>NW_012192922.1:1042656-1187919 GCF_000504015.1 Erythranthe guttata
CCCCTATGGTTATTGTTGGAACGATTACTATTATTATTATTATCATTACGTCACTAGCTCGACATTATTATTATTAGAATTGTAATTATTGTTAGTATTATTATTGAAACTATTATTATTATTATTCTTATTATGATTATTATCATTCTTACTATTTTCATTATGCGGGCACCCTCGTATTATTAATATTATTATTATTATTATTATTATTATTATTATTCTTATTATTATTACTATTATTCTTATTCTTTTAATGATTATGATAAGGGTCGGGATAATAAAAGTCCTTTTATTTGGGTGATGTGCACTGCATAACGTCAACGAATTAATATTAAACAATATCACATTCCTTTTATTTTGAATAATTATTCATACTTGAAAATGCGAGCTGAGAAAATAATTACGATTTTGCGCATATAATCACGTAATATGCACGAAAAGTGCACGTGATTTGAACTTGATTTGCCAGTGAATTTAGTTGTGGGTAAAGTTATTGATTTCTTGATTTATTCTATTTTTATTAGCTTATATTTTCTCATTAACATCTCATTATGATAAGAGAAAGAAGAGTATGTAAAAATATGACGGCATACATGTGTAAATAGATCAAAGTATTGCATTCGTAATTTTGAGAGATTTTCAGAAGTTTTGGAGTTTAAAATGTTAAAGTAGATGAAATATTTGTTCACCTAAAAAAACACTGTGCATAAAGCATTTCGATTTTTAAAATTCACCAAAATCATCCAATGTCAATTCGGCTATATATACAAAGATGAAAGGATTTTGCCATCTCGATTTGAGTTCATTTGCCTTACTAATTGCTCATATTGATTTAGCACTATTATGGTGTGATTAAATGTTCCAGTAAATGACTCAAGTACTTTGTAATTATCCATCTTTGTTTATAATCTATATTTATTTGACTAGATAGTCTTGATCCCATTCAAATATTTTGTGCAATATGATGCATTTTACGAGCAACATAATAATTGTTATATGGGAGGTATGTTTTGAAATGGAATTTGGACAAAAATGTAGGACGAAAGAGAGGGTCGATGCAACCACTAAATTATTTCTCCTTACTCGAACTTAGTAATTGTTTTGGCAACGACGTCATCGATAGTTTGAATTGGTAATGTAGAACGATTAAACCTCTCCGGACGTAAAAGGATTAGTCTTTTCACTGTCACAATATGAACGACAATCAATATATAATTATTAGAATATACATTCGTCAAATGTTCATACTCATGACGTGGAAAGAGAATCGAGTAATTGAGTAAAACTTACGATTCACACTTGCTAGGTCTCCACGGGTGAAATCTAGAAAAAGAAAAATTATACTTTCACTTAGATTCTGTTACAATATACGTGTTATATTATTTTTATGAACTTAACATGGTAGAGGCTAATTCTAGCCTCAAATGTGGGAAGTAGATACCAACTCCATCTTTGGTAAGGTATTTAATTTTTTTATATAATTATTATTCAAAATATAAATAATTTAAAAATAGTAATAATACAATAAAAATAATAATAATAATACAATAAAAATATAATAAAATAAATTATAGTTTATTTGTATTTGATAATTTTAATAATAAAAATTAATATATTAATATAAAAATATAAACAAAAATGTTAAAAATTGATATTTCGATTTGAGCTCAAGCACATAAATTACCAGCTCGAGATGAGCCTGAGCTCGAGCTTCTCACCAAAATTTTCACGCTCGGCTTGACCTCGCTTGTTTACACCCCTAATATTATTCTCTCAATTTTGAGATATATATGAAATATTACAAGAGATGAAACACCAAATCGAACAGAATATCCATATTATATCCCCTGCTATAGTATGAAATTTAATCACATATTGTACTTTTCAAGTGCACTTTAAACAAATCTCACCTATGAAATATAAACTATTATTCGACAATTTGTAATATATACGAAAACATAAAAGTATTGTAATACGAGTTTTATAATTACAACATAAGATTAGAATAGAGAATTGAAACCGGCCAAGTTCAATAATTGTCAAAGAAATTGTTGCCGATATTCATGTACAACATCGTCATAATTTGATCCAAGGTTTCTAACATTGTTAGAAATTTATCAGCCGTCTTGTAAATGAATTAGGCAGTACAATACGATTATGTAATGGAGAAAATTTTTCTTTTCTCCGTTCAAAACTAAAACTGGCGACAACTTGTAAATTTCAGATGTCAATCGACATGATTCAATCATATTATAAGTATGAGAGAGTGACATGACTTTTCTAACCCCATTAGGCGCAAATTTTGGGAGGATATTCATATGAAAATAATTATAAAAGTCATTCCTAAACTTATTGCGTTTTTAAGAGGGTATTTATCTGGAAAAAAAATCATAAAAAATAACTAATACGAAAGGCAGGTTAAAAGTTATTGATATAGTAAGAAACATAATTAAATAGATGATTTGTATAAAAAATTATTACATCAATAATAAACGTATTGATACAAACATTAATATACAAAATGGAGAAACAAATTATGAAAACAAAAATTATTCACACGGAAGAACAGAAAAAAATAATCAAAGAATACATTGAGAATTTTCATAATTCTGAAACATAATGGTAGAATGACGTGAAATGTATGGGGTTTATATATAGTTATTTAAAGTTGAAATTTCCAAAAATAGCATTTATATATAGGAAAAATATAAATTACCACTAAATGATTTGACAATTAGAAAATCATATATAATAATTATTCAAAATTCTTTACAAAATCTAGGGTAGATTACCTCAGCCCCTGATTCTTGATTACATTAAATTTATTTAAATCACCGTTACAGAATTTTGGTAAATTACGGTCACCCATGAGGTATGGTTAAATTACGAAAAAAACTCTTCATGTTTGGGTAATTACAATCACCCCTCAACTATGAATCTTCTTACACGTCCAACCTTTTGGTGTTAAATTCAACAAAATCAGATAGATTTCGCGTAATATTCTCTATATTGTACTTGTTTTGTGCAAACAAGCAATTTCATGATGCACCACAGTCTGATATTTATAAGCAAAGAGACACATCTTATCACCGTCTTATTTCAAATTGTAGAGCTCGAATGAGATAAAACGGCTACAAATTGGATAATATTCCACATAATTTAGAAGATTCTAGTAAATTAAACAATGTAAGGGTGGATGATAAGTAATCGTTTTGCACGCCTTTTACTTATCGAATCTTCGAGTTTTGGTCTTCGTTCGTCCGAGTTTTCAGCTTTATTTGTACATATTATGCGTTTCTTGTTTTATTTCTATTTTAGGTAAGAGAAGCTATTTTCGCCGATTCGAAACGATTTTAGAAGCGAAGCCGAGAATCAAACCAAACACGTGCAAAAGTATATTCTCACGGGTTGTGGCATTGTTTGGTATTTCAAGCATAACACTTGCATACGACCTCCGATTGAGCTGATTCAAGTGGCCTAAGAAAGCCAACTTCAATGTCTACAACTTTTGTGAAATGAAAAATTGTCACATTCGAGCTAAAAGAGAGCCAGAACACAGTTTGAAGTTCATGCAGAGGCCAGATCGCGATCCAGCCTCAAGTATCGCGATCTTGGGGGGTCTCATAGAACGTTTTTCGACCAGGACCCATATTTGATCCAACCTTCCTGTATCGCGATCTGGGGGGTCTCATATAACGTTTTTGATCAAGAACCAGATCGCGATCCAACATTCCCGTATCTCGATATGGCAAGGCGGTGCATAGTTTTCGAGGCAAGATATTTGTGTTTTGCAAGCCTACTATAAATAGAACAAGGCCTCCTCTCCAAAATAAACTCTTCTTCGACTTTTTCTTCGGTTTTCTCCTCGGTTTTCACGAGTTCTTCGCGGGAAGTTTTGACGAGGGTTTCGACTCGGGTTTTTTCTTAAGCTTTTTCTTTACGTTTAGTTTATGATTTCTAGTGTTCTTCATTTTGATGTTATGTTTGTAATGAACTGAGCATTTTCTTTTAGGGAAATGAAACCTTGTATATATTGATTTTGATTTCCAGATCTGTGATTATGTTTATGTTTTCCTGTATTAAATGCTTTCGTTTGTATGACCTACATTTGAATTGATTGTAAATGGGAACGAACTCGAGAGAGGATTTCTCGTTTGATTTTAGAAAACATAGCTCGGGTTGTGGAAACGGAGACGTGATGAACCTCGGGTAGCCCTTAAGGACTTGACCTAAATGCTCTCTTAATATCAGGTTATGAACGGAGACGTCGGACATGTGGGTAGACTCTAACTACACTGGAGACGGGGGTTAGGGTATTTTAGTGTATGGGTTAGCGAATATGATTTGTTTTAAATCAATATGTTAATGTACTGAAAATAACTAGATGTAACTGTAGTAAACTATAATCATTCGTAGTTATGTTCTTTTTTTTTTTACCCCATATTTTTAGTTGATCAATTATGTACACACGAATACAGGCTTATACAAAAGAAATTCATAAACCCAACAACAAAAAATTACAATTTCAATATTTATATTATAAAATCACCTCATAACCAACAAATACAAATCGAAATACACAAATATATGCATATGTAACAACATATTACTATATGCAACTAGTAATGTATAGTAATGTACATTAATGTATAGTAATGTATACAGTCTGTTGAACGCTGTAACTTGAAGAAAATGTAACTTCAACCAAATTGTTTGACATCTTTAAGGAGAGGATCAATGGCTTTCATTAAGTTACAATTGTAAAATCAAAACAACAAAAAAAAGATATTTTAGTGCAAATCAACAAAAAATGAAGAAACATCAAAACACTCAAAAATCAATAAACACTAAGAGAGAGAGAGAGAGAGAGAGAGAGAGAGAGAGAGAGAGAGAGAGAGAGAGGCCATAGCTGCGAAAGGCTACAAATTTTAGACCAAACCGCCAATGACTCCTCACCCGAAGCGCCTCCTACAAAAACACTATGCGCCGCTAACCACTAATTATAGATCTCCACGAGAGGAATCCAACGGTGGGTAGCCCATCAAATTTCGACTGTCGGAACACAAATTACACCTCCGGCAAGACCCACCGTCGTCGAAAAATGAGCCGACTGTAAAACGATTGCACAAACAAATTGAGTGCTCCAAACTGAATGAAATCACCACCAAAAGAAAGAGCTCGACGAGATGAATCCAATGGTAGTTAAAGCATCGAATTCCAACCACCAGAGAAAGTTATGACTCCGTGAAGCAACTTCGTCAGTTGGAGATTGATGATGCTATAAATAGATCACCTTAAGCAGTTGAAATAGTGGGAGCTGGGAGAGCAAAGTGGGTCACTGCTCACGTGCTAGATGGTTCTGAGATACCTGCGAACAAAGAACACATGAACTAGGCCGGGGGTTGATCCGGCGGAAACCCCTACGGCGCATTTGGAAGTCCGGATTGTAGAAATAGTTGAGAGAATACAAATTATCGTATTACTCAGATAATAGGGCGTACCTTTAATAAATGAATTAAATCGTTATTTATACTTTGAGATTGTTGGGCTCAAACCTTATTTGAAGGTTATTGGGCCTCGGTGGTAGTGGTCTTCAATATTGGGCTTGTGACCCAATAGGTAAATAAATTGTAGGCTCATTGGGTTGGCGCAATTAGACATATCATTAAGCCCCCCACTCTCGAGTCGATGTGGGTTCCCGATCGTGTCGAGAGTAAGAATTGTAGATGTCCCGCGTTGACGTATGGTCTAGTGGTGCGCGAAATGTGTTGGAGTGTGGGTCGGAGGGGTGCGAAGGCGCGTTGGCGCGTGGCCGGAGTTTTGCGACGGTAGCGCGGGCGTGATCAAGTTGTCGTGATGCAAGTTAATTGAGTCATCGGAGTTGTTTACCACCGAGGCCCAATCACCTTAAAATAAGGTTTGAGCCCAACAATCTCAAAGTATAAATAACGGTTTAATTCATTTTTATTAAAAGTACGCGCTATTATCTGAGTAATACGATAATTTGTATTCTCTCAACTATTTCTACAATCCGCACGTCTGACTTGAGCGTCGTAGGGGTTTCCGCCGGATCAACCCCCGACCTAGTTCACGTGTTCTTTGTTCTCAGGTATCTCAGAGCCATCTAGCACGTGATCAACTATCCACTTTGCTCTCCCATCTCCCTCTATTTCAACTACTTAAGGTTATCTATTTATAACATTATCAGAGATATATGGGGGCGTGATTTGGATCTGAGAGTTGAGAGAGGAAGAGAAAAACGCCCATGAGTTGGTTAAGGTTTAAAACTGATTTTAAAATGGCATTTTAGTAAAATGGGCGAGAGAAGTCTATCAAATTAATTTTAAAATGAAGGGATATGCATCATGATGTAATTTGTTTGGTGGTTATTTATATATAATTTTCATATGAAAGGGTCTCTAAAATAATCCCTATGAAATGTGAAGGTGGGTGGCGAAAATATATGAAACATCAATAAGAAAGCTGGATATGGTAATAATGATCTTTAGAGTTTTCAAAAATAAAAAAAATTATTTATTGCTCGAAGTTGTACAGGTTATAAAAAAAAGGGGTTATTTTACATACCCTCTAGCCACCAAATAAACTAGGGATAAACCCAAGCCCAAATCATCCTTTGACATACCCCTGGAGATGCGAAAGTACTATACTACCCTTATATGCAATTTTCAGCCAAACTGCATTCAGCATTTATGGTCCTGCATTTATCATTTTCGCTGATTTATTTATTATTATTTTCCCTTACCTGTTTGTTAAATTTATATATATATATATATATATATATATATATATATATATATATATATATATATATATATATATATATATATATATTAATTTTTTTAATTTTTTAATTTTTTTAAATTAAAAAAAATTAATTTTGTTTTTCTTTTATAATTTCCAAAACAGTATACTTACAATACTGAAAATAACTACATGTAGCTATAGTACGTATAGTAATTCATAGTTATGTTCGTTTTTTCCCCATATTTTTAGTCGATCAATTGTATACACATACGAATACTGGCTTAATTATACAAAATAAATTCATAAAACGCCAAAAAAAATTTACGAATTTCAATATTTTTATTATAAATCACATCAGAACCAATAAAATACAAATAAAAAATACACAAATATACGCATATGTAACTACATGTTACTATAGTAATGTATAGTAATGTATACAGTCTGTTGAACAAATCAGACGTAACTTAAAAAAAAAAAAATTGACACCTTCAAGGAAAGGATCAATGGCCTTCATTAAGCTGCAATTGCAAAATCAAAACAAAAAGAAATTACTTTAGTGCAAATCAACAAAATTTGAAGAAAAACATCAAAACACTCAAAAATCAACAAACACTAAGAGATCGAGAGATAGAGAGAGAGGTTAATGCTGGAAAATGCTACAGATTTTAAATCAAACAGACAGTGACTCCTCACCCCCCCTCGCCTCCTACCAAAATCCTAGACGCCGCTAATAACCACCCACGGTTCCCCGCGCCCACAAATGCAAAAAAATATAAAAATAAATCTGAAAACATCAAAATAAACGAAATTACCATCAAAATATAGATCCCGGCGAGAGGAATCCAACGGTGGGTGGCCCGTCAAATTTCGACGGGTGGAACACAAAATAAAGCTCCGCCAAGACCACCGTCGTCGAATGAAAAAAAATTGCAGAAACAGATCAGCCCTCGAAACTGAATGAAATCACCACCAAAAGAAAGAGCTCGACGAGAGGAATCCAACGGTAGTTAAACCATCGAATTTCGACCACCGGAGAGAGAGTTATGGCTCCGGGAAGCAATTTCGCCGGTGGTAGGTTTGTGGAGGCGGGATTTTGAATCTGAGAGAAGAAGTGAGAAACGATTGTAGAGGCTAGGGTTTAAAACTGATTTTAAAGGGTATTATATGGACTTCAGGGTGTCCCAAGGGGGTATGTCAAAATATTTTCGAAATGAGGGGGGTTTCCCCTATAGTGTAATCCACTTGGTAGTTAGTTCTATATAATTTGGAAATGAGGGGGGTCTACAAAATAATCCCTAAAAAAATGATATGGAAATAATTAAATAATAAATTACGACAAATAATGACATTTTTTGATGAATTATTTCCACCGATCAAGTTTCCACGTTGGATTCAATTAAGGACATATCAACTATTGAAATTGTCAATTTTCTAGCAATAGATGGTGAAATTCATCTTTTATATAGGGTAAATAGCACTTAACCCCCTTGTGGTTTGGACATTTTGCACATGACTCCCTTATAGTATAAATTTAGGCACATAACCCCCTTGTGGTTTTGAGATTTTGCACATGACCCCCTTATGGTAGGAAATTAGGCACATAACCCACTTGTGGTTTTGAGATTTTGCACATGACCCCCTTATGGTATGAAATTAGCACATAACCCCCTTGAACAGAAAACTGGAAAAGACTGAATTACCCCTATCAAGACAAAAGTTCTTGTTTTAATTTAAAAATATTATTCTATAAAATGAAAAGCTTAATGTATTTTTTTGTAAAATTAGAAATATAATATATTATTGTGGTTTTTTCTATTTTACCGCACATATATATTTTTTTTAATTTAATTTTCATTTCAACTTTAGAGAAATGTTTTTTTAGATTGTTCCAAAAGAATAAAAAAAATAAAGACTTTGTTTCTTAAAAAATTAAAGTTCGATAACAACTATAATATAATATATTATATAGAAAATAGTAATATAATAATCATAATTAATGATAATGTTAAATATTTTCAAATTGATTTTTAAAATCGAATAACTTGTCAATCCTACAATAACTAATATTTTATACCTTTTGTGATGTTAATTAAAAAACACACAATAATATATTATGTTTCTCATTTTACAAAAAAATACATTAAGCTTTTCATTTTATAGAATAATTATTTTTAGGGTAAATTACAAACACCCCCTGAGGTATGGTCAAATTACAAAAACCCCCCTCTTGTTTGGATAATTACATCTACCCCCCTCAACTATGATTTTTTCTTACACCCCCACCCTTATTGTGCCAAATTCAACATAATCATCTAGATTCCGTGGAATGTGCTCTAGTTTATACTCATTTTGTGTAAAAATACAGTTTCCGATCACCACAAACTGATATACACAAGCTAAAAATCACATATTATGATCATCTTGCTTCATAATGTAGAGTTTGAATGGTATAAAACGGGTACAAAAGTGATAATATTTCATATAATCTCGAAGATTCCACTAAATTTGAGGAGCTGAGGGGGTGGTTGTAATTATCCAAACAAGAGGGGTGTTTTTGTAATTTGACCATACCTCAGGGGGGTGTTTGTAATTTACCCTTATTTTTAAATTAAAACAAGAATTTTTGACTTGATAGGGGTAATTTAGTCTTTTCCAGTTTTCTATTCAAGGGGGTTATGTGCTAATTTCATACCATAAGGGGGTTATGTGCAAAATTTCAAAACCACAAGGGGGTTATGTGCCTAATTTCATACCATAAGGGGGTCATGTGCAAAATCTCAAAACCACAAGGGGGTTATGTGCCTAAATTCATACCATAAGGGGGTCATGTGCAAAATGTCCAAACCACAAGGGGGTTAAGTGCTATTTACCCATTTATATATTATATAGATATATAGGATTGTATTTTTCAGTTGCAAAATAGTCACCTACAAAATATGAAGTGTTACTCGACAATTCGTAATTTGTACGAAAATATAAAAGTAGAGACGTGCTATTTCCACCCTCAAAATATCTTATTTCACCACCAAATTAAATATTTTTCCAATTTTACCCCTTTCTTCTTCTTTCACCTATATTTTTCAATATTTATAAACCATCTACCACTAAACTAATTAAAATATTTATAAAACAAATCCCACCCTTTTCACGGGAAATCTCACCCTGTCCACCGTAAGTGAATAATACTTTTACGAGAGAAAAACATTTTCGAAGGTCAAAAATAGCAGGAATTCACTTTTTTTAGAAATAAATTAAGATTGATTGCATAGAATCCTGAACTTCTTCAAGAATTAGCCAATTTGGCTTAATATAATTTTATTTCCTAAAAAAGAAATTACATAATCTGTTTGTCATCTGATATGAAAGTTTAAATATCTTGTAATAAATATTTCATTGTAAAAAATCGAAAACATAATAATTTTTTTTTTAAATTAAAAAAATTAAAAAATTAATAAAATAAAAATAAGTTAGAACACATGAGAATTAAGTTAATATAAGGAAGGATGGTGGATTATAAATTTTAGGGGTATTTATGACATTTTATAATCTTTGGTGGTGAACTGAGATAATTTGGTGGTGGAAATAGCACGACTCTAAAAGTATTGTAATACTGAGTTTTATAATTACAACATAAGATTAGAATAGAGAATTGAAACCGGCCAAGTTCAATAATTGTCAAAGAAATTGTTGCCGATATTCATGTGCAGTCCCAAGGTAGGGAGAGACTTTAGGAACTACAATTGCTCACAAATTTAACCCAAAACTTCTGCATCCTTCCTTCTCCAAAAAATAAATTCTCTCTGATTAAATAATTTTAATTTTTTTTAATTTTTTAATCATTTTTAAATATTTTCTTGATCAAATAATCTATACTCTTTTGCATGATCCATTATTATTACATCATTTGAAGAAGAAGATGAGTTGTTAATGAATTAAAAGCCTTGTTCACATGATCAACAATGCCAAGCAAACTTCAAAGGGCAATTGGGGCAGTGAAGGATCAAACCAGCATCAGCCTTGCAAAGGTCGTCTCGTCCACCAACACCTCCTCGAATCTCGAAGTCGCTGTCCTAAAAGCCACCACACACGACGATGTCCCCATTGACCAAAAATACGTAAACGAGGTCCTTAAACTCGTATCCTCCAACAAATTCCACGCAGCTTCGTGCGCACGTGCAATCGGCAAACGGATCGGCCGCACCCGGAATTGGATCGTCGCCCTAAAATCTTTGATGCTCGTCCTAAGAATATTCCAGGATGGAGATCCTTATTTCCCTCGAGAAGTTCTGCACGCGATGAAAAGGGGTGCCAAGATTCTCAACCTCTCGAGCTTTAGAGACGATTCGAATTCGAGCCCTTGGGATTTCACATCTTTTGTCCGGACATTCGCTCTTTACCTAGACGAGCGTTTGGAGTGCTTTCTTACGGGGAAGCTGCAGAGGAGATACAAACATTACGAGGCGAAGGAGAGTTGGGCCAATATTCATCGGACGAAGAGCTGGACTAGTGACAGAAGGCCCAACGAGCCCGTTCGAGAGATGAAACCTGCAATGTTGCTTGACAAGATTTCTTATTGGCAGAGGTTGCTCGATCGAGCCATTGCCACACGGCCCACCGGTGCGGCCAAGGTGAGCCGTTTAGTGCACACCTCTCTTTATGCGATTGTTGAGGAGAGTTTTGAGCTGTACAAAGATATCTCCGACGGGCTGACACTTGTTCTCGATAGTTTCTTCCATTTGCAGTTTCAGAACTGTATAAGCGCTTTCCAAGCATGCGCTAAGGCGGCGAAACAGTTCAAAGAGCTGAGTGATTTCTATTCTTTGTGTAAAAGTATAGGTGTTGGTAGGAGTTCCGAGTATCCGAGTGTTCAGACGATATCGGAGGAGTTGATCGAGGCATTGCAAGAATTCTTAAAGGATCAATCTTCGTTTCCATCGAATGCGAAGCCGCCGACAAAAAAAAGGTTTCCGATTCCTCCGGCAACGCCGTCGGCCAGGTTAGGGCGGCATAGGCAGAGGCAGGATAGTAGTGGTGGAGAGCAGTCTGACGATGTTCTTCTGTCGGACAAAAAGACAAACAGTTTGCAGGCAGAAAAAACACCTGAAATGGGATCAAGGTGCACCTCTTTGGAAGACCTGATCAATGCCACCGAAACTGAAACAGGGACATGCCCTGCTATCTCCATCGATCTCGAGACGTATCCTGCAACGCAGCAAGACGACGTCTTCGCGAGAAGCGAAACGGGCTCGACGAGGTCGTTGCCCGTGTCGAATTCCATGGCGGATCTTATGTCGTTGTGGGATTGGTCCGAACCTGAACAAGGCGACGACGAAAGAGAGCAACACGACGAAGGGATGATTGTCGTGGGTTCATCGTCTTCATCAGCTTCAATTAATTGGGAGGCTGTACTTGCTGAAACCCTAACATCATCACCACCACCCAATGTATGTCCACAGCAGGTGACCGCGGTGGTGGAGGAGAAGAATCACACAACCGCCGCTGCCGCCGGCTGGGATCTTGTGCTGTTTGATGCAGCGCCGCAGCAGCAAAACAATCAAAATTACAACCCATTTCTACAGGATTCGATTGAAGTATCTTCGACTTCTTCTGCTGTGTCGTCGATGCCTACGTTTCAAGCAATACCGATGAATCAGATGACGTCATCATCATCAACATATGATCCTTTCGGCGAGGCTCCATTTTCAGCAGGTGAGCAACAACAGAATTTGGTGCATCAACAACAGCTGTGGTTAGCTAACCAAAATAAAATTATAGCCAAACATATGTATTAATTAGATAGAGACTATTCAAACACAGTATTAGGGTTATCATTTGGAATTTTTTTTAGTCCGGATTAGAAGATTAGAGAAGTGATATTCCCACGTTCAAAATATTTTATTTCACCGCTAAATTAAATATATTTTCTATTTTACTTATTTTTTCTTCTTTTATTTATATTTTGTACAAATTTATAAACCATCAACCACTAAATTAATTAAAATATTTATAAGAAACACTACAATCTTTACTGCAAAGTCTCACCCTCTTCACCTTAAGTACAATACTTTCGTCAAAGAAAAATATTTTCGAAAGTCAAAAGGAGCAGGAATTCATGTTGTTAGAAAAATAAATTAAGAGTGTTCGTATAGAAGGTCCTGAACTCCCTCCAAAATTGACCAATTTGACTTAATATAATTTCGTTTCTCCAAAAAAAAGTTACATAATCTATAGTGTAGGTTATCTGATATGGAAGTTTAAATATATTGTAATAAATATTTCATTGCAAAAGAAACAAAAAAATAAATAAATAACTTAGAACACATGGGGATTAAACAAATATAATGAAGGGTGGTGGATTAGAAATTTGAAGGATATTTATGATATTTTATATATCTTTGATAGTGTATTAAGATACTTTGGAGGTAGAAATAAAAACACCCCAAAATTATTGGGCTAATTAAATATTAAATAAATTTCAATTGTGTCAAAATAATGTATCTTGGCTAATTATTGGGCTAATTTATTGGTTTACCCTACTATAATGTACTACATGGAAATATTTTTTAGGGTAATGATACTCAATGATATTCAATTTTGACTAAAATAGTAAATAGCATTAATTGGTATTTATAATTACTATACACACCGTACCAAATTTTTGGTATATCAATATTTTTGGTACGGGAATGGAAATGAATTTCATAATATTGAAATTTTGGTAGTTGTAGCCTGTGTTCTAAAAATCGGTCGAGGTGGCTGATTAATCGGTCTCCAAGGCGGAGGCGGTCCAAAACCTTTACGATTTTAGTGTAAATGTTTGAAAAATCAGTTTTTTGCATGTGAGGCGGTTTAGGTGGTTTGAGGCGGTCTGAGGCGGTCAAACCTTTAAGCCGGGTCAAACTTCGGTGGCAAAAATCGACAAAAATCGGTCAAAGATCGTTTTTTATTTTTTATTTTTTTATAATTCAAAATAAAAGTTGGAATTTGAATAAAAAAAATGAGTTTATGCTTTTATTTTGTGTATGGTAACTATTATTGTTAAAGAACTAATGATGTATGCCAGGAATGAATGTAATTTAAAAAAATATGCCTTTTTATTTATATCATATAAGGATATTTATGTATTATGATCTTATTATTATTAAATTTGTATTATGTTATTAGGATATATACATAATAGAGATATAACTATGTGTAAATATCTGTTTATCTACAAATATATTATATTAAATTTTAAAAACCGATTCATTTCCGATTTATCACCGATTAATCACCGCCGCACCGATTAATCGTGAGTTGGTCCCTGACCGCCTCCGACCCGATTACCGCTTTTTACAAGGGGCTAGGTCCAGTTGCCCTACTAAACTCACTGCTATGTACACCCATGTTGAACCGAAACCGACGCGGAGTTTGTCGTAGACATTATCATTCCAGATTTCCAGTTCAATTGCAATGTCGCAATTATTTCGTGGCGCAAACGGACAATTATTAATTTAAATACTAGAAAAATAAATTTACTCCAAATAAATTACTAATATTTAAATTATAAAACATAAAATATTTATTACATTTACAAAAATATTATTTTAAATTTCATTATATTTATATAAGGGCATATTACAAATAAGCCCATCAATGGGTACTTATTCATAAAGAAATCCAGACAAAAATCTCCTTTACCAATAAGTCCACACATGCTCCAGATTTTTGTAAAGGACTAAAATAACCTCTCATACTTTAATATGCTCCAATTTCATCATTAACTTAATTTAACTTTAATTTGACCCCAAATTTCACAAATTATTTAATTTTGACCCAAAACTTTTTTTTTTCAAAATTATTTTTTTCAAAAACTTTTTTATTCCCGCCGGATTCCGGCGTTGACTTTTCAACTTTTTTTTTCTTTTCTTTTTTTTCTTCTTTTTTTTTTTCTATAACTTTTTTTTTCCGTTTAAACAGCAATATTACTGTGATTGACAGTAATATTAACTATATTACTGTTAAACACAGTAAAATTAACTAAACTATAGTTTAACACAGTAATATTGCTATATTAATCTCTAGCACATTAATATTAACACAACAAAACTCATTATTATTGTGTAATAAAGTAATATTACTATGTAGACCGTTCAACAAATGTAAACATAATAAAAAAAACCAAAAGAATTAATATTACTGTGAGTGACAGTAATATTACTATAGCAACAGTAATATTACCGTCAACCACAGTAATATTATTGTGTTTACATTAATATTACAATAATAGACAGTAATATTATTACGTTACTCCGTGAATAACTCAAACAAAACAAAACCCCCAAAAAAATAATAATATTGATGTTGTTGACAGTAATATTATTGTGTTTACAGTTATTTTACTGTCAACGACAGTAATATAATTACGTTGACTTGTCAACAAATCAAACAAAAAAAAAAACAATAAAAAAAATAATAATATTACATTAATTTACCGTCAATGGCAGCACAATTACATAAATGTAATGTCAACGGCAGTACAATTACGTCAATTAACTATCATTGACAGTATAATTACGTTAATTTACTGGCAGTGACAGCACAATTACGGTCAACTTTTAGCGGCGGACGTGAAAAAACAAAACAAACCAAAAAAAAAAAACTTAAAAAGACACTAAAAAAAAGTCAACGCCGGAAACCGGCGAAAAAATCCGGAAGAAAAGAAAAAAAAAAAAAAAAAAAAAAAGTCAACGCCGGAAACCGGCGAAAAAATCCGGAAGAAAGAAAAAAAAAGTTGAAAAGTCAACGCCGGAATCCGGCGGCAAAAAAAAAATTTTGAATTTTTTTTTTTTTTTTGAAAAAAAAAGTTTTGGGTCAAAATTGAGTAATTTGTGAAATTTGGGGTCAAATTGAGATTAAATCAAGTTAAGGATGAAATTGGAGCATATTAAATTATGCTCCAAAAAAAGTCAAAATTGAATTTTTGTGGTCAAAATTGGATTTTTGTGGACAAAATTGATAAATTGAGGTTACAATTAAGAATTGAGTATAAATGGTTGAGGGTAATATTGGGATATACATGAATGTTTCCTTTAGTTATAATAAATATTAAAGGGATGAGCTTATTGGTGAAAGAGTATGTCCCCTAAACCTAGAATAATAAACATGTTTGGTTGGGGACTTTTGCATAAAAACCCATTTATATTATATATAAATTGAAACCATCATGCCTTTAAAATTCGGCATGTGTCACGCTTATGTGTCATCCTCCTCATCATTTACGTGGCATTAACGGTTTCTTTTTCATTCATTTTCCAAAATCGAAATGCATTTAATATTTAACTCTAAATTCTCTAATTATTTGGTTATTTTGGTAATACATTACTTCTGAATACAATATTTAAGGAAATAGTCCAATTAAATGGTTTATGCCACTTAGTTTTTCTATTATTAACATATTTAATATTAAAAAAATTTAAATCAAATCAAACATTTCTATGTTAGTCTACATAATACTCATTTAATCAAAATCAAATTAAATCAAATCACTTAATTTCAGTCATTAATACAATAATTATATTTTTTTTGCTATCAACGTGTACCTTTTAAAGCCTACAAAAATAAGTATAAATACCCCTACCATTTCACCAAATCCATAACATTTTTACTGCACACATTTTTCTAACTTGCACACGAACATTCTTGCTGCACATTATAATATTTTTCTTTTCGTAATCTAGCTATGAGATATTGTTTGTAAAACATATCATTTTATATCGTTCTATGTATGTTGTATAATTTATAGTTTCGGTTTATAATTTTTTGTAATATTTGTTTATATAAAAAAATATAATGTATGTTTTTTTATAGGTTCATGGCTAACATCAATTGTGCATATGCGATAACATCAGTAGAATATTGGCGGCCTCCTCTCAATTTTTCTTTTTCATAATTCGTAATTTGTTTTTCAATTTTTTTTACTATTGTTTATGATATATTTAATTTAGTTTTCTCGATTCATGTTATTTGTTTGATAAAATTGTAATGGTTTCTAAAGACGTCAGATCACCAAAATCTGATGTGATTCATGAGCAAGCTCACGAGTATTGTTCGTATGGCTCATATTATAGGGGTAGAGTTTTTTAATTGGTATTAAAACTCAAAAAACCTTAATAACCCTGGAAAATGATCATTCTGAAGGACAAAAAAAAAACCGAGTTAAAACATAATTTTAATAGAACTCTCAATTCCGGGAACATCGCAACTAACGGAACCCTCAATCTGATATTTCAATGAATTGATATGAATTTTCTAGAACTTCCCTAAAATAGCAAAATTTCATTTTTTAAGTGACCAAACGACGTCGGATCACCGAAACCTGACGTAATTCATGAGCTTAGCTCATGAGTTTTTTTTCGTCGGTCTGTTTTGCTTGGGATGGGGATTTTAACGTGCTATTCAAACTCAAACTACCTTAATAAACTTGAAAAAACGATCATTTTTACTGAAAAAATAGAAAATGAGTTAAATCTCCCAATTACAGAAACAACGCAACTGAGAGAGTCCTGATTTGATTTTTCAATGAATTGATACGAATTTTCTAAAACTTTCCTAACATAGCAAAATTTAATTTTGAAGTGTCAAAAAGACGTCAGATCAACAAAATTTGATGTGATTCATGAGCTAGCTAATGAGTATTGTTCGTCTCTCTGTTATTATAGGAGTAGAGTTTTTTAATTGCTATTAAAACTCAAAAAACATTAATAAACCTAGAAAAACGATCATTTTGAAGGAAAAATAAAAAATGATTTAAAACCTAATTTTAATAGAACTCGCAATTCCAGAAACAACACAACTGACGGGATCCTCATCTGATGTTTCAATGAATTGATATAAATTTTCTAAAACTTTCCTAAAATAGCAAAATTTTATTTTTAAAAGTAAAAAAGACGTCAAGTCGTCGAAACCTGACGTGATTCTTGAGCAAGCTCATGACTATTGTTCGTCTGGCTGTTTTATAGGTAGAGTTTTTTAACTGCTTTTTAAACTCAAAAAACCTTAATAAACATGGAAAAACAATCAATTTGAAGGGAAAATAGAAAATAAGTTAAAACCTAATTTTAATAGAACTGGCAATCTAGAAATAACACAACTGACGGAACCCCTATCTGAGTTTCAATGAATTGATACTTAATCCGAAACATTAACCTGGAGTCCATGTTTAATGTGAAGCACGGCTGAAGCACTCGTCGATATCGGATGACCTCGAGCAACCCGGAAATCGAACCGGCTCATTATAGCAGATGCAACAATTTTCATATGTATGAAAGTTATCTCCTTCAGCTCCTAGGCCCTTAATTAAAAAATAATAAACTTTTAAGAGGGTTCAGTTTTGATGCGTCCCGTTTGAGCATCAATCCATCTCCCCGACTTAAAATTGAGGCAATCTTTGCCTCAAATAGATTCCATCCTCCACATTGAGTAGAGTGATGACACTGTATTTGTATTCACATTTATCGCATGTCCACTTGGGAGAGTATCGTCCTCGACTGTAGATTTGAATTGAAATGCTATTTTTTGGTACAGTCGTAGTGTTTCGCACATAGCGCCATGAAGGTGGTTTAGTTTCTTTAGGTCGTCAAATTTCCATTTTGACGATGATTTATTATCCTGTAAATTTGTTAACATCTCTTGTCTAATATTTTCTTCTTCTTCAGGGTTTATCGCCAAGAGCCAAAATAACCAAGTAAGAGTTGCGCTTATCGTACCTGTTGATTTATATGCTTATAGAAATTACTTGACCTAAGTTATAATAATTAAGTTGTGGGAACAATATTCAGTTACAACTATAATTCTTGTGTTAACACTGTTATAAACTACTTAAAGCAAATAAATGAACACAAGAAATTAATGTGGTTCAGACACAAATGTGCCCCATATCCACGTGGGTCTGCAAACACAATTTCACTAGTTGATATTTACAGTGTACATTAATCGGACTTATTAAAAATAATAAAAAAAACCCCTCTTTAATTTTTACGTCGTTCTTGTACACAACTCGAACTACGTGTCTCTCTCGACAGCAGCTCCACTCCGCGTACGTTATACCTTCTTCAAGCCTGAACTCCCTTCAGAAACGCGGATGACCTCTACAGAGATCTATACAACAACTTTGTGTATGTTGGCACAAACTTTAGAAACGCGGATGACCTTGTAGCAACAAAATCTTATCTGCGATTTAGACAAACAAGAAAAACTTGCACAAAAATAATTTTATTGAATTAAAAATAAATATTGCAGGTTACAAACTCTAATTTAATCCTATGATTCTTCTCTCAAGAATAATATATGTTGACTTTGAATTTCGGAGTCGGGTCGTTGACTTGATCTTCTCCGGATTTGATTTGAACTTAAATAACGTGTTCCGAGGGTCTTGCGACTTGAATCTCGGATCGAACGCAGAACTTTGACGGGTTTTGACTTGAAGATCTTGGAGTTCTTGATGGATTTGGCCCTTCAATCTTGATTTGTTGAAGAATGCCCTCAATTTGATGAAGATCTAGATGGATTTGGCCCATTTGGCCCTTCAATCTTCCTTCGATCTCGATCGCCCTCGATTCGATTTGATGAAGAACGCCTTGAATTTGATGAAGATGACTTGATGGATTTGGCCCTTCAATCTTCCTTCGATCTTGATTTGTTGAAGGACGCCCTCGATTTGATGAAGAACGCCTTGAATTTGATGAAGATGACTTGAATGTTGTAGAGAGAATTTTCTCCTACGATTTTTATTCTTCTTGAGTTGTGTCTTGAATTGTGTAGAGAGGGTCCCTATTTATAGTGGTAGAATAAGAGTCCTACTTAAAGTCTACTTGGTGACGTGGCGCGATTTGATTGGCTCTCTTTAAATTGATATTTATCTCTTATAACTTGGAAGAGAAGAAATAATCCTATTGGCCAATAATTAATTGATAATTATCTCCATAACTTATTTTGTAGGATAAATTATAATTTAATTTAGACACAATTTAATTGGCTAATTTAATTAACCAATTAATTAATTTTATGCGTCTACAGACCTCTCCCGAGATCTATACAGCAACTCTGTATAGGGGTGAGAAAAAAAAAACCGAGGAGAGGAATCGAACCGAAAACCGATAAAATCGAACCGAATTGCACCAAACTGAAGCATAAACCGCGTACTCGGTTTTCAATTTTATGTGAACCGAAAATTTCGGTTCCTATTCGATTTTCCAAGTAGGAAACCGAACCGAGGAACCGAACCGACACCAATACGATGTATATATATATATATATATATATATATATATATATATATATATATATATATATATATATATATATATATATATATATATATATATATATATATATATATATATATATATATTACTTGAATGAATTTCACTTGATTTTTGAGTCATTTTGGGCCTACATTTGGGCTGATTTATTGACATTTTTTGGCTAATTTTTGGGCCAAAATGAACCCAAAACTGAACCTAAAATCGAACCATTATTGAAACCGAACCGAAAATTTTATGAACCGAGAAGGAACCAAAACCGAACCGAAATTGATCGGAACCGAACCGCAAGATACCGATCGGTTAGGTTCTTGGTTCTTTAGGAACCGAACATTTCGGTTCCGGTTTCGGTTTGTGGCTAAAACCGAACCGAACCGACCCGACCCGTTCTCACTCCTAACTCTATATATGTTGGCACACAACAACGATGGCACATTACTGCTTAACACTCTGCCCTAGCACGACTTCAATACGATGAGAGGTTTTTCTCCAATAAAAGTGTTGAGATGTTCAATGACTTGTAAGACTTTATATATGCACGAATTTAGCCTCCAAACCCTTGCTTGATTTCCAAGAAATCGTATAACTAGGTAAGTTATAGAATCCTAGCCGATTTCTAACTCTATTCTAGATAAGTACAAAGATACGTAACTATAATAAGATACATGAAAGTAAATCAAAGTCCTAATACGAATATTACAAACATAGCACTCTAAATAATTCCCAAAATAAACATGAAAATAAATCTCCGTTAATCTTTTAATTCCAAAAACTTGGCAGATTTGCTTGATCTTCAATAATCGAAAATTTGGCGCCAACAGTACCTTTATCTGCAAACATTAAATTCAACAATGTGTACCTTTACCTGCAAACATTAAATTCAACAATGTATCTTTCGAGACCTTTTCATCGTCAGAAATATTAATATTATTAGTTTCATTTAGAGCACCCTTTTCTGCAAGTGCTCTATTGTTGTAGCTTGTTAACAAGTCCAAACCATTGTGAGACGCATAAAATTAATTAATTGGTTAATTAAATAAGATAATTAAATTGTGTCTAAATTAAATTATATCTTGTCCAGACAAGTCATGAAGATAAATATCAATTAACTATTGGCCAATAGGATTGTTTCTTCTCTTTCAAGTTATAAGTGATAAATATCAATTTAATAAAGGTCAATCAAATCGCGTTACATCATCAAGAAGACTTTAGGTAGGACTCTTATTCTACAACTATAAATAGGGACCCTTCCTACACAATTCAAAACACAACTGAAGAAGAAGAAAAACCGTAGGAGAAAATTCTCCCTGCAATATTCAAGTCATCTAATTCAAGTCGTTCTTCATTAAATTCAAGGCATTCTTCAACAAATCAAGATCGATCAAGAACTCCAAGATCTTCAATTCAAAGTTCGTCAAAGTTCAGCGTTCGATCCGAGATTCAAGTCGCAAGACCCTTGGAAAACGTTATTCAAGTTCAAAATCAAATAAGGAGAAGATCAAGTCAACGACCCGACTCCGAAATTCAAAGTCAACATATATTGTTCTTGAGAGAAGAATCAGAGGATTAAATTAGAGTTTATAACCCGCTATATTTATTTTTAATGCAATCAAATTATCTTTGTGCAAATTTTATTTATTTATCAAATTCACAGATAAAAATTTGTTGCTACACATTGATATCATTATTACGTAATTAAATGATTCATATATCAATATTGGCTTGCTGGTAATTGCCTAAATTACCACTCTTGGTTGCCTAACTTTAGTGCATATCTTATGTTTATTCTAATGTACCCCTCCAAATGATTCTCCGGTTTGTGCTTCCGAGCCCATGATTCGTGGTGTTGGATAAGAAGGAAGATGAAAATTTTGTATACTACTCATTTTAAGTGTTAGACCCTCATTTTTATGTGACTTATATATGTTTTAGTAATGTGTAGCACTAGTTTGATATGAGCAATGAAAAATGTGCACGTTTTTTTCTCGCAAGGTATTAAATGTATTATAGGCTATTGTCAATGCATGTGCTATAAAATACCACTTTTGATAACTAAGTTCAATATTAAGAATTTGAGTGCATCGGATCGGACGAGATAATTGTACCATCGGTTCAGATATGATGTATCTTATTCTCTATATCATACTTTTCGTTTTCTATTATTAATTGGGTGCTTACATCAAATCAAAACGTATATTGTTTTGATTTGTTGAATTATATCGTATTATATATCAACTTTTGAAAGTCTTTATTCGATTATTTAATCTAATATATATTTTTATTTTTTAAACTCGTGCGTCGCACGAGTGAAGAACTAGTTAAGCATAATCCGAAACCTTAACCTTGAGACCATGTTTCATGTGAAGCACGACTGAAATGCTCGGCGTTACCGAAAAACCTCGAGCCACCTGAATATTGAACCGGCTCACGATAGCAGCTGCAACAATTTTCAACTGTATGAAAGACACATCCTTTCCCAAACAGCTCCTCGGTCCTGCATTAAAAGCCGTAAATTTGAAAGACGGTTCAGTTATGACACGTCCCGTTTCGGCATCAATCCATCTCCCCGGCTTAAAGTCGAGGCAATCTTTGCCCCAAATGGATTCCATCCTCCCCATCGAGTAGAATGATAAAACTGTCTTTGTATTTGGGCCGATTCTATGTCCGCTCGGGAGAATGTCGTGCTCCACCGGAGCTTTGTGTTCAAACGGCACCGGTGGGAAAAGGCGTAAAGTTTCACAAAGTGCGCCGTGAAGATAAACCAGTTTGTTCGACTCCTCGATCGTAGTAAATTTCCAATTCGTGCCTATCTCTTGTCTGATCTTTTCTTGTTCCGCAGGGTTTGTCGCCACGAGCCAGAAGAACCATGCAAGAGCTGCACTTATTGTATCTTTACCTGCAAATATTAAACTCAATAGAGTATCTTTCCAAATTACCTCGTCTGCAAGTGATGATCTCATGCAACTCGTTAACATGTCGAGACCGTCATTTGGGCCCGTTAAGTTGAAATGTTGATGCTTCACCGAGATACATTCAGACAAGAACCGATGGATGACGTCCTTAGCTTTGGTCAGCTTGTTCTCTTTGCCGATGCGAAGCCAACTCTGCAGCTTCCACAAAATCTCGGGGAGTACGTGCCTGTACAAGACCGCTTCCTCGGCATCTGCAAAGGCTTTCTCATGTGGTAGATGAGGTAACTCCTTGCACAGGGAAACGGGGTCGTGTCCTAAAACCGTGATGCAAGAACAATCGAACGCGAAGCGCTGGAATAGCTCTTGTAAATCAACCTCAATTCCCGTTTCCGAAGCGAGCTCCAGAATTGGGATCAGGGCATTTTCCATTTTGCTCCAGCTAGTTCTCGCGGTAAAATCGGGGAAACTCGTGTTGTGTATCATTGATTTTATGGTTCTTCTTTGGTTTTTCCAAGATTCTGATTCTGCATTGAAAATGCCGTCCCCGAGACCCTCGAATATCTTCTTGAACTGCGGGCCTTTCTCGAAGTTGGAAAAGTTCTTGGCCAATATGTAATGCACGTTAGCTGGATCACTAGTGATCAGCATGCTCATGTTAGCAAACCAAGGCCCTTTGAGATAAAACGTGCCGCCGCTACTCTCGACAAGCTCGGTCATAAACTTGTGGATCCGCCCGCAGTTTAGAAGAAGCCCCGGTAGCATGCCGAAAATCGGCCAGTCGGTCGGAGGAGGTGGTGGTGAGCTTTTTCTGTCCTTTCTTGCATGGAAATAATTTATGTAAAAGTTATATGTTAAGTAGATAAAAATGACAAGTAGTATTATTGATGTGTACATTTCTTTTGTTGATAATATGCAACTATGATTAGATATTTCAAGTGGTAATAATTAAGTATATGATGTGTGTCTTGGCTATTATATAGGCAAATTATTTCATAGAAAAAAAATATATGGAAAAAACGGTGTCGTATTATTAGGTAAGCATTCATTTACTTTATTTATTTGAAGCCGCCAATTTAATAGCTGCAGCCCTTTTGTGTACAGTGATAGGCACGGCGTCGTACTGATTAGCTTTAACACATAGTTTAATGATACACTACTACTTTGCCTCGTGCGTTGCGCGGGCGGTTACAAAATATAAGATAAGCAAAATTAAAAATAGTAAACATATATGACATGCATAATAGCAAAATAATGGGACAACAAAAATATAAAAATTACACTAATTGCAATCATAATCTATATATCTATTTCAACAATAAAATTTAATACATCAAAGTTGATCGTATTTAATAGGGAAGGAAAAAAAAAAGAAAAAAAAACAAAATAATTAAAAAAACGTGTTCTATAAAAACGTGTACCGGGAAGGGAAAAAAAGAAGAGAAAAGGAAAAACAAAATAATTAAAAAACGTGTCCTATAAAAAAAGAGAGAAAATTTAGTGCTAGAAGAGAAAAAAAGAAGAATAAAAACGTGTCCTATAAAAAAGGAGAGAAAATTTAGTGCCGGAAGAGAAAAAAAAAAGAAGAAGAAAAAAAAAGAAAAAGAAAAAGAAAATATTTAAGAACAAACGTTACCGTGCTTAGTGGGGAAGGGAAAAAAAGGGAAGAACAAAAAAAGAAAAGTAAAATAATTAAAAAAAAATTGAAACGTGTTCTATGAAAAATGAAGAAAAAACAAATAATTTCGAATGTCCTATAAAAAGGGAGAAAATAAAGCAAACAAATATTTCACAAAAATGTTTTTTAAAATACTGCTTTAAGGGTTTCGAAAGAAGAAAAAAAATAATCAAAACAAATTGAAACATGTTCTATAAAAAAAGGAAGAAAAAACAAATAATTTTGAATCTATATAATATATAAATTGAAGCCATCATGCCTTTAAAATTAGACATGTGTCACACTTATGTGTCGTCCTACTCATTATTTACGTGCCATTAACTATTCATTTTTCATTCATTTTCCAAAATCCAAATGCATTTAATATTTGACTCTAAATTCTCTAATTATTTAGTTGTTTTGGTAATACATTAATTCTGAATACATTATTTAAGGTAATTGTCCAATTAAATGGTTTATCCCACTTTAGTTTTTATATTATTAACATCTTTAATATTAAAATAATCAAATCAAACATTTCTATGTTAGCCTATATAATATTCATCTAATCAAAATCAAATTAAATCAAATCACTTAATTTCAGTTATTAATACAATAATTATATTTTTTTCCTATCAATATGTTATCTACCTTTTAAAGCCTACAAAATAAGTATAAATACCCCTACCATTTCACTAATTTCATAACATTTTTACTGCACACATTTTTTTAACTTGCACACGAACATTTTTGCTGCACATTATAATATTTTTCTTTTCGTAATCTAGCTATGAGATGTTGTTTGTAAAATATATCATTTATATCGTTCTATATACGTTGTATAGTTTATAGTTTCAGCTAATAATTTTTTTAATATTTGTTTATATAAAAAATCCAATGTATGTTTTTTATAGGTTCATGGCTAATATCAATTGTGCATATGCGACAATATCGATAGAATATTGGCGGGCTCCTCTCAATTTTTATTTTTCTTAATTCTTAATTTGTTTTTCAATTTTTTTTATTTTAATAGAACTCGCAATTCTAGGAACATCACATCTAACGGAATCCTCATCTAATGTTTCAATGAATTGATGTGAATTTTCTAAAACTAACCTAAAATAGCAAAAGTTCATTTTCTAAGTGACCAAACGACGTCGGATCACCGAAATCTGACGCGATTCATGAGCATAGCTGTTTCGTCGGTCTGTTTTGCTTGGGATGGGGATTTTAACGTGCTATTCAAAATCAAAATACCTTAATGAATTTGAAAAAACGATCATTTTGCTGAAAAAATAGAAAATGAGTAAAACTTAATTATAATAGGTCTCCCAATTACAGAAACAAAGCAACTGACGGAATCCTCATATGATGTTTCAATGAATTGATATGAATTTTCTAAAACTTTCTTAAAATAGCATAATTTAATTTTTAAAGATGAAACAACGCATGTTCACCGAAACGTGACGTGATTCATGAGCAAAGCTCATGATTTTGTTCGTCAGGTTGTTTTGCTTGCGAAGGGGATTTTAACGTGCTATTCAAACTCAAAAAACCTTAATACATCTAGAAAAACGATCATTTTATAGAAAAAATAGAAAACGAGTTAAAACCTAATTATAATAGATCTCCCAATTTCAGAAACAACGCAACTGACCGAATCCTCATATGATCTTTCAATGAATTGATTTGAATTTTCTAAAACTTTCGTAAAATAGCAAAATTTCATTTTTAAGTGTCAAAAAGACGTCAGGTCACCGAAATCAGATGTGATTCATGTGCTAGCTCATGAGTATTGTTCGTCTGGCTGTGTTTATAGGGGTAGAGTTTTTAATTGCTACTAAAACTCGAAAAACCTTAATGAACCTGGAAAAACAATCATTTTGAAGGAAAAATAGACAATGAGTTAAAACCTAATTTTAATAGAACTCGTAATTCCATTTATGTAGGTAACCAACAAGCCAACTTGTGGCTCTGATCTTTCCATTTATTCTTGTAATAAATAATCATTTTTCGTATATATGATAAAAACATCTTTGCATTCTATATCTTTGTCCCTTTGTCTCAAACATAGATATAGTCCTTACAGTTATTACAAGTACTAGTAATTGATCTTTAGGATCGTGAGATATTTACTTTAGTATTATAACTGTTAAACGTGTTCCTAGTCGAAGGGTTAAGATTGATCTTTAGGATCGTGAGATCTTTAGTATTTTCATTCAATTTCCAAAAATGCCGATTTTAAAACACAATATTATTTGTTTAGACAATATTATGATTTTTTAAACAATATTTCTGAATTTATTTTGAAAAAAAAATATCGAGTTTTAGATTATAAAAATTAGGGTGAAAATTGGAATGGAGTTTTCTTTTAAAACAATAATTCTCATTTGGATTCAAGAAATTCCGGTTTTAAAACATTATATTATTGTTTTAGACAATCCTTCTAAAAATATTTTGAAACAATTTATCGAGTTTTACATTATTAAATTAGGGTGAAGATTGAAATGGTGGTTTCTTATCCCGCGTATTCGCATCGAATTTTTATTTTATTTTGAAACAATGTTTTCGTTCGAATTCCGAAAATCTTGATTTTGAAAGCAATATTTAATTTTTTTAAAACAAAGTTTCAATTGTTTAAGGAATATTTCTCAAAATATTTTAAAACAATATATATTGATTTTGTTTTTTTGTAATTTATATAATTTCGAATTTAAATCAAGTTTTAATTATGAAAAATCTGTTTTAACAAGACGCAATGTGTTTTGTCACAAGTCCATTTTCATGTAGTGTTATATATTGAAGGCATGTGAGAGGCACATGCCATTTTCCATCCAACTTAACTGCAAAAATAAACGGCGGACCAATTCTGTTAAAAAATGGCATGATTAAGGACTACTATTGTAACTCCAGAATGTTTAGGGACAGTTTCGAAAAAGTGGGTAAAGTATGAGGAAGAAAAATGTAATAATCCCGACTATTGGTTTCAGGAAGTGGTGGAAACAACAAAGAGTTATGGGTGATTTAAGAAATATTGGGGGAGCCATGTCACCACATTACTCCCCATAACTCTATGTTATCTCCACCACTAGCTAAAAGTAATAGTTCATTAGAACCCTATCGGAATAATGTATCCAATGCATTATCCCGTTAGAGTTTCTAACTACGTTTCAGGGGGTGACTGTAATTATCGATGCCATAGGGACCTTAAAATTATTTAAGCATACCTCAGGGGTGTGGGTGTAATTTACCCTTTTTTTAATTCCGACTTCTGAAATTCAGATTTTCGAATTTTTCCATTTTTTTTTTTTTGAAGTGGAATTGGAATTATATTAAAAAAAAAAAAGGGGGGGGGGGGGGGGCACTTTGATATAACCTCCTCAATATTTTTTTTTAATAGGGAAGGGCCCAAACTATTTTGTACTAATTGAGAAAAACTCACTTCTAATTTCAACCACCCATTTTTCCAATTATGTCCATGCCACCTCATCAGCACTATCTGCCTATCAGCCGTTTTTTTTTTAATTATTATTATTATTATTATTATTATTATTATTATTATTATTATTATTATTATTATTATTATTATTATTATTATTATTATTATTATTATTATTATTATTATTATTATTATTATTATTATTATTATTATTATTATTATTATTATTATCTTTTTAAGTTTATTTAAAAAAGAAAGAAAAAATTCCTTCGTTTTTTAACTTTTTTTGTCTATCATGTATATTAATCGATTATGAAGCATATTAATCGACTATGATGAATTGTAGTTGATTAAGGAATCGACTACTAAAAATAACAAATCGCAACTACAAAAATGAAAACTCAACTATATTTTATAAAAACAAAAAATATACAAACATTATAATTATTTATACAATTGGAATCAATAAACAAAAAATCCAAAAAGAAAAACTAAAAATTGGAGTCAATGAAGCATATTAATCAACTATGATGAAGCATAATCGATTAAGGAACTGAGTACTAAAGATAACAAATCACAACTACAAAAAAATGCAAAATCAACTATATTTTACAAAAACAAAAAAAAATATACAACCATTGTAATTGATCAATACAATTGGAATCAATAAAAAGAAATCCAAAAAAATTAAAAATTGGAGCCAATTAACCTTAATCGACTATAAGAGTATAGTCGATTAGCTTAATCGACTATTGAACATGTACGTAGTCAATTAAAATTTCAGCCTCCGCGAATTTTCCCTAATTATTTTGGGGATGGGGGTTTTCCTTAACTAGATGTCCTAGATGAGGGAGTTCTTGCTAATTTTTTCTTAAAAAAATTGGAATTTCTGATTTCCGATCCGATTTTCCAAAATTAATTCCATTTTGTTTTTTGTTTTTTGTTTTTTGAAACAATAATTTATTTGTGGTATTAATCTAAGAAAAAAAATATAAAAACTTCTCTAAAATATGGTATTAAACTTGGTGGTATTGAAGTGAGAAAATTTTGGTATTAGTTCTAGCCACCCCATTAGTTTTACTTATCGATGTGGATATTCTTATTTTTGAAAAATTATGTAAGTTTCAAAATAATTCCGCTAAGTTTTGAAATTTTGAAACTTATTTGATTTCCGAAATTCCCCGATCCTTTTGGAATTGAAATGAATTTTTAGATTCCGAAAATTTTGGAATTGTAATTGGAACTAATTTTGTACTTCCGAATTTTTTTAAAAATTCTCTTGAAAAGCTAATTACCATTTCATTCACCCATAATTATTACGCGGCGTTATATTATAATGTAGGTAACTAAAAATTCCGAAATTCTGGATTCCAACAATCCCAAAAATTTAAAAATTCTGATTCCAATTGAACAATTTTTATTTCAATTTAAAAATTTTGATTCCTATTTTTTACTATAGTATATGTTGGATCGGTACTGAAATTATTAATTTCAGAAAATACGAATTGAGATTCGAGTTCCGAGTAAATAAATAAGGCCCTCGTGAGAATATCTTATTGACTTATTTCCATGATTATCCACACGCGCCCCGATGCATTAATTTGTCTCTATCACGACATCGACAGATATGTGTTGGCGGGGAAGCATCATTGTGACATTACCATTATACCCTCCCCGGTTCACAATAAATTATAGGCACCGGTTCAACTGAATGAAGTCCCCTTCCCCCCTCTCTCTCTCTATGATCAGTTTCTCTCTCACACACATATAACGCACGAAGCCACGCAGTCAACGTGTCCCGGCGCAATACCCAACACCTCTCCCCCAAAGCAAACCTTTTATTCCAAACCCCAACTGAATTCCATTCGCAATTAATTGCCAAGCAAATCCTGTTCACATTAATGCGAGCTTTTATTGTTTTTTTCTTGAATCAGTCGTCTTAAATTTGACAAATTCTCCATAGATTATTGATGCGCGTGTCTTCTGCTGCTGTTCTTCTTGTCCATTGATTCCCTGCATCAAATCAATCTCGGCCGTTCGCCGCCTCTCTCATTTCTCACTTTTTGTTCTTGAATTAAACATATATATATATATATATTTTTTCCGTTTAATGAAGTTCGGTGGTGGTCTCTGCTGTTTTGATTGTTGTCGTCCACAGTTGGTGTGGAATTTCTTTGATCAAAGTGATTTAGCATTGTCTTCCTCAGGTTTTTTTATTTGCTTAATTTGTTCAGTTGATGTTCGATTTGATGCTGTAATTATTTAATTTAATTTTGTTTGCAATTTGATGAAACAGTTGTGGCTGGTTTAAATTTGAGAAAGAAGGGAGGTTTAATTACTCATTCTGCAGTCAATGGCGAATTGCGACAATGGCCGATCCGTTTTTCCCTTAACAAACTTACAAATTGGGTATATTTTATTGGAATCTTATGGACTCTTTTCATTTTTTAATGCATCAGAAGCATGTGCTTTGTTTTTGTTTTTTTGTTAATGATCTGAGTATGCATGTTCTTGTTTGTTAGGCTCGCATGTGTTAGATGTTTTTTATTGTAAGTTCACCTTTGAAAGTTCCTTTCAAACTCCGATTTTGTGTTCATCGATTTTGCTGTATGAAGAATTTAATCTTACCTCTTTTAACCTAAAACGGATATACACTAATTTTGTGTGTTTATTTTTTCCATTTGGTGATAAAAATAATTGTAAAATTCAAGTATACATATTTTCAACAGGCGACGATGCGTTTTTTTGTAAAATCTCAGATTTTACGAAAACAATTGCGGATTCATGAATACCTTGCCAGATTTTTATCCTTTGTCTAAAATATGATTTTTCCTGTGTCTAAATTTGATGTTAGAGATCATTACTCGATGTTGGACGCTTAGTTTGATTAATCATGGTGATGTTTATCTGTTATCAGGGATTTGCAGTCATATCTTTCACATCTCAGCCTGTTTATGGCATCTGACAGTGGAAAGTTCTATATCTTGGTGGACAACAGACCCTGGTTAAAAGATCTCGTGTCACGGCCTACGCATTTGTGGCAGTTGATGGTCACTAAGGTTAAACTCGCCATCCTAATCTAGTTAATTAGCAGGATCTTCGAACTTTTAACTTTTAGTAACTAACACAGGTTTGAAAATACTTTTCTGCTAATTGTGCAGTCCAGGTTGTCCCCATTTGCAAACACTCGAGGTAGGAAGGACAAAAGGATGATAGGAGAAATTTCAGAGCTTAATGATTCTTCGTCATCGAACACAAGTAAACTAAGAAACTTCAAACAGTGGTTCTCGTTGATTGATGCTCTGATGTTATCCAGACAGAGGGCTTTGCTACCCGTAAAGAAGCTTAGGAATTCTTTGATTGCAAACAGTAAGTTGCATAGAACCTTGTATGGATTCATTGTGTTTGAGGTTGCATGGAAAGATATACGGGGTATTAACTATTTGAATGAGCTTCAGGTAAGCTATTATCGAGTTATTTCATTTATCTACTCTACTTTGACATATGTTTCATGGACTCTGAAATTCGTGTTTCTTACAATGCCGTGTTAAGACCGATACTTCACTTGCATTAGAGGCTAAAGTCATGAGAAGGTGGGAATTTGACAGCATAGGACAAGCAGCCAGGTCAATATGTTCATGGTTCCCGGGCACACTTAACGAACAGATTCTTCTGAAAGAGCATTTAGATGCTACTTTAGGTATTTTACAAGTTAAACCCCTCTCATAGCTTTGTTTTAACTTTCTTAATTCTTGGCTATCATTCTTGTGTGAAACAAATTTTGAAGTGAGAGAAACATGTTAAGGGAACTTCACTTAAATTTATGTACACCACCACAGCAAGTGAGCTTAAATTATTGGCTATTCAATATGTATACTGAAATTGTGTCCGTATAATGGGGTAAAAGTTTAAATTTAGTTGCAGTTTTACTGTGTGTTTTATGGCATGTAATTCTTCGTTGACATATGAACTGTTGGCTATTACTTTGTCTCGTGGAATTGTTCGATGTTGAGTGAATTTATTTACTGTTCTGTGAGCACAAACAGTGTTCAATGAGCAAGACCGTGATTGGATGTGAGTTGAGGAGTAATGAAGTGTAATTTTGAGAAACATCAAATTATGTTAGTGCTGGATTTTGTTTTATTTTATGATACGTCTCGCTGTTTATGTTATTTGGTAGATTGTGCATTATCCAACCAACGAGTATTTCATTATTTTTTCTATTAGTGATGAACTTCTCATCACTAATAAACTTGGACAACATTTACTCTCTCTAATCTGTATCACTAATAAACTTGGTTATAGGTAAACATTGTGAAATTTTTTAGGTTACTAAATCTGAGATTGTTGCAGGGGAGATCTTCTATGATGCTCAAGAAAGTTTCCCTAGGAGTAATGATGATGGCGACGATGATGGTGGTGATGATGATGTCGCTTGTGATGACATGTCTGACGAAGATGAATCTCCGTGCTCTGTGAGTGGCAGTTTCAATAGTTTCAGCGTTTATCCAGTAATAACGGGAAACAGGACGAACAGACTAAATACACCGCCTCTCCTTAATGGTCCTTACAAGAGAAGGAAAGTCATGAGGTCCATCTATCGTGAGCTCGGTATTTCTTCTGAAGAAGCAGACTCTGAAACTGTTGAAATATTGTCTAACAGCCCTGATTCAAGCGATTGTGAAGAGACACTTAACCCTAATCTGTACAGAGATGTTTTAATTTTGTTCCGATTCAATGATCGAGACCTCCCTTTTAAACTAAAGGACATAATTATGTCTGATTTGCGGCTACTTACTCTTCTCGAAGCTGGGCTTCCATCATGGGTTATTTTCCTTCAGTCGTACCCGGTATTTTTCCATTTTTACCGTCCGTGGATGTGTCCCTTGGCCCGAGCTCTCTATGTGCTTATATCAATTGTAACTGTCCTTATTGGATTCTACGACTTGTACAAGAATGTACCTCTCCTCAAGGCAACAGCGTCTAGTTTGTTCGGACCCCTCTTTGATTGGATAGAAACGTTGGAAATGATTTCAAGAATCAAGTATTTGGGAACCATGTTATTTCTTCATAATTTTCAGAAGGCAATCAAGTGGTTTCTCATGGTGACTCGGACTGTTCGTTCGTGTCTTTCATTTTTCATCGAGCCAATGGCCGGACCTTTTGCCGAGCTTTTGGAACTGTTCCTTCCTGTTTGGAGTATTTGTATTCAACTAGCCGAGAGTTTCTTTTCAGTGACTTGGATGGTGGTTGAGTCTTGTTTCTCGACGGTTGGAGACCTTGTAGAGATTTTACTGATGCCTTTATGGTATATCTTGTCTGTTGTCTGGAATGTCGGTGAGTTAGTTAACATACTCGCTTTAGATAAATATGTTACAAGTTTTCCTTTCCTTTACGCTGTCGATTTTTCAGACTTCGTTTGTGACATCAAAATTTCTTTTGATATTGTGTTTGATTTTTGCAGCGATATATGTTTTATACCCGATATTCTGGATTCTGTGGGAAGTTCTTTATGCTCCAATTCGGCTGGTCCTTGGATTTTGTAGCCTTGTAGCTTACTTGTGTACATCTATGTGTGACTTGATCGGGGATTTGTTGCTATTGGCAAGCAGCATTTTTAATTTTACAAAAGATGTTGAGTCGACAGTTAGCTCGTATGAGGTTTCTATGTGGCGTTCTCTCTGGAATGACCTTTTCTCCCAGGTGTTTATTTTTAAAGCTCAACCTTTTAATCGGAGTTACATCTCTGGTTTCCTTTTCTCATCTTATGGTATTTTTATCAGATTTTCCGCGCTCTCCGAAGTATTCTTAATGGATTTGTGGCATTCTTCACTACCTGCAATAGACATCGCCTCAGGTACTTATTGAATTTTGACTCACAGTTCGATGAATCACATCATCATGTTGTTTGGCAAACCTTCCATATAAAAAAGAATGGCATCTAAAAAATAATCGGAATTATTTTCTGCTATTTGGCTAACTGTACATTTTTTTTCTGCAATGGTTGGAATTACAGTATCTATAACCATATGAAGAAGCTCAACCGCAAAATATCATGCACGGCTACGAGGCCAGCAGCTTCTGACAGAAATAGTCGAAGTGGACCTACTTCCGGAGCTCAAACAACTGTAAGTAATCATTTCTAGCTTTGCGCATAAAACATAATTGATATTCCTTGTGCTAATAACCTGAAATGTATTCCCGTATTTACTTTATTTTAATGGTTTACTTACGGCAGCCAAGAGTTAGGAAAGAGTTCCATTCCAAGAAGACTGCATGAGATCGATACAAAACGTATACATTACATACAACAACACTTTACGGCGGGTAATATCATCTGTATATACGAGAGGAGGCTGACAATAGGCATCAATTAGTGAGATTTGTATATATTATATCGCAATATTTGTGAAAGAAATGAGAAAGAAAAAAGTCTTCGGAGGTGTTAGCATTCACGACTAGAAGGAAAACAGTAATCGGAGGTGTTAGAATTCCTGTAAGATCTGGGATCCTTGAGTTATTTTCTTTCTAATCGTTGTATTCTTGTAATCTCACGAGGCGGGCTCACAACTTCTTCCGACTTAACCATGTATATATTCTTCTTCCTAATGTTGCTGATCACTTTTGTAAGTAAATGCATACATAGTGTATTATATCATCAATATAGCGAGCTTACAAGTACGAAATTCTTTCTCATTATTGGATTCACCTTGAAAATTTGCTGATGATTCATCAACTTGGTAGCGTTGCAAAGAGTAATGGTTTTGCGAATTACTTGAATGACGAAAAATAGATTAGTTTTCCGTGTGGATAAATTACGAGTCTTGTGCAAGACTTTATTTATAAAGTTTCCGTTTTAGAGAGGCCGAATGTTTGTTTTATTGGTACCGGTAGCCAACAATTGATGCAAAGGGGTAAAATTCTTTGTATGAGATTGATGTCTTTACTTCAAAGAAAAGACTGCACAATATATATTCCCTCAGCTCGCACATTCTCTCTCATGTTTGTTACATCTTCACACATTGAACCATTTTCTACGTGCGAAACAATAGCAATTGCCCCATTTCGAGCTTGATTGTACGTTCGCAAGCGAGATAGTAACAAGATTTTGTAGTGTTTTGTTGAGATTCGAGTAGAAGATGATTGAGTAACGAAGATTTAGTGAAATGATTTTCATAATGTGCTTTGATCAGGTGCTAGTGAAGAAATTAACTCGACTGGCGTGGGGATTTTCTTCTTGAAAAAATATTTAGAAATTAGAATAATTACCTAATATATACAATTAAAAAAAACAAAAAAACAAATTGGCACACACCCTAACACCAGTTCAACTGGGGTGTAGAGAATAATACACTTTTCCGATGTCCCTTTGTTTAAAATTATCTAAATTTATTACCAAATAGGTTTCCAATTTCTTTTTTTTTTTTTTTTTTTACTTTGAAATTGATTTCAAAACATGTTAAATTAGGCAATACAGGACGATTATAATATTGTTATGAATCTAAGGTGATCAAATGAGTGATTATGCCGTATAAGATCAATACACACACTCATGCACACAGATCACACACACACACAGTAATCAAAGAAGAACAATGAACAAGAGCAATTTTACGAGGTTCGAACTCGGTGTGAGTTCTACATCCCCGGGAGCAGTACACTCCAATCCACTATATTCAGAGATTTCTACAATTACACGTACACAGCAACAAGATCAGATCATGAGCACAAAACCAGCTCAGATCTGATAGAAACCCTACCCAAACCCGAAAGGAGTTTCACTCTCTCTCCGCTTTCGTGTTTCCCAGTGTAATGCACTCTCTCTCTAGTGTTGCTCACGTTGCCTTTAGCACAGCAGATATGATGCTATATATATCCCAACCGAGGCACATGATCCCATGTGCCTTCCACTTATATCAGCCAATGAGAGCTCTTTCTTTTCCTCCAAGAATCAGCTCTACCTATCATCTACATGTGCAGCTCACGTGACCATATGCATGTGCAACTCACATGCATAATCCCAAGTGGATTAAGTGTCATAAACCGTAGATTAGAACCATAGTTTAACAAATCTCCACCTTGGTTCAATCTACAACACCTTGTACTGCTCCACCATGCTCTTGAAAGCATGCAGCCAGGATAAAATCATGTCTTAGTTCTCCTCATCCAAGTCTTGAACTTGCACTAAGTTCAAACAATGTTGAAACTTAGTAATTGGCAATGCTTTAGTCAAAGCATCTGCAGGATTCTCTTCAGTAGCTATCTTCTCCACTTTAATCTGACCAGAAGCTACAACCTCTCTAATAAAATGGAACCTGATAGCTATGTGCTTTGATCTCTCATGAAACATTGGATTTTTAATGAGAAATATAGCACTTTGACTATCACAGTGTAAGATGATCTTCTCATCTTTCCCAGACAACTCCTCCTTGAATCCCTTTAACCATAACCCCTCTTTCACAGCCTCAGTAGCAGCCATATATTCTGCTTTTGTAGTTGAAAGAGCTACAACCTTTTGCAGACAAGATTTCCAACTCACAGCTCCACCATGAACTGTGTAAATATAACCAGATAGAGACTTCCTTGTATCTACACAACCAGCATAATTAGAGTCTACAAAACCTTGCACTGCAAAACTATCTTCCTTGCATCTCTTATACATAATTCCCCAACCACAAGTACCTTTTAGGTACTTCAACAAGCTCTTCAAAGCAATCCAATGTGCCTTACCAGGCTCTGCCATAAATCTTCTTAATATGCTCAAAGCATAAGCAAGATCTGGTCTTGTTGACACCATACAGTACATAATACTTCCAACAACATTTGCATAAGGAATATTCTGCATATACTGCTCTTCCTCTGAAGATTTTGGCTTCTGATTTTGACTCAACTTAAAATGAGCAGCCAAAGGAGTTCCAACTGGTTTTGAATCAATCATACCATACTTAGAGAGGACTTTTTCTAAGTATTCTTTCTGAGATAGAAATAACTCACTCTTCTTTCTATTCCTCTTAATATCAATGCCAAGTATTCTACTTTCATTTCCCATGTCCTTCATTTCAAATTCCCATTTCAGTTTGATCTTGAGGTTTCTGATCTCTCTAACATGTTTCCCAATGATCAACATATCATCAACATATAAGAGAAGAAGAATTTGATCCTCACCTTTTGATCCATTCTGACAAACACAACTGTCATAACTGTTCTTCTCAAAGTTTATTGACAGCATGAAAATATCAAACCTCTTGTACCACTGTCTTGGGGATTGTTTTAATCCATATAGAGACTTGTGTAACAAGCACACCATGTCTTCATCACCATTATGAAAACCCTCAGGTTGCTTCATATATATAGTCTCTTCCAATTCACCATGAAGAAAGGCAGTGGTGACATCCATTTGTTCAAGTTCAAGATCAAACAGAGCTACAAGAGATAGAGCTATTCTGATTGAGGGTTGTTTCACAACAGCTGAAAAAATCTCATTGAAATTTATACCTTCTCTCTGAGTAAAGCCTTTTGCAACAAGCCTTGCCTTGTATCTTGGCCTTTCAACACCAGGTATTCCAGTTTTTAATTTGTAAATCCACTTACAGCCAACAAGTTTTTGATTCATTGGCTTTTTCACCAGTGTCCAAGTGTTATTATTCTTGAGAGATAACATCTCCTCTTCCATAGCCATCAGCCTATTCTCAGTACTTGCAGTAGCTTCTTTGTAGCTTGTAGGTTCACTCTTGTTTGCCTCGTTTGCAACTGCAAGAGCATATGCAACGATATCTGCATATCCTAACATGTTAGGCACTTTCTTCTCTCTTCTAACTCTATCCCTAGCCAATTGATAATTTTGAAGATTATCAACTTCTGTTGACTCTTCCACTGTCTCTTCAATAGGTAGTGATTCATCCTCTAAACTTTCATTTTCTAACATTGGGGCAGGATCAGCAAACTCCACCTCAATTTGAGCTCCCCTTGTATCAGCAATGTCTGAAGATGAAGCCTCCATTAGCAAAGGCATTTGATCTTCATTGAAAGTCGCATCTCTGGTAATTATGCACTTTTGATTTCCTTTTTCTATGCACCAAAGTTTATAGCCTTTCACTCCTTCTGGATAGCCTAGAAAAATGCACTTAAGTGCTCTAGCTTCCAACTTATCCTGCCTCACATGAGCATAAGCAGCACATCCAAACACTCTCAAATGATCATATGTGGGAGGTTGACTGGTCCAAATCTCTTGAGGAGTTTTAAATTTTAGAGCAGATGATGGACTTCTATTTATGAGATAGCAAGCTGTATTGACTGCCTCACCCCAAAACTTTTTAGAACAACCTGAACTCAACAGCATGCATCTCACTTTCTCAAGTATAGTCCTATTCATTCTCTCTGCTAAGCCATTTTGTTGAGGGGTACTCCTCACAGTTTTGTGTCTTGTAATACCAGTCTCTTCACAAAATTTATTAAATACTTCTGACACAAACTCCAAGCCATTATCAGTTCTTAGATGTTTGATTTTCAGACCAGTTTGAGTTTCTACCTTTTGTTTCCATGCTTTGAAAACTGAGAATGCTTCATCCTTGGTTTTCAACAGATAAATCCACACTTTCCTAGATTTGTCATCAATAAGTGACATGAAATATCGGCAACCTCCCATAGTCTCAGTCCTTGAAGGTCCCCACAAATCAGAGTGAATGTATTCAAGATTGTGTTGAGTTGTGTGAACAGCTTGACTGAACTTCACCATTTTTGCTTTTCCCAAAACACAATTTTCACAAAACTTTAGCTCTTTAATCTTGCTTCCATCAAGAAGCTTTTGCCTCACAAGCTCTTGTATTCCTCTTTCACTCATGTGAGCAAGCCTTTTATGCCATAACGTTGTATCATCCAATACTACAACATCAGTTGTATTGGCTGACACAGAACCATCTAGGAAGTAAATGCCATTTCTCAAAATTCCCTTCATCACTATCAGAGATCCTTTTAGGATTTTCATCACTCCACTCTTAGCTCTCATTTCATAACCAGCTTCATCCAACTTACCAATAGATATAAGGTTTCTTTTCAAGGCAGGAACATACCTCATTCCATTTACCAGCTTCTTTTGACCAGAGGATAGCTGCAAGTTTACAGCTCCAATTACCAAGATCTTGCAAGTTTTATTGTCTCCAAGAAGCACCATTCCTTTCTCTGATTCCTTGAGATCTTGAAACTATTCCTTGTTTGGAGTCATATGAAATGAGCATCCAGAATCAAGTACCCATTCTCCACCTGAATTTGGGTATGATGTTACTAAAACATCTCCCTCTTCTACATAGGTGGCAGTCAATACATCAGCAGATTCATAACCATCAGATGCTATAGATGCATCTCCTTTATCACTGTAGTTAGAGTCCACTTTCTTCTGTGTTCTTTCTGGACAGAATCTCTTAATGTGGCCTTCCTTTTTACACTTGTAGCATCTTCTGGTATCTCTGTTAGGTTGTCTAGATTTAGATCTAGATTTTCCTCTTCCTTTCCTTTGGTCCTTCTTCTCTGTTCTTCCTCTCACTGTGAGTCCATCACCATTTACATTTGAGCTCTCTTTGCTTCTTCTGTAGCTCCTTGGAGTTTAGCACTGACTTGACCTCTGTCATAGTGAGTGTTTTCTCCCCATATAGCATTGTATCCACAATATGCTCATATGTCTTTGGTAATGAACTGAGGAGGATAATAGCTTGATCTTCTTCTTCAATTTTAACTCCAACTGAATGCAGATCAAGGATTATCCTGTTGTACTCATCCAAGTGCTTTCTGGTTTCAGTGCCTTCTTCCATGTGAAGTGTGTACAGCTTCTTTTTTTAGATACAATCTATTTGCCAGAGATTTCTTCATATAGATTGACTCCAATTTCTCCCAAATAGCTAGGGCAGTAGTTTCCTCTGAAACTTCCCTCAACACCTCATCCCCAAGGCTCAGAATCAGAGCATTGTGAGCTTTTGATAATATCTCTGGAATTGCCTTTTGATCTTCAATGGCAGCTAAGGATTTAGGATCTAGAGCTATAAAAGTACCCTGATGAACCATTAAGGCCTTCATCTTTATCCTCCAGATAGTGAAGTCATTTTCACCATTGAATTTCTCAAATTCAAACTTAGAGGAACTCATCTTCTTCAGATCTGAATCTGTGACTGTGTTGAAGGTATAGATCTGTGTTTATTGATGCACAATTTGAATTAACCAGTCACCTTCAATCGATCCACGCTCACCGCACCACTTGTTATGAATCTAAGGTGATCAAATGAGTGATTATGCCGTATAAGATCAATACACACACTCATGCACACAGATCACACACACACACAGTAATCAAAGAAGAACAATGAACAAGAGCAATTTTACGAGGTTCGAACTCGGTGTGAGTTCTACATCCCCGGGAGCAGTACACTCCAATCCACTATATTCAGAGATTTCTACAATTACACGTACACAGCAACAAGATCAGATCATGAGCACAAAACCAGCTCAGATCTGATAGAAACCCTACCCAAACCCGAAAGGAGTTTCACTCTCTCTCCGCTTTCGTGTTTCCCAGTGTAATGCACTCTCTCTCTAGTGTTGCTCACGTTGCCTTTAGCACAGCAGATATGATGCTATATATATCCCAACCGAGGCACATGATCCCATGTGCCTTCCACTTATATCAGCCAATGAGAGCTCTTTCTTTTCCTCCAAGAATCAGCTCTACCTACCATCTACACAGTGGCGGATCTAGCTATGGTCTAGGGTGTGCAGCTGCACACCCTTGATTTTAAATAAATACTACTATTATACATATGTTGACAGAAAAAGTAGGTGGTTGAGGTGGTAAAGATATGCCTCCCTTTACTAACAGGTCACGGGTTCGAGCTCCACTCACACATTTTGATTTCTTTTCCAAATCTTAACATTTTTCACCTTTTTGTTCCACTATTTTGATTTTTTTTTTCCAAATCTTAACATTTTCACCTTTTTTTCTCATTAAATATTTCCACAATTCACCTAAAATTTTTACATTGTAAATTTTTGGTCCACTATTTTTATAAAATCTTAACATTTTCACCTTTTTTCTCATTAAATATTTCCACAATTCACCTAAAATTTTTAAATTGTAAATTTTTGGTCCACTATTTTTATAAAGTGATATTTAAATTTTTTACTCTACAATTTCGAACCCCCTTGGCAAAAATCCTGGATCCGCCACTGCATCTACATGTGCAGCTCACGTGACCATATGCATGTGCAACTCACATGCATAATCCCAAGTGGATTAAGTGCCATAAACCGTAGATTAGAACCATAGTTTAACAAATATGTATGTTGATTACTAAATGTTCGATTAATTGTTGTTATGTGCACTTGATTCGGTCGTTTTTGTCTTGAATTTCGATGGAGGTTGCGCAGTCAGTAAATGTCAATTTTTGAGAATTTTTCGACACGTATACGGTCGACTTTGAAATAAAATTCGACTCTTAACTGTTGATTTTTATTTCAAAATTTTGACATTTTATATATAAAAATATAAAACTTATACATTTTATATATTTTTCAATTGTCGATAATTACATGTCGATTTTTGTAAAATTTTTGACACGTTGATGTCGACCCTTACTCGTAAAATACACCTTATATAAAAAAAATAAAAAAATAAAAAAAAAGAAAGAAAAAACTCATTTTTCTCATTTTAATTAGTTGAAGACCAAACTAAAGAAAAGAAAAAAAAACTCCCCACCCCCTAAAACGACCGGGCGATGGCAGCTAGCTGTCAAAAGTTATCATGCAGAAGGAGAAGAAGAGAAGAAGGAAGAGAAGAAGAAGAAGCAACACAAGTATAAGTAGAAGAATAAGCAGGAAGAAATCTGTAAACAAGAAGATGGGTGTGAGGGTTTTGTGTGTATTGGATTAAAGAAAGAAAAATGAGATTTGTTTTATATTTGTGGAGTATTGATTTTCATTAAGAGTATTAACGTTATTACATATTTATTACGTGCCTATTATCTATTTTGTTAGCAAAGTAGTATTAAACTGAGAAAGAAGTTGTATTTCTTATTGGCCCTTCATATTATGATATATTCTCTAACAAAACAGATAAAAAGTTCAAAATTGGACCAAAAACTTTTGAATATTGTTGCCGAGTTAATATCATTTTATTATTTATTATTATTCGGATTTATTTAGAGTAAGTGGGCGGTTATTGGTTAGCTTAGTGGGTAGTTACCTTAAACTTATGCGTATTTATTCACTAACCCATTATCCCACTAACTCTCTATCTTCTTTTAGTGTGCTATTCTCGTGCAGGACATGATGTTCCTGAACTCTATAAATAGGAGAAGATCCAAGTTCATTTTTACCAATTTCTGACGAGAATCAAGAGCGCATAGCAGAGAGTGTTGGAACACCGTCTACAACACCTTGTATTATTTACAGATTTCTCATTACAGAATTGAGTCTGTTGTGTATTCAATCCTACTGAATCCTAAATTGTATTCCTAGTACATCATTGAGTGCTTTTGTACTAGTTACTAGGAATAGTCTAAGAAGAAATCGTCTTGTGTTTCCTTCTTAGAAGAGAAGAGCTTGGCTTCTAAATTGTATTCTTTTGAATACTGGTTTTAGCTTATAAAGGTTTCATCCACAAGTTATATACTTGTGGATAATGATTTTATAAAAATTTATATTATTTTAACAAATTCGAAGGCACTCAACTCTTTCAAATATATACTTGTGGATAATGGTTTTATAAAAATTTATATTATTTTAACAAATTCTGAGGCACTCAATTCTTTCAAATATTATAGCCCAAAATCCACACATTAAAATACACGTGAGCTTGAGAACTCAAGTTCAAATCTTTTTAGTTCAATCGTGTCCAGTCGGCTCATGCAACTTACGAAGATCATAAGCCAGCGCAATTCATTTAATCCTTTAATTTCTATGAATTTGTTATACATATTTATCGGACATGTAAACAAGAGCGAAATAACTTGGTTATCCAATACCAGCCTCGAGTACCGAATATGCAAAATCGCGAAATAATCACTAGTGAAGCCGGACAAAGTAGAATTTTATGCTACAATTTTTCACACTTTTCTGCAAAAGAATTATAAAATAAAACCTGGACAAAGTGGATTTTATGCTACAATTTTCACTCATTTTTCTCTAAGATCCATAACCCCAATTAATAACTGTACAAATGATCAAGCAGCAAGTACCATAACTTTGATTGTTCCTCTACTATTTGCAGCCAACATGGTGGGGCTATCACTCTTCCAGCACACCGCACTGATGAAGTAAGATCCTAATTCTTCTTCGTTATCATCTTCCACATCGGGAGATCCAAATTTATGCGATGTCGCTTGTTTGGAGATGGCCTAAATTTTACCGATTTTTAAATGTTATGATATTCCAAACATGTAAGAGTTTGACAAAAACAAGAGCTGATTCCTTACCTTGTGATAGACAAACACTTCGTTTGTTTCACTGCCACAAGATAGGAACTCGCTATTCACTGTGAGACCGACGAAATTCTTCTCATTTGTATGCCCTCTAAATGTACGAACCTGAAAACAATACTCTTAACAAATTTGTAAAATATAACTTAAAAAAGACAGCAAGCACCCGACGATAGTTTTCATACATCAGGTAATGAACTCTATAGGTCCCTGGGAATAAACATATCTAACTAATATGGAACTTACCGGCAAATTTTTCTTGACATCCCATAGTCGCAGAGTACTATCTGTTGAAGCAGAAGCAAGCTCATTGCTCGACAAGAATTTGACATACGAAACTGTCTTTTTATGGCCACTGAACACGTAGAGTGGGTGGCAAGTGTTTCTTAAGTCGTAATAATGTATATGGTGATCGGCAGAACCAACCTGCGTAGGAACATGGCACGTATTAGATGTGTGCTTTAGACAAAATATACACAATATTAACTTTGTAAATTTGAGTGGAAGTTAATCACAAATGGCATTCATTATTCAAAGATGCAGGCTCCTCAAGTTTTTTTTTTCTCTTTTTGTACTCTTGAAGTAATCTTTTGCCCGCTTTTCCTTATTTGTTAGGAAATGTATGTGTGGTGGAGATAGTAAAATCTACTTGGATATAGAACATGCATGTTATCATTGACTAGTGAAATTCAATTTTCGAATGAACTTCAGTGGTTGCAAGAGTCTGATGAACTCCACTACTCGTATTGTTAATAATAATTTGAAGGGGCTATTAAATAAGCTTGCGTACCAGCATGAAACCTTTGGAGATTTAAGTGAATACCACTTCTATGTGTTAAGTGAAAAAATAGTGACCAACGAAAAATATATCCGCGGTTCCAGCAGATCACATTTTTTACCGAATTCAACAACAAAGAAAATAAATAGGTTTATTAAAATCTATTCATTTGCCACTGGAACTCCATTATCATTACCAAGAAATTAAGGAGGGTCAGGAATTGAAATAGGGGAACAAGAAAGAATATTACCGCGACAAATTTACTAGAATCGGGATTGTACTTTACACAGCATATATTTGCCTTCATATCGATGTTGAGGACGCTAGCTTCTTGGTTCGTACACCACACTTTAACCTGAAATTTATATCACTTGTTATCAAGAAGGGATCTTAATGGAAACTGGATCTGCAGAGAGTGTAAACAAGAAAGGTCTTGATGGATGAAAGAGAATTAATTAAGTTTTCTTAGATGCAGAAAACAAGATTAAGTACCAGCATTCTTTTGTAATTATGGAGCCCTAGTTTAACTACTTCTTAGGGATAAACTAGTACTAGAAATTATTGAACATATACTGTTATTCGAATTTCAATATTTGCCTTGAAATCTCTGGAATGATCCAAAGAGCTCAAACAACAGCCATGATTTGGGGATTGATGGCATGAAAAACAGTAGAGGGACATCAAATTTTGTTAATATTGATTAGATGAGATAAATGAATAGGACTGAACTCTTTAACTATCTCAAACTACTACTAATAAAATCGCTTGCCTTCTACGTTTCCCAGTATCATGTATACAAGGTTGCAATAATTAGATAACTAGTTAGGACTTCTGTTTGAGCATAAAAAGCATTTTTACATTACCTTGCAGTCGTCACTGCCAGACACAAGCATAGACGGTTCTGTTCGGGAAAAATCAACGCTCCATGCACGTTTTTCATGCTCCTCGTATTCCATGACACTCTGGATAAGCCCAAAAAATATTAGCATTTGTTAACGAACTAAAAACTTTTCTCAAACTGCAGATATTTGATAACCAATTTCAGTCTTGAGAATGGATAGTTTATAGTGTTTATAAGCCAAAATAATAGTTGATGAGTTGATGTGTGTGCCACATCTACCTGCCGTGTGGATACATCCCAAATAGTTACAATTCCATCGTAATCACTACTAGCTATATGGTTTTTGGTGAACTTGTTCCAGCTCAGGCAGCTAAGTTTAGATCGTGTTGCCATCTCCACAACAGGGCAGTGCACATCTGTAGGTTCATTAACAACCTGTAAGACAAGCATAAAGTCAGATTAGCATCCGGAAGGAATCTTTTAAACATGGCCTGACAAATAAATTTCAGGTTTACAACTGAAATGATGCTCCGTGAGCCGAAGTTAATCTTGCATACATTAGCTCATTGATGCTCTAATATGTTTATTGCAGATACCATAGGAATTTGAAGTAAAACAACAGCATGCAGTCCAGATTCAATGATCACAGACCATTCTAATCTGGCACAGTAATTATTTTTAGTGAAAATCATTGAGAAGACAACTTTATGACACACTTTCCCTCTTTGTCGGTCAATGTAAAACCTTGCATATTTGACTAATTCATATGGATCATACTAGAATCCTTCTTTTTAATTTGCACCATTGATCCTTAGGATGTTATACCCTTCAACATTAATATCTCCACCGATAAAAGATATCAATACGTGTTGGACAAATGTAATACCATAACAGAAAGGGGAGGTGTATAGGGGAAAAGAAGCCTACCGAAGAGAAATCAAAAACTTTTATGCGCCGTGAAACTCCAGCAGTGGCAAACAGCTCATCATCACGATCAAATTCTATACTGCAACAAGGAGAGTGACTTCACATATTTAAGCAGCACCAGAATAGAAACAAAATAGAGAGAAGACAGGAAGACAAATCTGATTACAGAGGATTCTAGAAGTTACACAGAAGTATCATAAAATCAATAAGGGGTATCCCATGCTTGTTGATCTTGGAGGGTCAACATACCAGAAAATCTACTGATTTCTTCAAAATGAAATATTTTAGAACTGAATTCTACAAGGACATATAACAATGTGTTTAAACTTCAATCCATTGATTTTCTTTTCATATTGGGGAGTGTCAATGATCTTGATTAACCTGCAAAATTGGTAGACAAGGATCGTCTCTAGATGAACAAATACATCCTAATTTCTTTGTTATGTGAAATTATCATCCGGATCGACACTTTTCTAAAGAACTGTATGCTACAGTAGTAAACTTATGACAGAGGTGTATGCTACAGTAGTAAACTTATGACAGAGGTACTGGAGAGGATCCTTGTTTACTCCACTCCAACTCAAGAGTAATCATCTTTTAATCCCAATTTCTTTTTGTTGGGTAAGGTAATTGTGATTTGCCAACTTGGACTTTATTTCAGTTGAGTTTGTATAAAACCCATTATCTATCAGCAGGCTTTACATACTAAGAGTCTGAGACACCTGGATGAAATAAGTAGGAACTAATTGTCCAGACTTCCAACTTACCTCGAAACAATATTGGCCGAGTTAAAGAGATCCCCATGTTTAAGTTCAGCAATTACTCGTAACCGACTGTTCCAAATAAGGCCATAAACCATAATTAGAAGACATGAGTAAACATGTGTAAATGGTAAAAAAATCTTAGTGGAACTGAAATGTAGGGCCTACCTGTACCGGGTGAACGTACTTAGAACCGACTGGAAATCTTCTAGGGCCAAACTATAACCTTCTCTAGTAATGTTAGTTTTATCTTTTGTTTCGTGGGTCTCTAGATGGTTCACCAACTGGCGTCTCTTTTGCAAGTAAAATTCTTGAAGTTCATTAAACTGCAAGATGACAATGATTCCTCAACGAGAGAATTTGAAAAGCCAGGTAGCAGATAATTTAAGCAAACAGAGACCCAATTTCCAGTAAACATTATTTTATGCATAAAGCCCATTCTTCCCTGACTTTCTATTGGTAAAAAAACAAAAAGAAACCAACAAACAGACGAACATATAGAAGATAATTATTCACACTGGTTGTGAAAGATTCAAGCTCAGTTAGAAGGAAATAATAAAGAATAGACAAATGAAATTCAATAACGCGAAGGAATACATTCAAATTCATATTTATGGTGAACATGGCAGCAGAAAACACTAAGTGGAACATCAACTTTCCAATGAGAATCAGTTAAAACCAACCCTGCATTACACTTGTGAATTTATTTAGTCTCTCCTTGTACAAAAACTCCATTTTTTATTCTAGAATAACTATTAAACCGGAAAAAAAAAAAAATCATGCTTGCTTAGTGTTCTACAGCAAGTCTGTTACAATTAAGATACAAACTCATCTTAAAGTATCCAGTAGATAGGGATGCACTTGCATCATATTATGTTTATTAAAAAAACAAAAATATAGTTATACGTCACAATCTCTAATCTTATAATTTCTATAGTATGAAGCAAACAGGACATGATAATAACAAATTGTCTTTAATATAGTTTTACGCCAAATGGCTGTGTTTTATTATTAAATACTTCTCTCTTAATTCTGATATTCACAAGTAATTACTAAAATCAAACCGATTATACTTGACTGACTATAACACATACGACTAACACTGATTTCTCAAATTACTAAACAGTCTACATTGCTATATTCAAGAATAAGGAGAAGATGAGACAAGTAAATTTATCCATGTATATTAGTTTTAATGTTCAAAAGAAAATTTATATACCGACTCCAAACAAGCTGCAATATACAAATGAATTAGTTACATATAAATAGTAAAAGGTGATCATATGGACCAAGAAATTTTTGTGTATATTCTTCTCAAGTGACTTATTGTGATTCAGCTATGTGCTGAATGCATGTCCAATCTCAAGGAAGGATGGTCCGTGAGATTAAAAACACCCTTAATTAAAATCACAACACAACAATGAACAATCATGATAAATTTTGTTGATGATATTTTTATGGGATGCATCTGTGAATAACTGAAAAGGCAAAAAAAATACAATAAAACATTTTTTGGAGATCTTCAACACAATTTTATCCCCAACAATTTACTCACATAGGTCTGATCTAATGCAGTATACGACAAGTCCAGTTTTCACATAAACTCAGGCGTTCTGCAGTTATATGATAATTTTGCAGATAGGGGCTTGTCAATTAAACATTCGCTAACCTGTGCATGAACGCGCTTCTTTCGTGTAACAGCCATACCAGATTGGCTTATCTGTTGCGAAGTCGGTCCACTAAAAGTGGCATCCTTGATCTGGGATCCAAGGGGGTTAATATGAACTTTTCCCTCATTTTTCTTGTACTGCATGTTCACAGAAGTCATTCCTCCTTTTGTAGTGCAAGAGTTGCATGCAGGACCTACAATTCTTTCCATTGAAGAAGTCCGAGATCTCATTCTGACAGGATCATCAGAGGCCTTCAGTTTAACAGAGTACCTTTCTCTTGCACGGTATAGCTCTATCCTACGTCGTTCCACTGCATTTAAGTCCTCCTTGACATACACGAGATCATTTTGCACCTAACAGAGAAGAATAGTAAGAGGAATCATAATCTCTACAAGGAATTACCAAAATATTTCTCATTAGAATTGTAAAGAGTCTCTCTTGTTGAATTTCAACAAAGTGGACTTCATGTAAATGATATCCCATCCCATCCCGTCCATATTTGAAAGATATTCCGTTCAATATTATCTGCAACTAAACATCATTTTCATATCATTACTCATTTACCTAAACAATGAAGCATAACTTAACTCAATCGTCAGAAACATTAACTGATGACATCAACCCAAGGCAACAGAAGAACCACTGAGAAAAATGAGGCGCTTTCCCAAAATTCAAAGAGGATTCAACATTTTTTTTTATTGGAAATTATGAAATGCATGGCTCTAAATTCAGATTTGATTTCATGTTCCTTTGAAATCAGCTTTCACCCGGCTGGTTTCTTTTAAAATTCAAACTTAAAAAAGTTACAATTGAAGTAGATTTCTTGCCGACTGACTTTATTTAAAATCAGCTTCTCTTCACTCAACGTACAAACGTTTGGAAATTATTTTTCTTTAGTAGATAGTTTGGGAAAGTTTCATGAATTTTATAATAATGTATTACGCAATTATGCAAAATACATAAAATGTATTACCAGTAACCAAAATTCATCAAATCTACCAGCTAAAGCATAGCTAATTCCTCCAATACCATACAGCTTCACTGGGATTTTGGAGGAGGAACTTTACTCAGCAAGCATACAAAATTATTCAATTTAATTAGAAAAGCTAACAAATTATAAATGCCAAATAAATATCTCATTATCTTACTCACATAAACCACTTCTCTTACTTCAAATTTATTATGACAAACCTCATTGAGTTCATTAGCTTTTTGCTTCCTTAAGCAGTGTAAGAAATCCAGCAGAATTTGCATGTTTCTCTCTGCTTCTTCTTGTTCCAATTTTCTCTTTTTCTCTGCCAGCAGAGACAATAAAGAGTCTAACTCTTTCACTGATACTTCACAACCCTGTCTAAGGAGAAAATACATCAAGCCTCTGCAGAAAGAGCAGATATGGGAAGTAGCTTAGGATTGAGGGATTGCGTGCTTCACTGAATTATTAGGAATAAACTATTCAGGTTGAGTAAATAGAAATTAGGTTAACGAAAAATTTCCTGGTTGGCACCATAATCAAAACGACAATGGGTTTTGTTACAGTAATATAGTCACAATAACTCGTGATTACGAAAACATGTTAAGCACAGATGCAGCAAATGCCATATCGAGGGGTGACAAGATAGTTATCCATTATTGTGATTTGTGCAAAACCGAAAAGTTGTTTTACTACCATTACAATTTATACTCATCATATTGAGCCCGCTATTTAATGTGATGCATGCCCATTATACCAATAAGTGCAGGATACTTAATATTATTCAGGTGGAGGCGGTCTAATGAGTTACATGTGTGATGTTAGGTGTGGAAACAGAACCTAGAAAAGGAGTCTGAAAATATCTTAGGCTTGCAATTAACAAAAATGAAAAGATTGAGAAGTGGTGATGGAAAATATCACAATCTATGTAGAATCCTAAAAAAAAAAAATAACTGCAAGACTAAGAAACCAACAATGCTTTTGACCTGTTGAATAGCTTATATACTTTGTATCTTGTGGAAGAGAAAAATACTCAAGTTTGTTACAGAAAGGAGAAAAGGTTGAAGAAATCTTTTATGCTCTCTATATTGGATTAAGGAATATTTTGCTGAGAGATATTGGTCTTTTGCTCACTTCTTAGACGATATATACAAATATACATAAATAGATATATTTGTCGGCTCTGATTGGAAAGCACCTCATTTTGGGTGGATATAATTTACCTTTCAAAAATAACATTTTGATAAATCGGAAAAGGAAGAAAGAGAAGCGAAAAGCAACAAATGAAAATACAACAAAATAAAGTCAACAGAACTGAATGTTCTTATCAGTATCTAATAAAACATACTTCTTAAATTTTTACCAGCTAACTTGGAAGACCTAATGCTTCTAGTCAAGTTCCACTTTTTTTCAAAAATTGTTCATATGGAAAACATATATATACTGTTGATACAACAAATATAAATTACTTGGATATAAGAAACAATGCCAAAAGGTATCCCTTTCAAGGTGTTTATAAGTGGCATACAAAAGAACATATTCTAAAGTCCTTCATTTATTGTGTATATATGTCTAACACCCAACACCCACCACCCACGTATGAAACACTTCAGGAAAGAGAAAAACTAGCTGAAGAACCATAACTCTTCTGGATGAGAAGGCACCTAGAGGCTAAAACTCTTGAAGTCTTACCAAAAGAATGGACATTTGTGCATAATATCACAATGAACTGAGCACTCGATTGCAGTTTCTTTTAGTAAACTAGATGAATTAAGGATATAATAGCAATCAAGCATAGATGGCAAAGAAAATTTCTTAAACAATAGTATTCAGGAGTTAATTTTCTATAAACATTATATGGTGCCCGATAAGAGCAAGAAAAGTAAGACCAATAGGCAGGGTGGGTGAGGAACCAAAGAGAAATTATATCTACCTCAGATGCAGGAAGTTCATCTATAACCAATGACCAAGTAAAAGTAGCTAAAGTAGAGTAAAAACAACCACGGAAACTAAGGAGAATGAAGAAACATACTAAAAAAGAAACTAAATCCCATTTATATCTTAACTAAATAATATTCAATGAATTCTTAAATAAGAATCACCTGTTCCAATGACTGACGGAATTGTTCTACAGGAGATGCGGCTTTTGATAGTTGACGAGCAGATGTCTTCTTCAGTAGCTACAAATTTGGTACAGAGAAACCTTATCACAATAAGCTGCATTGTGAAGCAAAATAATTTCAAGACGCAAACTAGGTAAGGAACCATGCAATGAAAGCACGCAAATAGTTTCGAACCGCCGGTATATCATCACACACTCAATGAATGAAATCATCTCTCAGAGGTTTAAAAATAAAATAAGTAACTTGCGAATACAAACAGCAAAAATTAACAGAATAAAATAAACGCAGCAGATTTTCATTTGTGCAATTAAAAGTAAAAACAACCTAATTTGAATCATGCTGCATAAAACAAAAAATGGCTAAATAGGAACAAAATCAACCTTATCGAGGAGGAAATTGGGGAAGAGCTGAGAAGGGGTAAGAAAGTGAGAGCAACAAGGGCAATCGCTCTTGTTCTGGAGATGAGTGACGATGCACATGTAGCAAAAGCTATGGCCGCACGCTGTTAAGAAAGCATCCTTTATCATCTGCATACATATAGGGCACATCAGTTCCTTCTCCTCCGCCTCCGCCTCCGCCTCCTCCAAAGCTTCATCTCCTTGCAGCTCCGCCGCCGGCACCACCACTCCGATCGAGCTGTCACCCATCCCTAGGCGATTGTTGTGAAGTGGATCGAGAAATAGGGAAAGAGAATCGAATCGCGTCAATTGTTGTGCCTCTGGGGTTGGTGGGCCTCAATCTGACATTTTTCACTTTTCTGCTCATCCACTGTTCACCAGAAATTCCTCATTTTCACTTTATTAATTCTCCACTTAAATATTTTTTAAATGATTATTAAAGTTATTTTTCGTCCTTTTTTTTTATTTTTATTTTCTTCCCCCCTAGAATGCTTATATTTACAAATTACTTTAATCTAAAAAACAATTATGAAATTTGATTCTTTTTTAAGTATAAGAACTTCAATTTTTAATCGCATAAAACAGTTTTTACTTTTGTCTAATAAATATCAAGTCGCGGCTATTTGCAATAGTAGGTTCATTCAGTGCAAGATCAAATTAACTTTTAATATACAAATATTATAATAGCATTACTTGTTAAAAAATACAATAAAAATTGTTGTATTACCATATACTAAAAATAAAAACCATAAAAATTTAACCACATACCAAAATTATCATATTTTCCATCTTTCAAAATCCACAAAAAAAAAAATTCATTCCTCTTACAAACTTCAGTATTCAAATTTCTCAAAACTCAACAAACCTTTCAAAGGCAAATGTGGACTCAAAAACATCAAAATGGAACATTCTACGGTGGAAGAATTCAAGGAGGTATGAATTTATATGTTTTATTAGTTAAGTTATCGTTTTTCAAAAACTTTTTGCGCAGACACGATTCGACATTTACATATTGAATTTTGTCCCCAAAACTCACATTCAGATGTCGAGTGAAACGTACTTATTTTGACATCTTAGCATCCATCGGAATGCACAAAATTCGACGCTTAGATGTCATGCCCAGTGTACAGAAAATCAACATTTGGTTGATGTCAAAAAATATTGGCATTAAACGACCTGCAAATGTCGAGCAAATATACCCAAAATCGACATTTGCACGTCGAGTTCCGTAGTAGATCGACAATGTTCTAAAAATCAAATCTAACTCAAAATGATCAACTATTAAGCATAATCTACAACCACATACTTGTTGAAAGTTCTAAATGATATATTTTAACAAAAAAGTTTGACTTTTAAACGCTCATTCAACTTTTTGCCCTTTTAAAGGGGTTTGGTCTTCGGTGTTAGATTGCATGCGTATGTGTTGGAGCACTCTTCATCTTACTGTGAAGGATTGGGTAGCGGTGGCGGTGGCGGTGGCGACGGCGAACTCAGGCGGCAAAGATGGAGGGTTTTGGTGTTGCATGTTATGCTCTGATTTGTTTTCTTATTTCGTTTTTTTTTTTCTTTTATTTTTTTTGGAAACTTAAACTTTGTACTTTGGTATTTCGAAAAAACAAGAGGAAAATAGGTGATGGTTCTATTAGTCATTTCATTATATTTTTTAGCGTCTTTCTTTTTATTGGTCTTACACTTAGTTAAACGAGTATTTTCAGAAGCGGCATCCTAAATATTATTACTATTGAAATAAAAATATAGGGGGGAGATAGGGCCCTTAAACATTCATTTAATTGGCCCAACAATATTTTATCATTGTGATACTCAATAATTTTTCTACGGGTGAATTGTGTTTTGCACCCCAAATTTGATAATGATTGGCAGTTTGCATCTTGAAAATATAGAATTAGCAAAATCCACCCTCAAATTATATCTCTCGGCAGATTGCATCCTATATTTTTTAGATTTTAACCAAAAAAATCAATTGAACAAGAGGATACTAACTTTTTATTCTTGAACATCTTTTTTATTTTTGATTTTGTACTTTTAAATTATTATTTTGCTTGCATGTTAAACAAATACAAAAAAGCAACTTATGGTTTTATTTTGTTAGTCGAGTTGAACTAAAAATTATATGTAAAATACATAATATAATTTTTTCCTTTTAATTTAAAAGATAATAAAATAATCCCATTAAAAAAATAAATTATTGTGTATTTAGATTATGTATAATGTATTTAATTACTTTATTCTATGTTGTTTTTAAATAGTTTAATTAATGATTGTTTAGTTTATATTATTTTAAATATCTTTACTACATTTTTTCAAAACAAACTGAAACTTAAAAAAAACTAAAAACCCTAATTATATTTTTCAATCATCTAATTTCTACCAATTACTCAGTTCCTTACAAAAATTCAAATCAAATTAAAGTCAGATTATATTTTGGGCAAATTATGAGAAACCTCCTGAGATAAGATCTAATTATGAAAAATCCTTCATTTATGTAATTACTAATTACGAAAATTTCTCCGACGTATGTTGTCGTTTTACACAGCTCTCCTACGGTGTTACTTTTGACAAAATCTTTTTAATTCCGTTGAATATTTCTTTGAAAATGTCATGTTTGACCTTGATGGTTAATTATAAGCATACTAATTACTTAGGGGCTAAATTGTAATATATTTACAAAAAAAGTAATTTTTTACAATTTTAAAAATATAATATATTTCTTCATAATATAATTATTAAAAGGAAGATGTATATAAAAAGAACTAAACATATCTTCTAACATTAATTTTTTTATTTGTTTTGTATTTCTTTTTATATTTTATAATTTTTATCCAATAAAATTGATATTACATATTTTGGAAAAATATTCTCGTATTTCAATGCCAAATCTCGTTGAATCATCATTTGTCAGGACCGAAGAGTGTAAGTTCCTTAGCTTGGACATGACATTTAGCACATGTTGCTATTCCTGGATCTAGAGGGGAGTACGTTCGGTGGAATAATTTCTTAGATATTTAGAGTGATTAAGCACATGTTGCTATTCCTGGATTTAGCACATATAAGTCATCGTTTTTACTTCTTTCTTTCGAGAGATATTAGAGTGATTGTTAAGAATTAAGAATTTAATTAACTGGTCCTCTCGAGATGGTTTTCTAGTTTCATTTATTTAAGTCGAGGTTCTTTTTAGAGCTTTTGATTCGGATTTGACGTCCTCTCTGTTGGTTTAAAAAAAATTAAGGGTAAATAGCACTTAACCCCTTCGTAGTTTGGACATTTTGCACATGACCCACTTATGGTATGAAATTAGGCACATAACCCCTTTTTAGTTTGGACATTTTGCTCATGACCCCCTTATGATATGAAATTAGGCACGTAACCCCCTTGTGGTTTTGACATTTTGCACATGACCCCCTTATGGTATGAAATTAGGCGCATTACTCCCTTGAATGTAAAACTGGAAAAGACTAAATTAACCCTAACCCTAAAGAGTACAGACTTTGTTCCTTAAAAAGTTAAAATTCAATAACAACTATAATTTAATATACTATATAGAAAAACCGATTCTTCCAATGTCTCATTTCTAGGTCCAATTTAGAATAATAATCATAATCATAATAATATTAAAGTTTTGAAATATGTAGAATTATTTTATCGAATTATTATTGAACAAATAAATTGATAGTTCATAATTTTATATCGAGGTTAATTCTTTTATATTTGATTTGAAGCATATGAGATTTTTAAATTGGTTTCTAAAATTTAATAAATTTTCAATCGCACAATAACTAGTATTATATACCTTTTGTGTTTTAAAATTAAAAAAAACAATAATATATTATATTTCTCATTTTACAAAAAAGTACATTAAGATTTTCATTTTATAGAATAATTATTTTCAAATTAAAAGGAAAGAAATTTTGACTTGATAGAGTAACCAACAAACAGTTGGTATAGTTGTAATTTAGCTAAACTTTAGAGGTAGTTTAGTCTTTTCCAATTTTCTATTTAAGGGGTTATCTAATTTCATACCATAAGGCGGTCATGTGCAAAATGTCAAAACCACAAGAGGGTTGTGTGTCTAAGTTCATACCATAAGGGAGTTATGTGCAAAATGTCCAAACCACAAGGACGTTATGTGCCGAATTTCGTACCAGAAGGGAATTATATGCAAAATGTCCAAACCACAAAAGGGTTTAGGTGGTGTTTGCAAATGATTATTTAAAAGCAGAAGTTAGTGATTGTGAGTTAAGTCAGTTTTAAGTGCTTATTTTTAAAAGTTGGGGGTGTTTGCAAATATTCCGGAAAATGAACTTAAATTGAAAAAACAGGGTTAGGGGTGCTTAAAAAAATAGATTAAAGCAGATTATTTTAAGAGAAGCAAAAGCAAAAATTGATTTTGCAAACATCTGAAAACATATTATAAACAAAAAAAAAACTCATAATCACTTTTAAAAAGCTTTTGCAAACACCACCTAAATGCTATTTACCCAAAAATTAAATTACACATTATCTGCCATTCCCTAAGATATAATAATCAACAAAAAATAATCATTGAAGGGTTTATTTTATCAAGATTTGTTTTCCAGCCGTTTACTCATCTTATAAAGATATAGAAAAGAACATTGGTTCTCAAAAGCTCAATCAAATGCTTTTAGGATAAATTTTAAAAAACCAAGACTTGAAAGGCTCAAACGAATCGAAGAATGGTCAAATCATCTTCCTAATACTAAGTTATTCTACAGTTCGCTTCAAAGGGTACTAAATTAAATTATATAGTTGAAGATAGTGTAATCTAGCATAAAAGCCTCTATATTCTATTATAGTACCCACGACTCAACCAACTCACAACTTATTAGTTTCTATGGCAACTTACTTTGGATATTATAGTCATCCATAGTCGACTATAGTCATTTTGGAAACCTTAGATCCGCTCATATGAACCCTAGCCCCGACCATTCGATTCATAGCGTCACCGAACAATTGAAGCACTCCAAAATCGTCTCCAATGGCCCGTAACATGTTAGATCTATTACAACTGAAGAGATTAGGCCCGTGATTAAAGAAGAAGCAAACCTGAGGTTTGATCGATTCGAACCCGACCCTTCTTGTACCAACTTATCATGACCCCACAATCAGTTGAACTATACTCACGTAGGCGTAACCGGACCCTTCTTGTACCAACTTACCACCCCGCAAACCAGTTTAGCTATACTCATGGAGGCGTAACCCGACCCTTCTTCATTGTAGGAAAAGTTGCAATATAATCTAAACCAACCATCGGTGTTATTTGTATATATCTTTCATAAATTTCAATTGAGACAATCTTCCTAGTATTTTATTATTAATCAATAGAACTTTTTACTATTTTTTCATGTATGTTAGTCTAATTTTTTTTTAAATACAAATATATCATAACAAATTTCTTTTTTTATGTACACAATTAAGATTTGCTTCTCATTAATAATTCACAAATAAGTGAACTTCATTTAAAAGACAATATTATTACTTTTTCATCAATTTATTTGCAAATTTCACATTCAAAATTCACATACGCAATATTCTGATCAAAGAAACAATTCAATAATCATTATTATTATTATATAACATCACAAATTATGGGCAGAATCTCAAACTTTGTCACTATATGTACGTCGAGGGTAATACCGTCTTTTCCCCCACCCAACTACTCGTACTTTTTGTTAAATAAATAATATAAATATAATACATCGAATATAATAAATTATTTCGAGAAATATTAACTTAAATATAATAATCGTACACGGGTGCAGGAAAATCTTTTGCAAGGAATTCGCAGTTAAAAATTCCAGACTTCTTCGAAGAAGATCTGAAGGCTGAATTTTAGAGAGAGAAATCAACCTTTTTTTTTTTTATTTTTTTTTATTTTAACAACAAATAAGAATGATGATAGAATAGAATTGAATCCGAGTAATGATGTTTGTTGCTCCTGATTTTCTTTTTTAATTTAAAATATTATATATATATTTCCATTAAAAAGTGGCGTGATTTCTGAAAAAAAAAAAAAAAGAAATTCGTCAAATGATCATAATCACGCGCATGTGTGTTGAGTTGGTGTAGTATTGAAGTCGAAATCTGGAGTATAATTATCGTATTAAGTACAGTGTGTGCGTGTTTATAAAGTATTCGGATAATCGATGCCGGTGAATCGTAAATTCCAGAGGAATGCTTCAGCGATCGATTCAGTTGAAGGTATGTATCCAATTTTTCCTTTTTCCTTTTCAAAGATCAAACCTTTTTTTTTTTTTTTTTTTTTTTAATTTGGGTGCCTGATTAATTTTTTATTCGATTTTGTTTATAATCGTTGATGATCGATGTGTTTTCCGTTAGCGGAGATAACGGCGATTGATTGATTCATGTATTCTATTTTCCAAAATATTAATGGATCGATTTTTTGGTTTTTTGATTTTTTGATTTTTTGTTTAAATTGCAGAGATGATGAGAAGGGTGAAGGTAGAAGGAAATGATGAAAATGGTGAAGTGGGGGATGAACCGGTTGTGTACCCGGATCGACCCGGTGAACCAGATTGCATATATTATTTGAGAACAGGGGCTTGTGGTTATGGAAGCAATTGCCGTTTCAATCACCCCTTCAATAATGCAGGAGGACAAGTGTGTAGTTATTATGAACAATTTCATCTATTTTACACTCTTACCTGTTCGTCCTTTGTTCGTCTATTTTTAAACGATTTCTTTGTCGATGATGGCTAGGTGTACGGTGTTAAAAACACCACCATTGAACTACCGGAAAGAGCTGGACAACCAGATTGTGGGGTAATCGCTTCATTTTTTTCTCTCTTTCTAATGGATTGTGGTGCGATGAGTTCATGTGTTGCATTCGTATTTATATTTTTATTCTGGTAAAATCCTCTTTTGATTTTCATTTCTTTCATGCGTATTGCATACTGAAACCTAATCGTTTTGTTTGGGTAAACATCTTTTCAAGAAGTAATATATTGTTATTGTTACCTTAAAAAATGCCTATACACGGTAATCTTGACTAAACACAGTACCAGTTTGGTTATCACTATTCTATGATGTTCATTTTAGATTGATTTGAAAAAAAAAATCCCCTTTTCACTCGCAATATAATTCTTTTTACTAAGCAAACGAGTCATTGGTTCTTAGATTCAAAAAGCAGCAACAATGCTGCTTCTTGCTCGTTTTCGGAGTAATTTGAATAGGGAGTTCATCCTCATTTACTTTTCCTTTACGGTAATGTAGCATGTTACGTTTTGCAAGTAATTGACTATTGACTGTTGAGTTATGTGCTTATTATTTTTTATTAATGCTAGTTAAATTATCTCGGCATTTTGGTTGATATTTGCATTTTTCTTGTCCTTGTCGTATAACTGGTGCTGTAACTTCCTTCTGATGCGACCGACTTTTTGTTTCAGTGACCTTAAGTTCTTTCTTTTACGTATTCACTGAACTTGTCAACTTTGAAGACATATGTTTATGAAATAGTAACTTGTTTTGGGATTGTCAATAATTGAATTTCTTACTAAATAGGCAAAGTTGTGTCTACTTAGTACTTACTCGAACATGACGAGAGCTTACTCTTTTCTAAACCCTTGATATCCGTAGATGCCAATAACTTCCGTAAACGATCAATACTGTGGCGTTTATTATATTAGCTAAACTGTTTGAGGTATCATAGAATCAGCCATTTGGTCTGCATTGCAGAAGCTAATAAGCTTATGCTTATTACTATTAATTCTAACATAGTTGTATGTTCAAACTGTTGCTATTGCATTACAAAGCGATAGCTAATACATTTTATTTAATGGTCTATAAACGCGTTGAGTATATCCACTGGTTTTGTTTGGTACTCTCGGGTCAGGATTCTTACTGGATCTCTAAAGTAGGGGTCGATTCAATTTTATTTTTAGGGTAAAACTTGTTTTAATCGGTGGGCCGTTATCTTGCAGTATTATCTGAAGACAGGCACTTGCAAATATGGATCTACATGTAAATATCATCACCCCAAGGAAAGGCAGGCTGATGTTTTGACGAATATGTTGGGCCTACCAATGCGTCAGGTCTTTATTTACATCTATTGCCATGTTCGAGTATTCTCTTTGTAGTGAAGTTATGGGCTTAATTATTAGTATTTATTTATTTATTTATTCAGGATTCAAGGGCATGTCCGTATTATATGAGGACTGGAATATGTAAATATGGATATGCGTGCAAGTTTCATCACCCTCAACCCGCGTTAGCTCCAAATGTCTTACCTGCTGTTGTTGGAACTGTCTATGGTGCATCTGCATCGTCAGCTGTGCCTTCGTCTGCTGTGCCTCAACTTTCAGCAAAGGCGACTTATTTCCCTACTTCTCTTCAACTTCCGCAAAGCTACATGCCCTTATTTATATCTCAGTCGCAAGGATGGAATGCATACGCGGTATTAATATTCTGCTCTTTTTTGCTTCAAATATTTTTCGGGTTCCATATTTTTCTTCGTCTTTTAGTATGTTTTATTCTAGAAATGAATTCCGATAAACGCAGGTTTGTTGCAATTTTTATAATTATAATTATTTGTTTCTTACGGAAGTAACAAATACTGTCTATTGCTGTGAATAGGGAGGCATGAATCATTTATCTAACGGAATGATGTCAGCGTCGTATCTGCCTGAAAGACCGGATCAACCAGAATGCCGTTATTTTATGAACCATGGGAGTTGTAAATATGGACCCGACTGCAAATATCACCACCCGAGAGAGAAATTAGCATCCATTTCTTTTGGCCCTCTTGGCCTTCCTTTAAGACCTGTAAGTTGCTTCGTATCTTTATCTTCACCATTACCATCACTTTGTAATTAACTACAAAAAACTGCCATCACTTTGTTGTCGTAAAACAATTTTCTTTGTCGTTGTGCTTAATTCATCTTCTTTACATTCTTTGTGTGACGACTAGTTCATCCTCAAAATCCACAGTAACATGTTCGAATGCTCTGAAGATAGCTGATTTATGACGAGTCAACTTGTATATGAAATGTTTCTATTCGTTCGGTTTTGGGTTCAACTTGTAGATATCAACTAGACTTAGTGAAAGCACTTCACATTTAGTCTTGATTTTGCTCGTCTTAATCTTGGTTCAGTCCGCATTGCATTTTGAACTTGTGGCTTGTTTCCTTTTCTGTTCTTTATCAACCCCACATGGTTTTGAAATAATAATTACTCAATAACTACGATTCGATACTTGCGTGCTTGAAATGCAGGGACAAGCTATATGTTCACACTACAATCTTTACGGGATTTGCAAATACGGGCCCACATGTAGATTCGATCACCCGATGGATGGAGGATACCATCCGTATGCATATAGTATGAGTCTCCCTCCTTTGGCGAATGCTTATATCCCTAATATTAATAATACTCCCAATATTCAGAGAATTTTGCCAATAAACGAGACTACATCTTCGAATTTGAGTGAGTGGATTAACAATGGAGCAGCTACTGCAAGTAACAACAAGAATCGTACAAAAAGCATTGAAGGAGATCCTTCTGATTCTCTTCCTTATTCTTCTAAAGCATCTTCCGAGGTAATTCACAACGAATCCGATTGACAAACAGAGTGAATCGAGGCATTGCTTTATTTTTGCCTTTTCTTTTTTTTTTTTTTTTTTTTTTTCTTTTTCCTCCCTTACATACACATCATGTCTTTTGAGGTGAATGTACTGTCAAATCGAATTGAAGTTAATTTATTTTATCGGGAAGGATTTTTTTTTTTTTTTTTTTCGTTTGTTCGCTTGGTTTCGGGGAATGAGGTGAGAATGAGAAGGATTGAGAGGAAATGCTGTTTTGTATGTGTGTTTTTATTTTACAAAGAATTGTTACTGAATATTCTGATTTTGTTTTCCAGTTCAGTATAACAATTAAGTTAAACCCCTATTTTGGTGCAAGGAATGTAGTTAGTGATTTCTTCCATTTCTTGTGCCAAAATACTGCAATGATAAACAAGAATTGAAGGGCAATAAAGTAATATTGTTACTCACACTTTCTAAGTAAAAAAAAAGAGCGTATATATCGGATTAGTTTAAATTATATGATATTAGATTAATTTTTTTACTGACTAATTAATTAAGATTTTCCGTTTTAATAGAATTTAAAAAATAATAATTTGTCACTGCGCACACACACACATATACAAACCGAGTAAATTACAGGAAAATATAATAGGATACCTATGAAAATTGACATTGAATCTCTGAAAAGACGATAAAGTTCACAATTCTTTTTTTTTTAATGAGTAAAATGCTTGCATTAAGAAATAGAAAATTAAAGAGTCTACGATCGGAAAACCTCCATCACAAAAACAAATCAAAGGAATAGAATCATGGAGACAAATCCATTCCAATTATAAGAAAATGCCCATTTATCGAGATTGTGGGCTGAAAAGTTCGCATTACGAGATACGCTCTTGAATTACGAGACTTGTATATATTTGAATTTTGTAGATCCTACACCTAAATAATACACCACACATAGTTGACAATACATGCACGCATCCAAATAGGCTCTAACCTCTCACCAAACACCGTTACGGAAGAGACTTCTGGTACCACTAGGCTAAAATTTATAGATTCGAGTAAACCATATTTTTGAAAGAATTGTGAGAAATCGGCCAATAACATGAGAATTATTAGAATTATGTCTATTTGGTCTATCAATTATTTTTCAATAATTGAACTTATAATTTTTGTTTAAGTATCGTCTGAAATTATACCCAACGTGACATATCTGAGCGTGAAATATTATGGATATTATTATTCCTAAATGCAATAAAATTTGGCGAATTCTAATATGAAATATTCTGATTTCGGAACACGAATTGTCATTTTGAAATTTTCCAATTTGTTTTGAACGAAACTGAATTTTATTTTCTCTAACTAATTCCAACCCAATTCGTCCAATTTTGCCCCCCTGAAACCCGAACAAACAGTTTTGCCTTTGCAAGAAATACCTGCAAGATATACCAACCAAATTTTGGATAAATATGTTAATTTGGGGAGACCGTGTTCAAGAAGGTTTTGTAGAATCTACACCTAGTGAAATACGCCATGTAGTTTTAAACCGTAGATCTACACATAATAACACACATACCCATGTGTATGTGTGCTTAGTTAGTGGGTACTTATTTATGAAAATGAAAAGGAATTGGACAAATGTCGAAAATTTCCTTTAATTTCAAATAAAAAAATAAAATAAAAAGAATTCAGATAGTCTGTCATCATACTCTCATTTACCTATAAGTAAATAAATATGGTATCTACTCGTTTTCAGCTTTACGTGCAAGGGACAGAAGCGTCTTTTGGCGAAGAATCGGAAATCTTAGAAGCAGCACTTTCTTGGAGTTTAGGTCTTCTAAGTGGCCTTTTTAAGAACTTTAGCACTTTGTGAAATCTTTGTTGCTTAATTGTCCCCAGTAATTTCATCTGTTCTTCCCGAAGCTTTCTGTTCGCATACCATGCTCCACCGCGCCAACCCAAACCATATCTGCGAATTTAATAACAAATCAAGAGAATTTCCTAATATTTTATATTTATTCGAGCTACCAAAAATCAAAATTCGTTTTTTCTTTTTCCACATATCTACTGAATATTTTATATGGAGATCTTTAAGCATATTATCTGTTCTTCCTAAGAAAAAAAATCACGAAAAATAAATTAAAATGCATGTTTAACTGACCCTATAATCAAACTGGTTCCAGCAGTTGCAACACAAGCTGGGATGCTAACAGTTCTTGAAACAAGTCTTCTGATTTCAGGCTCTTTCATCTCGTAATTGCTTTTCATCTGCCATAATAAATATCATACTCAAATTGAATTTTTTTTAAAGGATAGAGGAAAGGCAAAGCAACGAAACTGACTTAGAAAGTGGAAAACAAAGCTACATTAAATTGCCGATACCGAAAACTATACAATATATGAACTGATAAACTGAATGAACATCATGGTCAAGCAGCATAGCGCCAGAATAATGTTGAATTAAAGTCAATAGTCACTTAAGAAATTATTAGTTGATATATCGGAGCAGTGGTCCGCTTTATTTCGTGTAAACAGCCTACATTATGTATACTTAAAACACGTCCGGTCGTCTCTAAACTTAAACACCATATTTTGTATGCAAAGATTACACAAAACCTTATAAAAATAACCACAATCCCCAATCCGTCATCTACTGCATCTCTTAATGATGCATAAAACCAAGTCAATTACAAAATTCTTAATCCAAGTATATTGAAGATCAAGGTTTAAACAAACACATGTATAAATAATTCAAGATTGGAATTGAGAGGAGGCGAGAGGGGAAAACGAAGCTTATTATTTGGTAGGGTCTATGTTTAAGTAGTCGTATGAAAGACATTGAGGATTAGGTCATGGCCGTTACACTGGAAGTAGATTGTATATGTAAAATATAATCTATAATTACATAGTGGGGTAGCTAACAGTTCTTTCTAGACCAAATACTAAATATTTTGTTGAATCCCGATAATAATAAACAAACAATTTAATGTTATAGTGACAAGGGAATAATAAAAAGATGAGTTTGAAATAGCTGATTTCCAAATCTTATTCATCTACTGGCTCCAAGAATTTCATGGTTTTTGTGTGTTGCAAGAAGCAATGGTAGAGAGCTTAAAATATTAGGAAATGCTTACAGCTTTCTCAATTGATTGAAGCCTTTCTTCAACTCTTGACTGATGAAGGTGCCGTAAAGAATAACCTGCATCAACATCCACGTCATATGTGTCGCAAGTCTTCAACAAACAGCTAAGTAGCAATCTGCCATGCCATTTTAATTAGTTCTTGAAATATATTTTCAATCAATTCATGGGCCATAAAAAGCCAAGAATCCGTATATTTTGGCTTTTTCCCTAATCTATTTCGAGTCACAGTTCTCGATCGAAATGAACCGCACAGCGTGTAAAAATATACAATTCCCTTCATTTATCGTGTTTTAAAAGTTTCAGTAGGCTAGTAGTACTGTCGCATACACACTTAGAAATACTTCCATTCAAATTTTTGTACTCCAATTCTAATAATGCAGTTCCAAAAATCCAACACAACAATTAGAACCCTTAAAAATTCCAGGCACAAACAAAGATTGAACTTTCAGAAAATCCCAATTTCTGAAAAATACTAGAATTACATAATAGGTTTTTAAAAGGGGAAAAAAAAACAGAAAAATACCAGCCCATGCTGTAGCCACTGAAGCAATAGATGTGGAGATAGTAAACACCACTTTATGCCTCTCAAATAAATCCTGCAAAATTAAAAAAACAAGGAAAAAAATTGTCCAGAAATACGAATAAAAAACAAAATCCGGATAATTAATTGAGTCGACCCGGAACAACTCATTCTAATTATACACATACCTATGCAGGAAACAGAAAAAAGAAAAGAAGAAGAAAAAAAAGGAATCTTTATAGTTTACCTTAGTGGAGTTGAAAGTGGCCTGAACGGCAGACAATGAATTGGAAGCTTTTGTTCTGAATTGGGTCAGAATTTGATGGTTCGCAATCGAGGAGCCCGACGCTCGCAACCGCGAAATTGTTCTCATAATTAATTTAATTTTAATTTTAATTTTATTCCCAGCGATGAATTCTCAATTTTCATGGAGAAAAAAACAAGGGTTTATGGGATTTAGATTATTAGTACAGTGGGAGCATTTCAAGTTTCAACGATTCTCCGTTTCTCCTGCGGAAAATCGAGACTTGGGGAAGAATCTATTCTTTCACTAAATAAAATCTAATTTATTTATAAACATAAAAAAGTTGAGAAAAACACCCTCATGTTTGAATAATTACAATCACCCCTCAACTATAAATCTTTTTACACGACCACCCTTGCGGTTCAAATTTAGTGGAATCTTCTTGATTATATGGAATATTATCACTTGTGTACCCGTTTTATCTCATTCGAGCTCTACATTTTTAAGCAAGATGATCATAAGATGTGTCTTTGGCTTGTATATATCAGATTGTGGTGCATCATAAACTGTATTTTCAAAACGAGTACAAACTAGAGCACATTCCACGGAATCTAGATGATTATGTTGAATATGACACCATAAGGGTGGAGGTGTAAGAAGATTTACAGTTGATGGGTAAATGTAATTATCCAAACAAGAGATGGATTTTCATAATTTGACCATACGTCAAGGGGTGGTTGTAATTTACCCAAAAAGTTATATAACCTAAGCGATATAATTGTAGGGTAGGAGGGTTCGGTCCAGGTCTGGGTATGAGAAATGAAGAACCTTAGTCGGCCTTTTATGTAGCACAGTTAGGCATTGGGTCATAGGCTCCTAGTCTCTGGGTCGGAAACCTGTCGGTCCCAGTTTACGGTTAACCACGCAGTTAACCGTTTATTTCTAGTTTTTCTTTTAATTGTTATAATATGTGAAGAAATTGTGTTAACAACACTTAGAAATTATGTAGAGATATATAATTTTGTTGATCCAATTAATATGGCATTAAATTTGGATAACCAATTCATTTCAATAATGACATGAAAATGGTCAATTGGAAGGATATATCATAAGATTAGAGTCTAAGAACTAGTCTTGGATCTGTGTAGGGGAACTTTTGATAAACAAATTGAATTTTAGTTCATCGTCGGAGAGTATAATTATGCTAAAGAGACTATCAAATAAACTAGGTTTAAGTGGGATTTAGCAACCAGAGTATTCAAGATGAATGAGTGAATTGATCCATAGTCAATAAGGGTCTGAACATGGGTTATTGCAAATACATATGAAGTTGTCATTGAGGAATGAGTTTTGATTATAAAACTGTAGGGAATCTCTTTATGTTTGCGATTTCTTGCACTGGAAGTAGTTGTTGGTACTCAAGAAACATATCTAGAAGTGAGCCTTTCTGCATTTCGGGCAACTGAGCTTAAGGCCCGGTATAATAGATACTAAATTCAAAGGGCATTTTCCTTTTCGCTGGTTGATTCCGCTATTGGCTTTCTTCCACGTACGAAAGATAAAGCATGAGATGGTCATGACTATAGAATCTTCAATTCATATTGATCTGCCTCCAGTGCCATGTCAACTACTACACGGAATGTTGTAGCAGAAGACATGCGAACATCTCGTAACACGCTTGAACTCTGAGTTGGTGCCTCTTTGGAAGTGGTTTGTTTGTTCGTTGGCGTCTTTGGATATGAAAGGAGCATAGAGACACACTTGCTCAAATCGGCTAACATAAATTGCAACGGTCAAACTACTTTGTTTTAATTAAAAAATTCTTTCAATTTTTGGGCTCGAAAATTTGTAGAGAAATACTTTTTAGAAAAATTGGACTTTGAATTTTTCTCATCTAGTATTTCATAGTTAGATTCTTTCTTTAAGGCCTTCCCATCAACGATGGACATCATTCTTTAACAAGATTAGAGCACAATGGACTCAGTTTCGGCGAGTCATTTCTATATATACGAAAAAACTTTGAGACTTGATCCATTCTTCAGACATGTCACCAGATTTGGGATGCCATGGAATTAGGCGGGATTCATTCTCAAATAAAAGAAGAACGAAGAAGAAGATAAAGGGGTAGGTAACCCCCCTTTGAGAGAATACACGCCTCTCACGAAGAGAGAATCTTCAATTTTTTTAAATTTTAATGGTTAACCCATTCTTAAACCTCAAAATGATCATTCAACTTTTGGAAATGGGTAGTAAAATTAATTAGTGAAGCAAATGTGAGATCAATACAACCAAGGTCAATATAATTAGCTTAATTATACTAAAATTGCACGCTGCTGCTGCTGCTAGAGTGTTGTGGTTTTAACTAAAAAAAACAAGAGTATTTCGCCAAAATGACGAACAATAAACATTTATCGATATTTAAAACAAAAAAGACCTTATTCCTAATGAAATTAGGTCGCAAATTGGTCCTATTTAAAATCTCAAATATATGGTAAAACATTGAAATTAAAAAATGTAATGCATCAATACAATATTATAACCAAATGATCAATTAGATATGACGTGGAACACTCCCATTGGTCCGATCTACGTAGCACGAAAAACAGCCTTCCTTTTTAAATCCCTGAAAAATCAGTACCTATTCAATTAGAAAGAAACAAAAAATGGAGAAATCGACACTGATCTCACTCATTCTTCTCTCCTTGATTGGAAAATTAGGGGTTTATGCTTTATACGGACCATCTTCCCCAGTTCTTCAGCTTACCGCCGACAATTTCAAGTCCAAGGTACACGCATTCATTCGTTTTCTCTCTGCGCTTTGTCAGCCTTCTTTTTTTTTTTAATAGAAATTTTGTTGTAATAGAATTAAACCCTAATTTACGACTGTTATATGTTAAGTTGTTGATGTGAGTGAAGTTGAGATCTGATCAATTTTTTCTTCGATATTTGTTTCTGTAATGTGGTAATGGTAGCTAGCATGATGATTGATCCGAGTGGTGCTAATTAAATCTGAATTTGTTCATGTGTTTTTTTTTTTTTACTTTGGGTGGATATCGGTTTTAATTTTTTGAATTTTTTTGAGACGGCGGCATTTAATTTGTATTGTAATTTTGCACATGAAATTGTATCATTTTTGTAAATGAAATTATGTAATGCAGGTCCTTAATTCAAAAGGCGTAGTTGTGGTTGAGTTCTTCGCACCATGGTGTGGTCATTGTCAAGCGCTGACACCTACGTGGGAGAAGGCAGCTACTGTCTTGAAAGGCGTAGCGACTATCGCGGCTCTCGATGCTGATGCTCACCAGTCACTAGCTCAGGTGTCTACATTGATTGAATACTTTCGTTGTGGAGTTTGATTTCATGACAAATTGTCTTTCTTCTGTGTTTTTTTTACTGAATTATTTCCATCTAAAATTTGACCTATTCGAGAATTAACATCAACAGACAAAAAGTTGGATCATTTATACTCTAAGAACCATGTAGAAACCTTTTGATGTTCAGCAATTATGAGTATGTTGCCATGGTTCTTGCTCTGCCCCTAGATACTGAAGCAAAGAAGACAAATTTCATGCACCCTTTGACTTGTTTCCTCTTTGTTTCTTACATTTCTTGCTGTAGAAGCTAAGGAACATTCTGGTTCAATGAGTTTTATTACTCAAATGCCACATGAGATGAAGTTTCTTGTACGTGTTTAGGTTTCGTTTTTCATTTCTTAGTGAAGGTGTGTTTATTTCCGTGTAAGATATGTGCATTGCCATGTTCTTGACTGATGGCCGTTTTTGTTTTATTGATATCCTCGCATTAACAACCATGTTTTTCCTTTAGTTTTTACCTTTCATCCTTTTTTGCTGTAGGAGTATGGAATCAAAGGGTTTCCTACGATTAAGGTCTTTTCACCAGGAAAACCTCCTGTAGACTATCAAGGAGCTAGGGATATCAAGCCCATCGCGGAATTTGCACTGAAACAGGTGAGAGTAACTTTTCGAATACTTTGTCTTTTAGTCGATTTCTTATGTTTTGCCCTTACTATGCGATTAATATTTTACACCGATCTTTTATTTGTTTCTTAAATGTCAACATTTTATCTAACCACATCTTGTTTTCAGTTGACAAAATTCCAGGCATTATCATGCTGGCTTAGTTTTAAAGTTTTAGGCACTGTCACTATGTCTTAGGTCCTTCCTCAAGTATTATAATCAGATATATTTGTCAGTAGACAGAGAATTATGTGATAACCTTAGGATCAAGTCTTTTGTTGTAGTGCATAGTGGCACTTATTTGTGGTTGGCTTAACACCTGGTCAGCGTAACTCATAAAGTCATTATAAAATTCTGAATAATGTAAGTTTCCGAGTCAAGGACACTGCTCTATTTCTGCATTTGCTTTGGAGTAGTAGTAGTAATAATAAAGAATCAGGGTTTCGTGCAGGGACATGGATAACATTCCGTTTCTATATTCGTTTTTGTTTAGGTAAGAGCACTCGTGAAGGAACGTCTGGAAGGGAAGTCATCGGGAGGATCCAGTAAGAAGTCAGAACCCAGTGCTTCAGTTGAATTGAACTCAAGTAATTTTGATGAACTGGTACTCAAAAGCAAGGAGCTCTGGATTGTCGAGTTCTTTGCTCCCTGGTGAGTGCCTTTTTGATATATATGTTTTCTTCCAGAGGTCTAACCCTTGAATTTTATCTGAATGTTCTTAACTGATGCTCTAATCCAAATCCCCTAAATCATTGTTTGGGCTGCATTAGGAAAAGCCAAATCCCAAGGAGTAATATACTTCTGTGTTACTATTTATGGTAAATCTATAGTTATTCATTTAACCGACGAGACTGCAATGATTATTGCATGGTCTTCAACTTGAAATGCTCGAGGTCTCAACTTAGTGGACAGTTCTTAGATATTCCTGTAGCTTTCTCTCCTTATCTCTTATTTTTCGATTCCCTTCTCGTCAGTTATCACATCTATCTCCGCATGAATAACTGTGCCTCTGAAGGATTGGCCGAGTAAATTGCATAGTTGATTTGGGTGGACTGCCAAAGCTTTGAGGGACATATGATAGATCCATTGGGGCCAGAATGTTGGTTAAACCCAATGTAATTGATTGGCAGTGACTGGGGTCTGTGGAACTAGAACGGTGGGTGGGCCAGGGTTGTGGGAGATTTTTGGTGATTGTGATTGACGAATATTGGGGTCAGTAAGGTAATTATACACTAGGGTGGTGGGCTCACGTTGTGGTGTGTAGGTGGGTGGCTATATGATTTGGAAAAAAAATGATGCGGGTGGCAAAGCAGCCATAGTGGGTCCATGGACGAGGATGGTGGCAGGGGATTATATGTAACACCATAGTCTAGGGGAAGCAAAGAGAACAAAGTGATGGTAATGGGTGGTCACTTTAATGGGAAAAATGGGAAAAAGGACTACGAGAATTTGAATATAAGGACCAAAGGAGCCAACTACCAAATGAGATAGGAACGGTCTGGGGACAACTCCTGCTATATGTAAATTTATAGTATTCCGAAATTTATATTTCTTGCTTTTTTTTTTGTTTAACATAGTTGTTACCATTATCTTCAAACAATGATTTAGGGGATGCAATTTGGTTTGATAGCTTTTGGTTTGATGTAATTTGCTGCTGTGAAGGTGCGGACACTGCAAGAAGCTTGCTCCTGAGTGGAAGAGGGCAGCCAGCAGTCTGAAGGGCCAGGTGAAGCTGGGTCATGTAGACTGTGACGCCGAAAAAGTAAGTCCAACCCATTATTAGATATTGACCACCACCCCCCACACACACACACATGACATAATACACTTAGCCAAATATGATTGCTGGCGGATACATAAATTGCACCGTCTTTTTGGCCGATTGGATATAGCTAGTTGTTGGTCTCTATAACTTAGGAAGTTATAATTAGTTGATTGACAATGGAATGGCATAGTTCTAATAAATATGAGTTTCCAGTCTTTGATGAGCAGGTTCAATGTGCAAGGATTTCCCACTATCATGGTGTTCGGTGCTGACAAAGACAGTCCATTTCCATATGAAGGTGCCAGATCAGCATCAGCAATTGAATCATTTGCGTTGGAACAGCTTGAAACAAATGCTCCCCCTCCTGAAGTGACTGAATTGACTAGCCCTGTTAGCTCTCTCTCTCTCTCTCTAGAACACCTTTATTTTAGTTGTTATCAAAGGGGCCTTATTAATTGCTGTCATTCTATAGGATACTTTGGAGGAGAAATGTGGTTCAGCTGCCATCTGCTTTGTTGCCTTTTTACCTGACATATTGGACTCCAAGGCCGAGGGCAGAAACAAATATCTCGATCTTTTGTTATCTGTTGCAGAAAAGTTCCGAAAGAGCCCCTTCAGGCAAGGAAATTATCCCCATATAAACTGAGTAACAATGTCTTAAAAGGAACAATTCTATTCCACACGACTGACTTAAGTTTGATGAATGATGCAGCTTCCTTTGGGCTGCTGCGGGTAAGCAATCTGATCTTGAAAAACACGTCGGAGTTGGAGGCTATGGGTATCCAGCTTTGGTAGCCCTCAATATCAAGAAGAAAGTTTTTAACCCACTTAAGAGCGCATTTCAGCGTGCTCAGATTATGTAACCTACTCTCTCTCTCTCTCTCTCTCTCTCACACACACACACAACACACACTCAATCGAATAATGATATAGAATATATAGTAATTAAAAGCCTCTCTCTTTCTCTCTCTGATGAATAATGTATGTATGTATTGTCAGAGAGTTTGTGAATGAAGCAAGTCAGGGTGGAAAAGGAACCCTGCCTTTAGAAGGAAGCCCTGAAATAGTGAAGACAGAAGCATGGGATGGTAAAGATGGAGAGATATTTGAAGAAGATGAGTTCTCCCTTGAAGAACTTATGGCTGATGATGACACTCTTGCTACTAAGGATGAGCTCTAGTTTTACAATTTTTTCTTTTATTTTATTTACATTTAGAGAAAACATTTAATTGAGCTAAAAACAGTTTTGATTGTTGAATTGGCATTGCAACTCTTCTGAATGCTTTAGTTGTCTTAATACAACAGTCTTACTCGTCGTCTGTAGGGGCTTGTGCACATGTATGTGTTATACGCGTGTGTGCACTTGAATATAATCGAATGGTAAAACTTTTTACGACTTCACTTCTGTCACTATTATACCTCCGGCATAGCATGATTCGAGTCATGTCTTAATACAAAATTGTCCTCTCGAAATGAATCACATGAACTGCAATTACAATAATCACACACACACACACACACACACACACACACACACACACACACACACACACACACACACACACACACACACACACACGCATTCTAGTGTATCAAAGGAACTTGTGCAAAGCAGTCTTGACCAAATGATCAGCAACGAGTCTATTAGTCTTCTCGGTAGGATGAAATGCGTCCCAAAACACATATTTGTTTGCATCGGAACATGTAAACGGGTTGCGTTCGTCACAAGCATATCCCATCTCGAACATCCCCGTTGCGCAACATGCCATTTGAGAAACATCATACCCTGCAAATAAGAAGGCCAATATTGCAAGAAAAATATAAATATTTGAGAAAATGGTTGCTCGTTTTTCGTTTAAAGAACGAAAAAAAGAACTTACCATATGCGGATGGGTTCGTGATTATTTGTAGAAGTATGTAATAAGGGTTGGAGAAAACCAGTTGTAACCTTGGTAATTTTTTGTTTAACTTGGTCACTAAATCATACAACTTCCCATTGAAGCTCATGGCGACTATGTTATAATTCTCAATGCATCCATTTCCATTAAATATATTTCGTGTTCTTTCTAAGGGCATACAACCCATTGGAGGTAGCCCTCTGAGGCTTATTTTACGTGCACCCAAGCCGTGAAGATTGATGACAAATTTTTTGGCGATTCCGATGAGAAATTGTTGGTACGCATCCACCGTGTACTGCGATCTTCTCTGCGAATTAAATGTGTAATAATTTTCTAGAAAATCGTTCGTTCCGATACTTATCATGTACAACGCCTTGGCGATAGTATTGTAGGCTTTCGCATCACCAAGATAGGCTTTTAGTCTCCTTTGGTAGTCTTTGTAGTATTCCAATTCCCTCCATAAAGGAATCACCCCCTACAAAATTGAAATTTTGTTGTGCATCATAAGATTGATTATTCTTCAAGATTGATCAAGAAACAAATTAAAGAGGCAACTCTCATTTTCATTTGATTGGTGTAAATTGTAAATGCAATGCTTCTCTGCTTCTAAGTAGGTATATTTTTCTTTATTTTTTTCAATAAATACTTTCATTTTGAACCGGTACGAAATCATTCATTTCATGAACTGGTTAAGGGTCGGGATACCTAGGGTGTTCATTCGGTAATTCTGTACTGAACCATACATGAATTTCAGTAAAACAAAATTTCGGTACTTCAAAAATTTGTACCCTTTATTCGGTTCGGTACAGATTTTTACCAAATAAATTTGGTTTTTTCAGTTCGATGACGGTAAAACCGAAAATATATTTTATTATTTTAAAAAAATGTAAAAAAATAATTTAAACTAATTAATTCTTGAATTCGACATTCAAAATTTCAATAATCGACACAAAAAAAAGTGAATATCAATAGAGGCTAATTTTAAATAATTGAAAAATATAGGGAATTGCTATTTGCGGTTTGAAAATTGCTATTTGCGGTTTATAACAAAATCCCCCAAAAAAACACTTTATTTCACTAAAACCCCAAAACTTCCCAAAAAAATCCAAAACCCCCTCAAAACGCGTAAAAGCCCAACTTGGGCGCCCATTCATGCAGTGCACGCCCAAGTTGGGCGTGCAAGCTGCATTTGGGCGTCTAGTGCAAATTTTTTTTTTTTTTTTTCTTTTTTATTAAATGTTCGAACGCTCAAGATGGGCGCCCAAGGCGTGTACGACCGGGCGTTCGTACACGCCTTGGGCGCTCATCTTGGGCGTTCGAACATTTTTTTGCGAAAAAAAACCCTACAAATCCGGGCGTTCGTACACGCCTTGGGCGCCCATCTTGGGCGTTCGAACATTTTTTTGCGAAAAAAAAGCCCTACAAATCGATTTGTAGGGCTTTTTATCATGAAATTGGTTCCGTAATCGACCTACCCAATGCATATTACACATAAAAGAGTCGAAATTACATCAAAAAATCGAAGCCCAACCCTTCTTCAAGCTTGATTTTGAATTTTCGATTTTTTTTTTTAATTTTACTATTTGCAGTTTGGGGGTTTTTTTGATTTTTTTGAAAAGTTTTGGGGGGTTTTGTGAAAAACGAAATAGCAATTTTGTAACCGTAAATAACATTTCATAAAAAATATTAATCTAAAAGTATTTATAATTTGTTATAACCTTAACGGAATTTAAATAAAAGAAAAAAAAATTATTAAATATTTCGGTATTCGATACGGTGCAGTACCGTACTGTACCGAATACCGGAATTCCAAAAAAAATCTTTACCCACTGTCGAACCTAATTCTTAACTCGTGACCAGGTGGCTCGTGACCTGTGGTCATGTGGAGGTACAAGTATAAGCCAAACACGACATGCTCATATTTATACAATTTTATATACTTTTTATATTTTAATATAAAATTGCCTATTCTTAGATTTAAAAATACACCTACACCCTTGAGGTATACTTAAATATTTTAAGGTCCCTACGATATCGATAATTACACTCACCCCCCTGAAACGAAATTGGAAACTCTAACGGGATAATACATTGGATGCATTATTCCGATATGGTTCTAATTGACTATTCCTTTTAGCTAGTGGTGGGGATGACATAGAGTTATTAGGAGTTATGGGGTGACATGGCTCCCATAATATTTCTTAAATCACCTATAACTCTTTGTTGTCTCCACCACTTCCTGAAACGAATAGTCTGTTAGAACTCTATCGTAATAATGTATCCAATGCATTATTAAAACATTAGAGTTTATAACTACGTTTCCAGGAGGTGAGTGTAATTATCAATACCACAGGGACCTTAATGTTATTTAAGCATACCTCAGGGGTTTGGGTGAAAAAAATATATTTTGGGGAATTTGGCGGGGCAGTGAGATAATATAATTAAAAAAAATAGATGATAATACTACATACTAAAAGGGAAAGTAAGAAAGAAAGTTACGAGAACATGAGAAGTAGCGTTATCATAAGTCATAACCACTTAATTCCAGCAGAAGCAAACGTGACCCCAATGCCAAAATCTGTAATATTATACGCAGTATCCAAGTACGCCGGAACCGACCGCCGGAGCCCCAACGCCTCAGAGATGAAATCGGTTGCGATCCGGCCGTTTGAAAACCTTCCGGTGGGTTTGCCGCCGGCGAAATCACGACCGTACGGCTGGAAATTGCTCCTGGTACTTTATTATTGGCTTTTGTCGCACTTGCGGCAGCGGCAGCGGCGGCGGCTATGAACATATAGTTGCTTCACCGCCCATGTACATGATGCCATTCTACTTTGTATGTTTTTTTTTTTTGTGCTTGTCTGTATTTATAGTGAATTTGGGGGAAAATGATGATCAGAGGAGAATAAATGAAACCGGTGAGCTAAATTTGTGGGAAATTTAATGCCGGTTTGACCCACTAGTTGTGGTATGACCATGGTTCGTCGGAACGGAACAGTGCATTGTCGCGGACATTGCCGTTTCAGTTCCGTTGCAATGTCGCGGCTGCGTCGCGATTGGAACGGATATATTTTAATTAAAATGCGAAAAATTAGAATTAATGTCAAATAAGTTATTACTATTAACATTACCGTAGAATAATATACAAACTATCATTAAAATTGCAATTTTAATTTTAGAACAATTTTTTAAACTTTGAGAAATAGAATTAAGGGTGAAAATGCAAATTTTGAAAACTTAAAAAATCTACTGATAATCATGACAGTCGTTCCCCAGTCCCAAATCAAACTACATTTAAAGTGTTTCACCTAATTGTAATTTTTTAAAACTTTTAATTAAAAGTTAAAATTTTGAAATTCTTAAATCGTCGTTGGAGACCTGAAAAAGTAAATTATGATGATTCATGCCGTTCCAGGCCGTTCCGGTACCCGTGACAACCGCGACCATCCGATTTATTGCAATGTCCCGGTGTTCCGGCTGTTTTTTGCCCATTTGGCAATTTTTTTGTTGTGGAACGGTTTGGTTACGGTTTCCGGAACGGAGGGCACCGTTCCCGTTCCGTTCCGGCCGTTCCGACCGTTCCGGCCGTAACGACCGTTCTGGCGCCGTTCCGGCCAACCAGGGGTATGACCAAGGTTCTAAAATTGGTCGAGATAGACGATCAATCGGTCTTCGAGGCGGAGGCAGTCTAAATTTTTTACGATTTTAGTGTAAATGTTTGAAAAATCGGTTTTTGCCTATAAGGCGTTTTTAGGCGGTCCGAGGTGGGTTGAGGCGGTTAAATCTTAGAAGCGGGTCAAACTTTGGTGACAAAAATGGGTCAAAAATCGAGATTTTTTTTTCTTTCTGAAATAATTTCTTTTTGGGCTTTTAATAAAAAAAGATTTTATGCTTTGTTTTATTTGTTAATGTTAATTTTTATTTTTAAAGGACCTAATAATATATGCTTTCAATGTTCAAGTATAATTTTGGATGCACAAGATTTTTGTTTTATTTTTATTTTGTAAGAATTTTTATCATATTATGATCTTATTATTATTAAAAAAATTATTATGTGATTATGATATATAAATGATTGGGATAAAATCATGTTTATATATATATATATTACATTAAATTTAAAAAAATCGATTTATTTCTCATTTATCATCAATTAATCACCACCGCACCGATTAATTATCAGGCGGTGCCTAACCGACTCGGGTCCGATTTCCCCCCTTTTACAACATTGGGTACGACCCATGAACTGGCTTGTTGACCATGGACCGGTTATACGTTGATGTAGAACAATGAAACAACTTTGTCTTTGATGGATTGAGGCGGGTCAAACTTCAATTCAAATTAAACAAACTAGGGTTTTCCTTTTTTGTTTTTTCCAATCCCTTTTTTTCAACCAATTCCAAACCAAACCGGACTTGGTCGACGACAGCTACAAATTGAGGCGGTGCTTGTTGGCGGCGGCGTCACTTCACAAAATTGGGAGGTTTGCAAAGCTCAAGCATAAATTTGAATGCAAAAGATTTGTGTTGTATTTGTATTTTGTAAGAATGTTTATTGTATTATGATCTCATTATTGCTAAATTTTTGTTATATGATCAAGATATATAAACGACACGATATAATTATATTTAAATATTTTTTCATATATGTTTTAAGTATATCGAAATAATATTTAGAAATTTACACTAAATCTAAAAAATCGATTTATTTTCGATTTATCTCCGATTAATCACCGCTGCGAAAATTTAAGTTCAATCAAATCAAATTTAATTTGCATTCACCTTTGTTTTAGGGAGAGATTTATTTGGCTGCACATGTAAAATCATAAAGTAGCAAAGTGACCTCTTTCCTTTGCATTCAAAGACAACGAAAATGGGGGTGCATTTGCTTTTCCCTTTTTTCATTTGGTGATGGAACATAATTCTAACAAATTTAATAGTATCCTAACAACTTATTAAAATATACACCAAGTAATTAATTATTGTTCGATTACTACTAGTGAGTATAATTAACTTAATATTATTATTGGCTCGCATAATAAATGTTTGACAAGATATAAAATGATTCTATCGTGCAAAAAGTTTGAACTCTGCAATAAAATATAACTATCCAATAGAATCGATAAAAATTTAAAGTTTTCAACTAGTGTAACCCCCTGCTCTTTTTGCAAATAATATTTACCTTATGAGTTTGGAAGTAATTTTGATTTGTTTTTGGTCACTCAATTTTGGTTAAGTAGTTTTAATAGTAGTTATGTGCTTAAATTAGAAAAAGAAATGGTTATTTGTAAGATAATGCGATATTATGACAAAATGATAACCGGTGAGTGTGGGAAAATTTTGGGATACAGAGCTGTTTAGCAACGGCGTGAGCTAAGGCATTGCCATCACGCTTAACAAATTGAAAAGAACATTGAGCGAAATCTCGATCTAGCAATGATCGCACTCCAAGTAGAAGAAAAACAATTTCCTTCATGAAGTGCTGTGATAACTTGGATATTATCCCTTTCGAAAGCCACCGACCACCATCCCTTACTTCTTGCCAGTTCAATCGCTTTGAGAGCCGCCATAGCCTCGCCTTCAACCGGACTTAATTTCCCACGAACATTAACGTGCCTCCAGTAGACGCAAACGCCGTCGGAATTTCTCGTCACCAGCCCAATCGAAAACTTGCACTGCCCCTGGGTCACCGCTGCATCAAAATTTATTTTTATGACACCTACGGGGGGAGGAATCCAAACGCTTGGGTGTGCCGGGTGCATGCTCTCATTTGGTCTAAATTGCGCCGTACTGTAAGTTGCTAGATAGCTTTTGCACCAAGCCACAAGATCAAGGACTTGCAACTCTTCTTCTCCTTTGATTGACTTGTTACGTCTTTCCCAGAGCTTCCATGCAAGTACCACCGCTACCAAAAAGTCACCATCATTGAGGGAATCGGATATACTCGAAAGCCATTGCCAATTCGATTTGAAGTTCCACCAGTGATGTCGTGGCCCTAACAAATTAGTCCATGCTACCCCCGCATCACAACATTCAAGGAGGGCATGCATGGTTGTTTCCATACCATTGTTGCACCTACCACAGATTGGGGAACTACTCACTTTCCTCCTATAAAGCTCAGCATTTGAGGGGAGCGAATTTCCACAGAGCCGCCACAAAAAAATCCGTATTTTCGGTGGAATGGACAAACCCCAAATTTGTTTCCAACGTCGAGCGTTTTCTTCGTTATTCCCACCAGCCATCCCAGCATTATCCGGCGCCGATGAGGATGTAACGATCGCATGATAACACGACCGTACCGAAAAATTTCCATTCGGTGTAAAGTGCCAAATCCACTTGTCGTTTGTTAGCCCACGACTAACTGGGACTTCCAAAATTCGCTCTACATCAACCTGCCAAAACACCCCTTCTACAACGCTTAGATTCCAAGACTGAGATTGAGGGTCGATCAAGTCCGCTACTTTGTCCGGGAACGCTGAGTAGTTAGGCCTTTTAGTTATCACCTTGAAATTATTTCCATCTCGAAGCCATGGGTCTGCCCAAATTGAGGTATCGAGGCCATTTCCAATTTGTCGGCGAATACATTTCTTTAAAAATGGGATCACCTGCCGAATGCTTCTCCAAGTGGAAGAGGGACGAAAACCGATTCCGGCATCAAACAAATTGCCACGTGGGAAGTAACGAGCAGAAAGAATTCGAGCCAAGAGAGAATTAGGATTCGTCAGTATCCTCCATGCCTGTTTCGTGAGTAGCGCCAAATTGAAAGATCGAAGATCTCGAAATCCCATACCGCCATATTCTTTTGCCGTACACATCTTCTCCCAACAGACCAAATGTATGCCCTTGTTCGATCCATTTCCCCACCAAAAGCGACGTATGGCTTTTTCAAGATCCCTCACTCTCCCCATTGGCAACAAAAAACAACTCATGACATAGGAAGGAATGGCCGGTAAAACGGATTTGATAAGTACCTATTTTCCTGCTTTTGACAGATACTTTTCACCCCATCCCCGTATTCGCGCCCAAACCCTATCACGTAAGTAAGCAAAAATCTCTTTTTTCGTTCTACCGATTACCACCGGCATACCCAAGTATTTATCATGACATTCAACCATCCGAAAACCCAAGATACCATGAATAGTGTTTCTCCGAACCTCGGTTGTGGAAGGGCTAAAACACATAGTCGATTTCTCGAAATTGATCTCCTGCCCAGACGCCCGAGCATATTTGAGCAAAATATGCTTTAAAGCCATCGCAGAATCCTCGGTAGCTTTTCCAAAAATAAGAGTATCGTCAGCGAAACAAAGAGTAGACTCTTCTGGCGCCGAGTTTGCAAGCCGAACCCCTGTAAATTCCCCCCTCCCACTCGCCTTCGCGATCATAACAATCATAGCCTCGGCACAACTTATGAATAGGTACGGGGATAAGGGATCCCCTTGTCTAAGCCCTCGCGAAGGCGTAACTGAGCCAAACTGCGTACCATTAAATAAGAAATAAAATGAGATGGTCGAAACACAAAGCATGATAAGGTCAATAAAATTTTTGGGGATGCCAAATCGAACAAGAATACTTTTTAGAAAAGACCATTCAATCCGATCGTATGCCTTACTAATATCTAGCTTAACTGCCATGTAATTAGTTCTAATATTAGTGTTATGCTTGATGAAATGATTGATTTCGTAAGCCACAAGAATGTTATCTGAAATGAGACGTTTGGGCACAAAGGCAGATTGAGTGGGCGAGATTAGATCATTAAGAACTAATTTGAAATGATTAGCTAACACCTTAGACCCTAGTTTATATATGACATTGCAAAGACTTATGGGTCTATAATCAATAATTTTCTCGGGATTTTCTACCTTAGGGATCAAGACTATGAAAGTGAAATTAAGAGTAGAGGGAAGCTTAAGGTTATTAAGAAAATCAAGAACACAAGAAGTGATATCGGAGCCTAAAATATGCCAATATTTAGTATAAAAGGCTACAGGAAGGCCATCAGGGCCCGGAGATTTAAAGGGGGCCATTTGAGAGATGGCTCGGGTTACCTCGTTTGGGGTGTATGGCATAGACAAGAGACGACGGGCATTCTCGCCAATTCTGCTTTCGACAGCTTCCAACACTTCATCTATCTCATTCTCACTCGGACTTGTGGACGTGAAAAGTTCTTTAAAGTACTCCGAGATAATCCCCTCTATATCGCTCGCTGCATTCTTCCGATTTCCTGAAGAATCCTTTAGTTTGTTTACCCTATTAGTGCAGTGTCGGATTGTGGCCCTTGAGTGAAAAAAATTGGTATTGCGGCCCCCTTCTCTTATCCATTGGACTTTGCTGCGCTGTCGCCAATATAAGTCCTCATCCTCGTATGCTTCCAATTTGTGTTTGAGTAATCGAATTTCTTCTTTGCGTTCCGCCGTGATACCCATCTCCGATAGCTGCTGAATACGTTTCCTTAAATCGGCGATGGCCTTTTTCGGGTGTTGAAACTGCGTCCGCTTTCAGTTAATTAACGCCATTCTACAGTCCTTATTTTTCTGAATGATGGCATCGATCGAATCAGTGCCAGCACTAGCCGTCCAAGTTTCTTGAACTACCGCCTCACAATCCTCCCGTTTTAACCAAACCGCTTCAACCCTAAAAGGCCTTCTCTTCCTGCCCCCTTGAACGACCGAAGTTGCGTTAGCGACAAAACGGATTGGTACATGGTCAGATCCTGGGTAACTCAAGTGCTGAACTTTACCATTCGGGTGCTGCGATATCCATTCACCATTGGGGAAGACTCTATCCAAACGACAACGTACCGTGTCATCCGCAATTCGATTGTTGGACCAAGTGAATGGAACCCCCTCACAACCCATGTCAGTGAGCCCACACACATCAGTCGCCTCTCGAAACTGTTCAATATGTAGCGAAAATTTAGGGTTTCCACCATCCTTTTTCTCGTTGCTAAGAATTTCGTTGAAATCTCCACATACGACCCACGGGAGGTCTCTACTTTCTTTAATGCTACCTAAAAGTTGCCAAGACAAATACCGTCGGGAGGGTTCTGGTCGGCCATAGAAACCGGTTATTCGCCATTTGCTATTATGATTTATGTCCGAAACCTCCGCATCAATATGGTAGTTCGAATAACCAATAAGATCGACATCTACATCTTTTTTCCATAATAACGCTAAACCACCTGACTGGTTGTTCCTCGCTACACCAACTCCATTTAGATTCCATCTTCTTTTTAAATTTTCGATAACTAGTAGTGTTGCCTTCGTTTCCGAAAGAAACACGAGCAGGGGCCGAAACTCCCGGAGAATGTCTCCGAGTACATGAATTGTCAAGGGAGCCCCGAGCACTTGACAATTCCAGAATATGCAACTCATAATTCTCGGCGGGACTGCACCGCAGTCTCCGCTGTTGAGGCCAGATCTTCATTACACAAGCTTGAGTTATGTCGCTTTCCGGAAACATGTCGATCAGAGAGTCCTGTTTCAGTAGCTTTCTTCTTTCGATTCTTAGGTGGAAGTTTGGGCTGGCTTCTGTCCGAAAGAGCGGTTTTGGCACCCATATCGAATTGAATAGTGTGAGTAATCAAATTTAACTCGTTACCAATCACCATGGCAGGTTGAACTGGTCTTGTCTCCGTGGAAGTATGCTGCATATCATTCACCTTTTGTCTTCCGTAGTTGAATATATCAGCACCTAGGGTTGTGATATGTGATGATGCGGTCGCAACAACCAATTGGTTGGTGAGTGGCTGCAAAGGCCGGCGAGAGGAGTCCCATACCAATTGTGTCAATGCTCGCATCCATAATCCATACGGTAAGTTATCGCCGGGGTCTGTAAAATTCTCCTCATACCTCTCCGGACAACGGTTTTCAGCATGTCCAATGCGTCCGCACAAGAAGCAAAAGTTCGCGAGGCGTTCATAAGTAAATGCCACCCACACCTTTTCACCGTTGAGAATATGAAGATTCATGCCATTTTTTAGACTTTTGAGAACATCAAGTTTAACTTTGATGCGAACATACTGACTCATATCTATAGTTTTAGGGTTTAACAATTCAACAAACTCTCATATCTTTCCGCCAAGAAGCTGCACCGTCTGCTGGTTCCGTGTGGAAAAAGGAATATTGTGGAGGCGGACCACAATCGTCATCGTGTTTAGTTCCATAAGGGCTGGATATTGATCGGCAATGAGATCTTGGAACAGCAAAGCGTTCTTTTCCAACAACAAAGGGCATCCCGACTTTGCATGCTCATAGTCTAACTGATGTTCGAACCGGATAATGAATCTATTCGGCCCCAATGGTACAACTTTGCATGATTTACCCGGTTGGAGGAGGCGAAGTATGTTGGCTCTAATGGTCTGTGACGAGATCTCTCGGGTAGTGACAATCCGGCCGATCAACTGATATGTAACATTCAATATTCTGGTATGCGAACTTTCGGTTGTTACTGTGATCCCCTCTTCCTCATCAGCCGTAAGAGTGAGACCTTTTTCCATTGTATATGTTAATCCATCCATTTGAGGGAGAGATAGATATGAGTGTTAGGAAGAAGAAAGCAGAATTGTGAAGATGTCGTTAGAGTCCCGTCAGAAAAAATGAGGCGCAACAAGTTAGGGCAAGGAGAATAGGGAAACAAAATAGGCAGTGGAAAAACAGAAAAAAAAACCAAGATGGGAAAAGAAAAACCCTAATATTTAAAAAAACGCAGGAGATAAAACTAAACAATAGTAAAGCACACGATTGGATCTTCCGACCAATCTGATAAAGGATAGTTCAGGCCACCTAGAACCAGCGATAAACGAGCCAACATCCAATAAGCCTAGCCTCTCAGTAGAGAGAAAAAACTCGCCTTTCAATAGAGAGAAAAAATTAGGGGTTTTTAATGCGATAAGGGGGTATAACCCTCTCATACAACTTTCTTATAGGCATAAATCCAATTTTTTATTTACTATTAGGGATAACCCCTCATTAAGCTTAATACCTCATTTACCTCTATTATATTTATAGAAGTATAATTAAATTATTGTTGCATAATCAAATCACGCTAATTTCCCCCTAAAACAACTCTCCTTAAATCTCTCACCAACTCAAAATCTCTTATGCAAATCACATCATTTCATTTTTTTTTTCATTATTTTGTTACAATTTCTTTTCTAATTTTGATTTAATTTCTTTTTTCATTTTTTTAAATGGTTTTTCTTTACCGCAAGTTTAACAAAAAATTTAAATCCACTACATATTTATTGAAAACCACTATAAATTCATCGAAAACCACAACACAATTAACATAGAAATCACTATGAAATTATCGTAATCAACTTTAATATTAATGTAATCCACTACAAACGTATCAAAATCGAATAAAAATTTACATAATCCACTACGATTTAACGTAATCCATTACAAAATTATCAAAATCCACTTTATAGGTTAAAGTAATCCACTACAAAATTAACGTAATATATGGTTAATCCACTACAAACTTATCTTAGAAAAACACTTATACATCAACATCAAACTTATCAAAATCCACTACAAATTTCCGAATTTATGATAGTGTTGCTCGTGGTTTTCGTTAGGTTAGAGTGACCCGGTGATAAACAATACAAACTTTTCATCACCCAACATCGTCCCACTTGCTGCCATCACTTCGCTTGTGCAAGAACCTAAACCAAAGAAAAAGAAGACGACCATGTGTCAATTTAATTCATTCACTAAAAATCGGTCTCCAAATCAAGAATATCAACTATAATCTCGTCAAAACCCACTACAAAAATTATCAAAATACACTAAAATATTAACATAATCCACTACGAAATAAGTTAATCCACTATAAAAATTACAACAAAAGTATAATAACAAATAGTGACCTAAAACATGAATGAGGCACAAAGGTATATTGGAAATCTTATATAATAGCTCATTCAACAATTCAACTGGTTGCCACTTCTATTTTGTTAACCATCATATTTAATTTATTTATGGATATAGAGAAAAAATGACCGCGACAAAAACAATAGCAAACCAATATCTTAAACAACAACAAACCTACAGGAAAACAACAGCAGCAACAAAACTAGCTGCAAATTAGTAACCAAACAGCAGCAAATTGCAACAAACCCAACAGAAAACAACAGCAAAATAGCAGCCAAACAATAGCCAATTGCAGCAAAAAATACAATAAATAAATTACAATTATAAGTTTTCGGAAAAAAAAAAATCCAAAGTTTGAAAATATTTTTGGAAATAATGTGAATTTTCGATAATATTTAGTGCTTCACCTTATTAATTCGCTTATTGTATTCCCTTAATAAAAATTAAAGAAATAAAAAAATAATTGCTCACCGATTAATATTGATTTTATTCTTCTTTATTGGTCACCGATCTTCAAATCAAATTGAATAACAAATCTATGAATCTGAAATCGAATAAAAAAAACTATGAATCTCAAATCAAATTGCACTCCCTTTAAGTTGGTGGTGGCGGCGGCCGCGACATCTCTACTGGTTGGGAATCTACAGAGATCGGAGGGGGCGTACTAGGGAAGTCCCGGAAAGGCTTTGATGAACCAGCACAACACGGAGGTGCTCCACCATAGGAGCAAGATGCCTTTTTTCCCTGTGAAAATAGTGGTCGGTGGATTTTCCTGGCGAGAATGGCTGATAAGTGTTCGTTTTGCACGGTTTTTGCTTATCAAATTTTCGAGTTTTGGTCTTCGTTCGTCCGAGTTTCGGCTTTATTTGTATATATTATTGTGTTTCTTGTTTTACCTCTATTCCTAGGTTTTATTAGGTATTTTTTCCGAGTCAAAGCCATTTGAAAGCGAAACCGAATTTTCAAGCCAATTTTGGGGCCAAGAAGACCCAGATCGCGATACAGGAACTGCGTATCGCGATCTGGGGGTTGTCACAGAAAGAAAAAACATCAAGACCCAGATCGCGATCTGGGGGGTTATACAGAAGACTTTCTACTCAAGATCCAGATCGCGATCCAGAACTCCGTATAAGCGATCTGGGGGTCTCACAATGCAAATTTGTTGAAGACCCAGATCGCGATACACATATATGGATCGTGATCTGGCATGGCGGTGGGCAGTTCCCCGAGGCTGCCAGATCGCGATCCAGACAACCCAAATCGCGATCTGGGCACGCTTTTTGAGAAAGATATTTTGTTTGCAAAGCTTCTTGAGGAAGTTTTGCATTTTACTATAAATAGAAAGGCCCTTTCATTCTTCATTTCTTCTTCGAATTTTTACGGTTTTTCGACAGTTCTTCGCGGGAATCATCAACGGGGGTTTCGACTTGGGTTTTTCTTATGCAATTTCTTTACGTTTTGTTCTTCATTTCTTGTGTACATTCTTTTGACATTATGTTTGTTATGAACTAAGAACATTCTCTTCTAGGGTAATGAAACCTTGTATATATTGATTTCGATCGTCATTTCTATTATCTATTTGTCGTGTTTCGATTTCGTTTATGTTTTCCTGTATTAAATGCTTCTGATTGTTTGATCAGCTCTCGGATTGATAAATAGGAATGAACTCGAGAGAGGATTTCTTGTTTGAAGTTAGGAAAACATAGCTCGGGGTGTGGAAACGGACACGTGATGCACTTCGGGTAGCCCTTAAGGACTTGACATAAATGCTCTCTTAATAACAGGTTCTGAACGGAGACGTCGGACCTGTGGGTAGACTTTAACTACACTGGAGATAGGGGTTAGAGTACATTAGCGTCTGGTTTAGTGAATAGAAATGTGACTTTAGATAACGGATTTGTAGATCGTTGTTGATTATACATAGGTGGATTTGGCCCTAGAAGTCCCTGTTAAATTGAAGCCCTCCCGTGTTGAATTGTTGCTATTTCATTTACGTACATTCTATATTGCATGTTTACGATCTTGCATGCTTTCAAATTAGGGTTTCTCACTATTCCAATTATTTACGATCGTAGATAATATAACGATAATATAATTACACTACTCAGCATGTGGATCTACAAGGTCCCTGTGGATCGATATCCGGAACCGCTGTTCTGCAAAATGCGATACTGTATACTTGCGGTAATTTATACGTGAGGAAAACGCGTATCAATGGCGGTCGGCGAAGATCGGCAGAGAGAGATGAAGAGACAGAGTGCGGTTGAAAAGAGAGAAATAAGAGTTGAAATTGAGAACGTGCAAAATAAATACGGAACTAGTATAATTAATTCCAATAGTAATATACGACCACATATACATAAGGGTATTATAGAAATAAACATAATAAAAAATATTGTTTAAAATACATTCAGATTTATCATAAAAATGAGAATTTTTTTGTTCCGTACTAACTACAAAAGCATATGATGAATTTTCTCAAATAATCCCTAAATAAGGAGATCGTGCTTTTGAAATTATAGTTTTAAACAAATACTGAAAGAAAACACTCATTAGCAAAATTGATTAATATTTTATTTGATTTATTTCTAAACAATATTTCAATTTTTTAGTATTTCCAAAATAGTCTTTTTATTACTTTATTTTATTAGTTTTCACTAATTTAATGTATATATGATTTTAATTATCCTCGTTTAATGGGAAAGAATGTGATTGGCATATATGTTGTGTGATTTGTAAGGTGTATTCGAGCCAATGCAATCTCAAAAAGAGATGAAAATTAAATTGAATTGCTCGATATTTGATATTAGATCGTATGTTAAAAGCGTGTCTTTATAACTCGATTTATTAACACACCGATTCAAACTTGAGTACATTCGAGCTCGAGCTCAAACGCAACATTCATAACTCGAAGACAAAAAAAATAAAAAAAATCAAATAAGTTTGAAAACAACCGTACATTCCGCTTGAGTCGATTCCTTTAAACATCTTATTATCCTAAAACATATATGCACGTAATAGAAATAATATTTGTACACATTAATATTTTTTTTTTCAATACATTATCATTTATTTTACAAATGATAATATATTATAGAACATAGAATTCCTGAAGTAATTAGTTCATCATGATGAATCAATTTGTATCGCCACCAATCGGAAGATGGTCAATGCCCAACAACTTGCGGTCCTGGCGACAGCCGAGGCTAGCCTGGCAACCCCTCCTATAGGGGTTTGCAGCCACCGGCGTCGACTTTGGTACAGGTTTGTGAGTATATCCAATCATTTTGCCTCTGCCGCCTTCCGCCGGCGATGTAAGAAACATCGCCACCAAAAGCACCACCAACGCCATGCTCACCAACAACTTCCTCGTCGACGTCGCCATCGTTAACTAATTATTTGGTTTCTCAATCGATCAAGTAATTAATATATTTATACTAATTAGGTTCTAATTCTTTTGTTGTTATTATTTAGTTATTTAATTTGAGGTGGAAATGGAACATAAGAATTCGACCGTTGAAAAGTTATGGACTGAAACTAATAGTTTAGGGAAACCGTGGAGTGGATTTCTGGTCTAAGGAGAGCCTCCTAATATTTGTTACCACCTAATTAATGTGGCTTAGTGGATCTATACTAATAAAACAAATTACTCAATTTCTTCTATAATATCTATCATTTTTGAGATTATTTTCTTTCTCTCCATATTATCTAACATTTTACCATTCTAATTTTGCATTAATTATATATTTTTTAGTTATATCATTATTAACTCTCCAAAAAACTTATCTATTTTCTAAAATCAAGACTTATCTATTGAGATTCTTAAAACTTAAGCCAATTTTAAATACGACACATATTTAGAAACATATGGAGTATAAATATAGTATTGAAATCAAAAAACGTTAAGAAGTTGCTTTAATAATTAACTACTTCAATAAATTGATGTTAGAAATTTTTCACAATGATCAACATTAAAAATAAACAGGGACCTTAAAATAATTTATGCATATCTCAGGTGTGTCGGTGTAATTTACCCTAATTTTTATTTTGTGCAAATATTACATATTTGTGGTAGATTCAATTTTTTATTACTGTTATACTAAGTGTTGACAAGTTCATAACATAGGGTAAATGACAAATAGGCCCATGACAAGGGCACTTAATTAAAAGAGGGACATCCAACTTTTTTGTCTTTCAAATAAATCCAGCCCATTCAAACTTATTTGCAAATAAGGAAAATTCTTTTATATACACAAAAATTACCCCCAATTCATTGAAACCCAATTCAACTTCAATTTCATGATTTACACCCCAATTTAGCCCAATTTTATCAATTAACAAATTTTAACCCTGATTTCAATTTTGACCCCGCCACCACCGGCGACCGCCGGTCGCCGCCGTTGACCGGCGTTGATTTTTTTTTTTTTTTTTGTTTTGAAAAACTTTTTTTTTTCCCGAATTTTTTTTTTTCCGGCCGGTCAACTGCCGTTGACAGCCGGGTCTCCGACGTTGACTTTTTTTTTTTTTTTTTTATAATTTTGTTTTTTCTTAAAAAAAAATATTTTAATTAATATTACTGTCATGGCTGCTAAATTACTGTCTACGGCAGTTATTTGACGGCCGGAGACAGTAATTTAACAGTTAATTGATTTTTTTTTTCTTCAAAAATATTTTAATTAATATTACTGTATCTGTGCTAAATTAGTGTCTCCAACAGTTATTTAACTGTCGGAGACAGCAATTTAATGTTAATTGACTTTTTTATTCTTAATTTTTTTTTTAATCAATATTACTGTATTCGTTGCTAAATTACTGTCTCCAGCAGTTATTTAACTGTCGGAGACAGTAATTTAACTGTTAATTGACTTTTTTATTCTTAAAAAAACATTTTTAATTAATATTACTGTATTCGTTGCTAAATTACTGTCTCCAGCAGTTATTTAACTGTCGGAGACAGTAATTTAACTGTTAATTGACTTTTTTTCTTCTTTAAAAAAATTATTTTAATTAATATTACTGCCTTGGCTGCTAAACTACTGTCTCCAACAATAATTTAACTGTCTTAGACAATAATATTAATAATATTACTGTTCTGGAAAATAATATCCATAATATTACTGTCCCAAACAGTAATATTAATTAAAATATTTTTTTTCTAAGAAAAAAAAAGTCAACGCCGGAGACCGGCGGTCAACGGTGGTTGACCGGCCGGAAAAAAATTTCAGGAAAAAAAAATTTCAAAAAAAAAAAAAAAGAAAGTCAACGCCGGAATCTGGCTGGAAAAGAAACATTTCAGAAAAAAAAATATTTTCTGAATTTTTTTTTGGGGGGTTAATGTGATATATTTGTTTAAATTTGGGGTTAATGTGTAATATTATGGAAATTAGAGCATAATGGGTGGAATTGATAAGAATTATATTATGGAGGGTATTTTAGACTAAAGACATGGGGATGGGTTTAATTGAGAGACTGAATTTTTGTGGACCAAAATGCATTTAAGTCCCATGTGATGGACCTTTTTGCCATTCGCCCTAAAACATAATTAAAAGAGACACGTATTTAATGTGGTGATGATACCATTATATGTTGGGTGGCCGTTCAAATATCATTAATATTACAGACCTTTAATCAAATGAATTACATAGATTAATATGTTGGGTGGTGATGAATTACTCCTGGTGTCAAACTCACAGATCCACGCCCAGCAGTCAGAACTTCATCCTAGTGCTCAGATCTCAGCCTCACTCCGACTGTAGTCTCAACCCAACCCAAAACCCCAAGGATTCGAACTCACACACAGTGTTTTCCCAGATCTGTTACCCTCACTCACAGAGGTCACGAAACCACTCACAACAGAGAGGTTTAAGACAAGAAGGTAGAATATAGGAATTTTTCGTGGTGTTTCTTCATCTTCAAGAAGAGATGTATATATACCCACACAGCTGCAGCAAGAAAGGAAAGAGAATCGACCGAATCTCCGACCGCCATGGAATCCGGCGAAAGATTCAGCCGTAGAGAAGAGAAAGAAGAGAGGAGGTGCAGCTGTTAGGGTTAGGGTTTGAGGATTAGAGAGAGTGGGGTGATATATATATGTGGCATGGATGGCTGAGATCGAGACTTCTCAATCAACGGTCCAGATTGAATCTGCTTGGGCATTAAGTGAGCTAATGGGCCGACACCAAGGGCTGCACAAAGTGGACAGCAATTTTGGGTCAAATAAACATTTTGGCCCCTTTTATCTAACAATCTCCACTTGGGACCAAATGGACTATCGGGACAAAATTGGGATATGAGGTCATCATTGCCGTTTTAAATGTACCTGCACAACACAACACGAAGTCAGCAACGTACATTAAAAAATTAATCACACAGATTAAAAATAGAGGCAATCACGAAGACAACCCTATAATTACACACAATAATTAAGACTGAGAGATTAGGCTCAAGCTTTTCAAGCAAGAGCGAAACTTCTCGAGTGGGAGACACTTAATACCCATATCTGCTGGATTAAATTGTGATGGGATTTTTTCCAGCTTGATAATACCATGTTCCACAATATTACTAATGAAATGATACTTAATCTCAATGTGTTTAGTACGATCGTGGAAAACCGGGTTTCTACATAATTGAATTCCCGATTGGCTATCCGAGAAAACAGTGACATTCTTTTTAAGAAAACCAATTTCGCGTAGAATGCCTTTAAGCCATAGAGCTACTTTCATTGCCTCGGTGGCAGCGATGTATTCAGCCTCGGTTGTAGATAGAGCTACAATATTCTGTAGTTGCGATTTCCAACTAATGCATGATCCACACAAAGTGAAAACGTAAGAAGTGGAGGATTTCCTACTGTCTCTATCATTTGCAAAGTTGGAGTCAACATAGCCAATTAATTCAATTTCAGTTTTAGATTTAGAAAAATTTAGGCCACCATGCAAAGAATATTTAAAATAACGAAGAAGCCATTTCAAAGCTTCCCGATGCGGCATACCTGGGTTCGACATATAGCGACTCAAACAACTTACCGCATAAGCTATATCAGGGCGAGTGCTTACCATCAAGTACATCACATAACCTATCGCATTGGCATAAGGAACATTTTGCATAGAGTCAATTTTAGTTTCAGTCTTGGGGGACTGATCCTTACTTAATTGAAAATGGGCAGCTAAAGGCACGTTTGCAGGTTTAGCATTAGACATGGCAAATTTTTCTAAGATCTTACTCACATAAGAAATTTGATTCAAGAACAACAAATTATTATCTCGATTGTGATCAATGTTCATGCCCAATATTTTCTTAGCATCCCCTAAGTATTTCATATCAAATTGTTCACTTAGACGCATTTTCACATGATCAACAGATTTCACACAAGGACTGATTATGAGCATATCATCAACATAGATCAACAAGAAAATAGGCACAGAGTGAGTATCTTTGAAGTAAAGACAAGGGTCATAGTCACTTTTCTTAAACTTTAACGAAAGCATGCAAGAATTGAATTTCTTATTCCGTTGCCTATGTGATTGTTTCAAGCCATATAAAGATTTTTTCAGCAAACACACATATTCAGGCTTTTTAGCATCTACGAAGCCCTCAGGCTGTTTCATGTAAATATGCTCATCTAACTCACCATGAAAGAAAGCAGTTTTTACATCCATTTGTTTTAATTCTCAATTAAAATGCGCAACTAATGCAAGCATAATACGAACAGTGGTAAATTTAACAACGGGAGCAAAAATTTCAGTATAGTCTATACCTTCCTTTTGCGTGAAACCTTTAGCAACAAGACGAGCCTTATACCTAATGGAGTCTATCTCATCCCTAACCTGAAACAACTATTTGCAGTCTACCAAAGAGCAATTAGCAGGTTTAGGAACAAGAGTCCAAGTTTGATTAACATGCAAAGAGTTCATTTATTCTTTCATAGCATTTAACCATTCAGCTGATTTATCAGATTTTAGAGCATCCCTAATAGTTGTAGGTTCATTGCTATCTATAGATTCAAACACATTGAAAACATGAGAAGCAAGATGAAATCTATCAAAACGTTGTGGAGGCCTAGCATTTTCACGTCTAGGTCAATCTCTAGCAAGTTGATAATCAGACAAGTCATCCACATTAGGCAAGTCATGTTGAAAATTTTGGTCATGCAAACTTTCAAGTATTTCAGATTCAATATCAGACAGATTTTCAGATTCAACAGTAGGCAGCTCCACCTCATTTGGAGCAGCCTCCGAATTCACAGTATTATGCACAACAAGGCAAGGAAAAATAGATTCATTAAAAATCACATCACAACTAATAGCAATTTTATAGCTATGTTCCCCTTTAACCCAAAGTCTATAACCTTTAATCCCTTCGGGATAACCCAAGAAAACACATTTCACAGAACGAGGTTCAAGTTTATCACTTTTAAGATGCATAAATGCAGCACAACCAAAAACACGTAAGTTGGACAAATAAACCTTTTTACCCGACCAAACACATTCAGGCAAATCACCATGTAAAGGCACAGAGGGAGATCTATTAATCAAATAGGTGGCAGTCAAAAGAGCCTCACCCCAAAACATAGTTGGTAAACCCGAAGTGGCGAGCATGGCTCGAACCCTCTCTAAAAGAGTTCGATTCATGCGTTCAACCACCCCGTTTTGCTGAGGGGAGTAAGGAACAATTTTATGCCTTTTAATACCAGATTCAGAGCACATAGCATCCATTTCTTGATTCCAAAATTCTGTACCATTATCTGTCCTAAGGGTTTTTATCCGTTTTCCTGTTTGATTCTTAATATAAACTTTCCATGTTTTGAACTTATCAATAACATCAGATTTTTGTTTCAACAGGAAGACAAATACCTTACGAGAGAAATCATCAATTATGGACAGAAAGTAACGGTTCCCATAATGTGTAGGAACACTGGCAGGACCCCACACATCACCATGCACATACTCAAGAATATCAGAACATTTAGAGGGATTGGGGGAAGGGGTTGGTTGAAAAGAAACACGAGTTTGCTTTCCAACGATGCAAGAGTCACACATAGTAACCTCAGACACTTTATCATTGCCAAAATAGTGATTGTTATGCAGGATGCTGAGACCTTTATTACTAATGTGACCTAGTCTATTATGCCACAGAATAGAATGATCAGTTTGGACAGCATTCACAGAAGCAGATGATTCAGAATGATATACATACATATTTTGCATTCTTATGGCCTTAAAACATAGCAGATTACCCCTCATAATTTTCATGCAACCATTACCCCAACCACCATGAAACCCATCATCTTCTAAGATAGCACATGAAATCTAATTTTCACTTAAATTAGAAACATGCTGCACATTTTGCAAAGTTAACACATAACCAGTTTCAAACTTCAAGCAAACAGTTCCAATTCTATGAACTTGGCGTTTTGTGCCATCAGCCATAGTCACATTGCAATTATTCAATGATTCATAGTGGGAGAAAACATGTTTCATAGGAGTCATATGATGTGAGCATGCAGAATCTAAAAGCCAATAATTTTCACCAAGAAACGATAGCACATAATTCACACAAGCATGTTCACCAACCATAAACACTTCACCAAGATTATTATCAGAATCATGATTAGCATGCTGATCATTAGAGTGCTTATTAGGCTTAGTACAGTTCTGAGCATAATGACCAGGTTCACCACAATTATAGCACTTACGATTACTAACACGAGTTTTCGACTTACTCCTGCCCCTGCCCTTTTTCTTTTGAAAGTTGTTTTGATGAGAACTATTTTGAGAAACATTTTGGTTACTAGAGGAAGGCTTATTTGAAAATCGATTTTGATGCCTTCCTCTCACAAAGTTTACCTCACCAAAACTCTTATTGCTTTTGTTAACTCTCAAATCCAGTTCTTTACTCTTTAAACCGTTTATGACAGTGTCAAGAGAAATATTATCCCTGCCATACTTAATAGCAGATTTCAAATCGTTGTAAGAATCAGGAATTGCATTTAACAAAACAATGGGAGTATAGTTATCAATACTTTTGTCTCCCGTCAGTTTAATATCCTGAACTAATCTGGTAAACTGATCTATATTCTCATCAATATTTTTGGTTAGATCCAATTTGAATCTAAAAAACTTTTCGAGTAAAAACAATTTTGAGGGCAGAGAAGTTTCAGTGTACAGCTCGTCTAATTTTTCCCCCAAACCTTTGGCAGAATCATGCATACCTACCTTTCTAATCACAGAGTCAGAAAGATTCAATATAATGGCAGAGTAAGCAAGTTCATCAAGCTCTATTTTCTTAGAAGCACTAGTTTCAGGAGCATAAGATTCATCAATAGCCACGTAGCATCTTTGTTGAATTAACACACCTTTCATTTTCTGTTTCCAAATAGAAAAATCACCCTTACCATCAAAAGGAGTCATAGAATAGACAGACATGACAGCCATACAAATTTCAGCACAAAGCAAGATATTAGACAAATTTTTCACAATAGGCCAAAAGTGGGATAAGTGCATATGCAACAAGGATAGACAATCTTGGAGACCCTCCCTCACAGGATTCCTGGTCACTTGCGGTCCGGTCAAGTGAGGTCAAGAATCCAAGTTATACCACCCTTTAATATTTATATATAAGTGAGCCGTTTATATATATGCAGCGGAAGAATAATGTTCACACAGAAGCAAGAGTGGCACACATACCACAACAGAACACACAGAGTGGCACACGGACCACGAGTCACACAAAGTGGCTCACATACCACATAATATAAAAACTAAGGCAGTACCAATCACAGCAGAAAATAAATCCCAACCATAGAGGGTTTATGGTACAATACCTGAGCGGAATCCGGTTGGATTCCCGTACGCCCTATTTGAACGAGCACCCCCAACTTGACGATGCTCTGGTACCACTGTTGGGTGGCCGTTCAAATAACATTAATATTACAGACCTTTAATGAAATGAATTACAGAGATTAATAAGCCTAAGGGGAAGGGGATTAGGACTTAACAAATAAATTACAGAAATAATAATGATAATAAAACAAGAACTAATGTGGGGCAGATCGAAAATCTGCCCGTTTTCAACTCCGGTGGAGAAGATGACACAACAACGGCTCAGTCCTCGTTTCCCGTGTCCACGTCCGGAGTCCAGTCGGCGGCAACCAGTACACTCCTGGTGTCAAACTCACAGATCCACGCCCAGCAGTCAGAACTTCATCCGAGTGCTCAGATTTCAGCCTCACTCCGACTGTCGTCTCAACCCAACCCAAAACCCCAAGGAATCGATCTCACACACACAGTGTTTTCCCAGATCTGTTACCCTCACTCACAGAGGTCACGAAACCACTCACAACAGAGAGGTTTAAGACAAGAAGGTAGAAGATAGGAATTTTTCGTGGTGTTCTTCATCTTCAAGAAGAGATGTATATATACCCACATAGCTGCAGCAAGTAAGGCAAGAGAATCGACCGAATCTCCGACCGCCATGGAATCCAGCGAAAGATTCGGCCGTAGAGAAGAGAGAGAAGAGAGGAGGTGTAGCTGTTAGGGTTAGGGTTTGAGGATTAGAGAGAGTGGGGTGATATATATATGTGGCACGGATGGGTAAGATCGAGACTTATCAATCAACGGTCCAGATTGAATTGACTTTAAGTGAGCTGATGCGCCGAGACCAAGGAAGTGGGCTGCACAAAGTGGGTCAGCAATTTTGGGCCAAATAAACATTTGGGCCCCTTTTATCTAACATTATACCCTGTATACACGATGGTCTAAAAAAATGAATTTTCACTATTTTAGTTTTACAAGCACAATATCAGGTCTTAAACAATAAACTAAAGACTCCCTCTTTATCTTACGATCTTTTTGTGCAATATTCAAAACTAGCGACTCCGATTATGCTTGCCTCCTCTCTGCAGTCGGCAGATTGATCTTCTCCCAGATCTTTTAAGCCCATCTCTCAAAGAACCGATCTCATATATCATAATGTTTGCAAGATTGGCTACAGATTTCATATCAATAGTGAGAATGTAGGCCATTTTCGTTCGTCTCGTGGTGTTAGGCAGGGGGATCCTTCATCACCCATGTTTTTTATTATTGGTCAGCAAATCTTAGCTACTAATCTAAAGAAAGAGATTAAGTCGGGTAATATTCGGCCATACAAGACGGGAAGAAATGAGCCTGACATTTCTCATTTTTTTTAATGCCGATGATGTGCTCATCACCGCCAACGGTTTTTCGATTATTTATTTGGGTGTGTCGGTTTCGGTGGGGCGTAACAAGGCGACAGATTATGAATTTTTAGTGTCTAAAATCTGTATGAAATTAGAGGGCTAGAAAGATCATTTACTTTCATTTGGTGGGAAAATTACTTTGATTAAATCGGTTTTGGCAAGTAATCCAATATACACACACACTCTCATGGAAACTTGTACAGTTCCAAGCTCTGGAGAAATCACAGGTATCCATTTATTTATTTTTTGATATATTGTTTTGGGTATAAAGGATTTTATAAAATGAGAAATTGAGTTATTTTCCTGTTGTGCTTATTTTAACTCGCGCATTTGTTTAATCAATATGTGGTTTGTTAATATGACAAACTCGGGAACTATTTTTTACTCTTATTTTATATTTTTACTTGAAACTTGGATCTAATCGGATAATAAATAGTGTTGGAAGTGGAATGAGCAAAAGTTTGATTTTTTTGTCAAAATAATTTGGTTATAGTATGAAATATTTTTTATGATCATATTGTCTTTTAATTGATACAATCTCTTTGACATTTTAAATTAATTATTTGCTTCTATGTTATTAGTTATATGTTAAATCCGCCTGAAGTAAGAATGTTGTGCATTTGATTTAATCATTCTTTATAACATTGTTTTTCAATATTTTGAAGAATTGGTATATATTTTTAAGGTAAATAGCATTTTGCCATCTGTACTTTGTCCGTTTTTCCATTTTGCCACTTTAACTAAAAAAATCGCATGTGCACAACCAATCTAGTTATTTCGAGCCACTTAACCACCTCCGTATAATTTTCAGGCAAATATTGGAATATTCTGGTGCACGCACGGGGCACATGGCTACGTCCATGGGTTTTTTCGTCTTTTCAACTCAAAATTATTTGTGGGCCTTATTTTTTTTTCATTTTTTTTTCTCATACACACAGACTAACATCATCATCTTCTTCCTTCCTTTTATTTCTTCAGCAATTTTGAAGCAAGAATAGAGGCCCTATTACTCCCCAAATTTTGCCTCAGCAATTTCCTCCCGATTTTACTTATTGTTGTCTGTACTAGCTAGATTCCCACGATTTAAAAGTTCTACAATCGGCTCAACATGATTCTGCCCTAAGTTGCGAATTCCTACAGAGAAAATGCATTTTCTCGTCACCCCTTTCACCATCACTCCCCTATGTTACATAGACACAGGTACGAGGACACAACGATATGCGGATACGGACACGGGAAAACATTTTATCAAAAAAAGCAGGACACGGGAATGTGGGGATATGTGTAAATATTAAAAAATATAGGGGTACATTTTATAATTTTTATTAAGTTATTCTAGACCACTGTTGGTTGTAATACCTACACGCAAGTGCACGTATCCTACAAGTAATAATGTGGATTTTAAAGTCCAAGTATCGATCCCATAGAGAATATTTAATTATGTAATCCTAGACGCTAAATTCTACCTGAAACACGTTGGTTTTTATACAAAAGTGTTTTTAACTCTCTTACTTTCAAACTAAATTTTAGTTATGACTTAGTGGGCTAAGTGTTATGACTTAGTGGGCTAAGTAGTGCTTAGTGGGTTTAATTATGGATATTACTCTAACTCCTTAAACTAACCCACTAACCCATTTTCTTGAGTGCTCTTGTGGTTGGTTTTCTTGCAGATCATGGGCTGAGTAGTGGAAGCTTGGAAAGTCTATAAATACCAAACTCAAGACTCAAGAAAGATACAGATTTCGAAGAAACAAAAACCGCGTGCTGAAGTTTATCTACGAGAGTTTTAGTGTGTTTCTAGAATCTGTTGTACGTACTCCTTACGAGTACATTATTTGAAATCTAGAATTTTTAATATTTTTCTTTTTGTTTCTAGATTTGAATGTAAGAATGATCATGAGAATGTTTCATTCATAAGGAAGAAGTTTTCGTACATCTTCTATTTGTATTCTTGGAATACTGTTTTAATTTTTTTTTTCCGTCCTATAAAGGGCAAGTTCACAAGTTTTTACTTGTGAACATTTTTAATCTGAGTATTGCTTTTATATTTCCGCTGCATGTTCATACAAGTGTCATAACACTTTATATAACACCTCTGTATTAAGCGAATTCGGGACCATATATTCTTTCAATTGGCATCAAGAGCCAACACTTGACGTATACTAAGTGTTTGTTCCTATTTCTTTTACAGAAACGAATTCGTGATGGATACTCAGATGACTGCTTCAATGCGACCTCCTGTACTTGATGGCACAAACTACACCTACTGGAAAGTCAAGATGAGGGCGTACATCAAAGCCATTGATGAGAGAGCCTGGAGATCTATTCTCACTGGATGGAAGCCACCAACTATCACAGATGCGGATGGGGATGTGTTTCCAACACCAGAATTACGGTGGACACCAGACGATCTATCAAATGCTAACCAAAACTCAAAGGCGTTAAATGCAATTTTTAATTCAGTAGATTTAACAATGTTTAAATTGATCTCAGTGTGCACTTCTGCGAAGGATGCTTGGGAAGTTCTTAAGCTACATTGTGAAGGATCAGACAGTGTCAGAAGAACTAAGCTCATATTACTCTCTTCCAAATTTGAGAGACTGAGAATGGAAGAAACTGAAACAATTTCTCAGTACAATGAGAAATTGATTGATTTAGCTAATGAATTTCAATCCTTAGGTGGTCCTCTGAGCAACGAGACACTGGTGAATAAGGTATTGAGAACTCTTCCAGAAAGATTCAGCATGACGGTTACTGCTATTGAGGAGGCCAAAGACACATCATCTCTACGGCTGGACGACTTAATTGGTAGTCTAAAGTCTACAGATATGAACTTTGAAGATCAAAGAAAGGAGAAAGGAAAGGCTATCTCAAATGCACTCCAGGCAGAATTAGAGAAGGAAGATGTTGCTCCGGAATATGATGATGATGTAGAGGAATGTCTCAACAATGTGGCATTTCAGATTCAGAAATTCAATAGGGCATACAGACGAAGTGGAATCAAGCCCAGACAGTTATTTCCAGATGGCTCTCCACAAAATCGACAAACTCAGCCCCGGAGCAGATCTATTTCACAGAGAACATTTCCTCAAACATCTTCTCAAAGCACTTTAAAAAAATCTTCATTTATTCGTTCAAATTCTGAACCACCTAACTTAGACCATATCAAATGCGGGGCCTGTTCAGGATTTGGACATTATGCTAATGAATGTGCAAACACCTTGAGAAGAAGAGGAATGAGTTTGATTTGTGCTGTCAGTGATGAGGAGGAAGAACAACCTGAACAGACAGAGGAGCAGCAATCCACTAAACAAGCTATTTCTGTCAGATATATCACTGAAAATTCTTCTGAAACAGAATCACAAGGAGTTTCTCTGGATGCTGCAACACTTTCTGAAACACTTTCAATAACTGAAATTTCTGAGTTAGATAATCGTCATTATACATGTTTGAACTCTATTTCTTTGAATGCTGCAGAATACAGTAAAGAAGCAGTGGGAGATGAGGAAGAAATGCATAAGAAATTGCTTAACGACTTGGATAAGAAGACTCATGCTCTAGATGCAGCCAACAAGGAAAATTCTTCTCTCAAAGAAACAATCACACATTTGGAGGTTGGTATCACCAAGAAGGATCTTGAACTGGCAAAGGTGAAAGATGAACTCAAAGAAGCAACTCTAGCAATCAAGAGGGTGAATACCGGCACAACTAAACTCGAAGAGATTGTGTCACTGGAAAAGTACAACTAAAAGGAAGGACTAGGGTTCAAGAAACAAGTGAAGAAACACAAGCCAGTAAAGAAGAAAGAAATTGTCTTCGTCAAAGAGAAGGGTTCAAATGGAGAAGAATCCAGGAATTCCACAGTCACCACTCCAGAGTCCAGAATAAGGGGATACATTTGTCATTACTGCTTCTCACCAGGACATATTCGTCCATTTTGTGAAAAACTCAGTAGTGACAAAATGCTGTACAGAATGAGTCACATCACTCCAGGGAACACCTCAAAGAAAAAGGTAGAATTTACCAAAAAAGAGTGTAGAATATGGACTCCCAAAGGTAAACTTTTGTGTAAAGAAGTATACACTTCTTTAAATGCTAACATTTCAGGTTCATGGTACTTTGATAGTGGATGCTCTAGGCACATGACTAGAACAAAAGAATTTCTATCAAACTACCATACACTTAATGGAGGACGTGTAACCTATGGAGGAGGAGCTAAAGGCAAAGTGGTTGGACGTGGAACACTCAGTATTGAGGGACTTCCGAAACTTTCAAATGTCTTACATGTTGAAGGATTAGGGTCAAATCTCATCTGTATTAGTCAATTGTGTGATGATGATCAACGTGTTCAATTTGATAAATACTGTTGCTCTGTGTTTGATAATCAAAATCATTGTGTACTGACAGGTTCCATGTCAATGGATAATTGTTATCAAACAGGTGACACCATCTCATGCAAGAGCTCAAGAGTAAGTGAAGTAGAGCTGTGGCACCAGAAATTAGGGCACACAAACTTCAAAAATCTGAAGCTGCTAAACAAGTACAATGCCATAAGAGGAATTCCAGATCTCAAGATCAAGGACATTCCTATATGCGGAATGTGCTAGAAGGGAAAGCAAACTAGAGTGCCACACAAAGTGTTACAACACGTTGGTACCACCATTTGTTTTGAACTTGTACATATGGATCTTATGGGTCCCCTAGAGGTAGAAAGTTTAGGTGGTAAAAAATATGTTTTTGTGTGTGTTGATGATTTTTCAAGATATACTTGGGTGTACTTTTTAAGAGAAAAATCTGATACTTTTGAAGTTTTCAGAAATTTGTACAGGTTTATTAGAACTCAATTTCAAGTTTATATTCGTAGAATAAGGTCTGATCATGGAAAAGAATTTGAGAATGCTTTATTTCTTGCTTTTTGTAATAAAAAGGGTATGAAGCATGAATTTTCTGCTCCAAAAACTCCTCAGCAAAATGGTACTGCTGAAAGAAAAAACAGAACTATCCAGGAGATGGCTAGGGTAATGATGAGTGCAAAAAATCTGGCTAAAAGGTTTTGGGCTGAGGCTGTCAACACAGCCTGTCACATCTCAAATCGTGTGTATCTAAGATTAGGGTCTATGATGACTTCATATGAAATTCTTTATGGTAAGAAACCTAATCTAGAATACATGCATGTGTTTGGATGTGTCTGCTATGTCCTAAATGATAGAGATCATCTAGCTAAATTTGATTCAAAAAGTGATTTGAGTTTGTTTATGGGATACTCTATTAACAGTCATGTTTATAGAGTATATAACCTAAGAACTCGAACCATTATTGAATCTGTAAATGTGGTATTTGATGACTTTGCTGATCTCCGCAGTAAAACAGCTGAAGATGAAGTTGATGACCTGATTGCTGAAGGAGAAACAACCGGAGGAGACACTACTGTCACAGATGCTCCAGATATAAACAGTCCAGTTTCAAGAGAAGAAGGTGTTGAGCCAAGTGTTACCAAATCTGACTCAATACATCCTACAGAGAGCACAGAAGCTGAATTGCAGCCAACCTATGATGTCTGCAGAAAGGAACCTTCAAGTAGAATCCAGAAAAATCACCCCTCTACTCAAGTTGTGGGAGATATCTTTGATGGGATAAGAACCAGAAGAAAAGAGAGAGTGAATTACAGAGATATGGTAAGATTTGCAAATTTATCTTCTGAATGTGCACTAACTGGAACTACTTGCTTTGTGTCTTCAGTTGAACCAAGGAATATTGCAGAAGCTCTGAAGGATAAATTCTGGATCAATGCAATGCATGAAGAACTGAATCAGTTCATCAGAAATGATGTTTGGTACTTAGTTCCCAGACCAAGCCATGTAAATGTGATAGGAACTAAGTGGATTTTCAAAAACAAAACTGATGAAAAAGGTACAGTGGTTAGAAATAAGGCTAGGTTAGTAGCACAAGGTTATACTCAAATTGAGGGTACAGACTTTGATGAAACTTTTGCTCCAGTAGCTAGAATTGAATCTATTAGATTACTTCTTGCTATAGCCTGTTTTCTTTAAATCAAATTGTATCAGATGGACATCAAAAGTGCATTTCTGAATGGTGTTCTAAATGAAGAAGCATATGTAGAGCAGCCCAAGGGTTTTGAAGATTCTGCCAAGCCTAATCATGTTTTCAAGCTTAAGAAGGCTCTGTATGGTCTTAAACAAGCTCCTAGAGCTTGGTATCAAAGACTCACTGACTTCTTACTTGAAATACAGTTTAACAGAGGAGAGGCAGACATAACTCTATTTGTTAGAAGAACAAATAACCATATCATTATTGTACATATATATGTTGATGATATTGTGTTTGGTTCTACCTGTGATAACCTCTTACAGTCTTTTGTAGATTATATGTCTCACACTTTTGAAATGAGCATGGTAGGAGAGTTGAATTACTTCCCCGGACTCCAAATCAAACAGACAGGTGAAGGAATTTTTGTAAATCAAAAGAAGTATGCTCTCAATCTGGTCAAAAGGTTTGAGTTGGAGTCAGCCAAGCACATGAAAACTCCAATGGGTTCAAGTCAAAAACTGTCCAAGGATGATGTTGCTGAAGATGTTGACAGCACCCTTTACAGAAGCATGATTGGAAGCCTTCTGTATCTAACAGCAAGCAGGCCTGACATTATGTTTAGTGTTTGTGTGTGTGCTAGGTATCAAGCTAATCCCAAAGTCACTCATCTTAAAGCTGTGAAGAGGATAATTAGGTATATTGCAGGTACAATAGACTTAGGGATTCAGTTTTTCAAAGACACTAATACAAATTTGATAGGCTTTAGTGATTCTGATTGGGCTGGGGATATTAGTGACAGAAAAAGCACCTCAGGTGCATGTTTCTTTTTGGGGAATAATGTGGTTTCATGGTTCAGTAGAAAACAAAATTGTGTATCACTTTCAACAGCTGAATCAGAATATGCAGCTGCTGGAGGATGTTGTGGTCAACTAATTTGGATGAAACAAATGTTAGGGGATTATGGGTTAACCAGTGACATCCTGACCATATATTTTGATAATTCAAGTGCTATTGATATTTCAAAAAATCCAGTTCAACACTCACGAACTAAACACATAGATATTAAACATCATTTTATTCGTGATATAGTTGAGAAAAATATAGTGTGCTAAAAGTACATTCCTACAGAAGATCAGATGGCTGACATCTTTACAAAGGCATTAGATTATGAAAGGTTTTCTAAACTTAGGAAATCTCTCGGCATGTGTACTCAATAAACATGTCCTGAAATATGTTGCAGCACCTCATCCAATATCTTAAGCTGCAACATAATTTATTGAAGCTTAGCTTCTTTAAATAATGACTTCACTGTGATAGATTATTCTCTAAATAAGTAACTGGAAGTCTTTCACCTTGAAACGTGATCATGCTTCATGTAAACATTCAGAGAACAATTATAATCACATAAGTCAAACTCCTCTATTTTGAGAGTCATATCTTAGTAACTGAGGAACCTTCAAACTGAACACTTGATCATGTTCCATGTGAATTGTTTGACTTGAAAATAAGAGTTTTATTTAAAACAAAAAAAATAAAATAAATAAATAAAATAAAATATTATATATATAATAAAATCTATGCCTGTTAGCCAATTTTTTTTTCTCACACTATTAATCATTAATAGATGTGTTTTCTATTTTTGTGCAAATTTCGTGAGTGCTACTGCTACTATTTTTATTATTTTATTTATTATTTAATTATCACTATTTATATGGGTCATGGGGTTCATGGGTTAGTCTTTTATCTTCCACTAAGTCCACTCATTATTGTGCCATGTGTCACGTTTTGCGTTAAACTGCCAAATAAACCTTTATTCTCCTTAATCACACTTTCTCCAAGAAAAATGCACACCACTTCTTCACCTTCTCCACTTCAATTTTTTTTCAGCAAAAATTAGGGCTTATAAATTTCGTGCTTCTTCTTTCGAAAATTCACACTCAAAAATCAAAAGCACAAGAAGCAATTTTTTTTTTTATCTATTGTATCATGGCATCTCCTCCTAGAAATCCTCTTCCAGCCGTCGGTGATGTCCACAACGATGCTGCAGCACCTGAACCAGCAGACCCGAATCTGGCCATCATCGTTCATCCTGTCAACATTGAAGCTATGCCGATCAGTTTTATTGAGCCCGGTGACGAGCTGAATCCAATTGACCCAGACAACTTCGAGTATGTGGGTCCCTCTTCCACTGCAGGAAGGTTTCCAACTCGCCGGTCCAAGCACATGAATCCCTTCCCAGATCTGAATACTGCTGGGTCACAACGCCGGAGGGGAGAAAACTCTCCCAGAAGAGGAGGCAGAGGTGGAAGAAGAGGCGGCAGCGGTGGCCGTACTCCAGTTAGGGCAAACCCACCAAGAGGTCTTCATTTGGTGGATGAAGACACAGATGATGAAGAAAGAGATCCTACCTTTGCAGAACCAGAAGCCCAAGCTCTCTCCTCAAGCTCCACTGAGTCATCCTCCAACGACTCAACTCCACTAGCATCAACTCAGGGGGAGACATCTCAGCCTAACATGGCAGCAGCAGCTTCTCAACATCATGTTTCTGAAGATGTTGCTGCACATGTTCCAGCAGATGCTGCTGCACCCACTGTCTCAGCCAATGCCCCTCAGAGTGCAGCTGAGGATGTTGCTCCCTACCAGGATGAAGAAATGCCTGATTTTTCTGGGATGTCCTCTGCCGAGCATGTTGACATTCCCACTGTTGATGCTCAGGATTTCACTACCACTGAAGAAACACCCTCAGCACCACATGCAGACCCTCTGGAAACTCTGGCAGAAGCAGCTGTTCAAGTGGATGCATCACATCCTCAGGCTGAAGAACCAGAGAAAAGTGATGACAGCTGGGAGGTTCCCCTTGCCTCTTTTCGCAAAAATTTGCCCTCCACAGAGTCAGACAGTGACTCTTCTGAAGAATCCTCTCCGAAGGAAGAAGATGCTGCCCCACCTGTTGCATCACCTGAGCCAGCATATATTCCAGATGAGCTTGAAGACTCAGAAGATGAGGAATCCTCAGAGGAAGAAGAGCCAGACTTGGATGGGAAGGATTTGTCAACTCCTTTTGAGGTAAACAATGCTTTCAATCCTACCTTTTATTTTGAATCTGATTCAAATTTGAGTCCTCAAATCATGAATTGCCAATTCATTGAGGAAAAGAAAATTTCCAAGGATGAGTTTGATAGACATATGATCTCTGCTTTTCTTGATCAAAGAAAAATCCTTAGTCTAGTTGAGGTTGTCTGTCCTTATGATCCCTCTGTTGTGAAGGAATTTTATGCCAATTTGCAAACCTCCTTTTTAAAGAAAAATTCTCCAAACTTTGGCAAAGTTTTTGTGCGAAATTCCATTTTCTCCTTTTCTCCCAAAATTATCAACTCTCATTTACAAACTCCTACTGTGATTGATGAGGATAATTATGGTGATTTTACTGAGGTTTGTAAGACTCTTTCTGGAAATCGTCTAAAATGTTGGCCTGCTCACCCCAGAAAATTCAAAGTTTCTCAAATCACTATATTTTATTCTATCTTGTTCAGACCCACAGTGATGAATTGGATTCCTTCCAAAAATGTCTCTGTGATAACTAAACCTCATGCAGTACTCATGTACAAATTGGGGATGGGAGTACCAGTCGATTTTGGCAAACTTTTCTTTAATAATATAGGTCATCTTGCCCAGAAAATTACATCCTCCACTCATCTCCCTTACCCTTCTCTCATCTACTCCATTTTACTTTCTCAAAATTTGGGCCAAGATAAATCAGAATATCTTCACACTCCACTTGGCATGATCACTGTTTCTCAAAATTTTCTAAAAGCTCTTCATGTCCAAGATCTTCCCTGGAATGGAGATAATTTCCTCTCAACTGAATCAGGTCAAAATAATCTTGGTACTGAAGGTGTTGCTCCTCATGTTGACAACACTCCTGACATTCTTGTTTCTGTTCCTAGAGATCTTTTGTTACAACAGCTTAGTCACTCTCTAGCTCAGATTACTTATCACCAGTCCATGGTGGAAATGCTTCAAAAAGCTCTTTCTGATCAAAAAGGGGGAGAAAAAGCTAGTCATGAAGTTGAAGCAGGGACTTCTCACCCTTTGGATGCCAGAGGCAGAGAGAAAGGAGTTAATGAAGAAGGAGCAAAGAATGAGGGTGAAGCTCAAGGAGCAGAGGAAAGCAGTGGATCCAGTGCTAGTGGTGGAGGAGCAGCAGCTGATACTGAGGAGACTTTGGATATTCTTCTTTAATTGTTTTTATGAACAATATTTTGATTTTGTTCTGTTTTTACTTTTCCCTCTGAACTTTTGTTTAGGATTGCACTTTGGTTGTTTTCTTTTCTTTTTAATTGTGTTGGACTATCTTGCTGAATTTGTTTTGAAGTGATTTTTCTATATTTTGTTTATTATCAAATTCAGGGGGAGTTCAAGCAATGTCTCAGGGGGAGTTTTAGCTAAAATTTAGTTTTGATCAGAAAGTTAAAAAGGGGGAGTTTGAAACACGTTGGTTTTTATACAAAAGTGTTTTTAACTCTCTTACTTTCAAACTAAATTTTAGTTATGACTTAGTGCGCTAAGTGTTATGACTTAGTGCGCTAAGTGTTATGACTTAGTGGGCTAAGTAGTGCTTAGTGGGTTTAATTATGGATACTACTCTATGGTTGGAACTAGACACGGTCATGGGCTGGTTTTTGGTCCGGAACCGGCCCGTTGACGAACCGGATTTTAAAAATATATTAAAAAGCTGAAAAAGTTGGAAAAAACTGAAACGATCGGGTGAACCAGCCCAGTGAACCGGACTGGTGAACCGGCTGTTATTTGCTCTTTTTTGTATTTCTTTTCCTCCCATTTTTTCCGATAAATACCCTCACACGGTTGCACCCCATTGTTTCCTATAAAATTAAGTTCAAGTCATTTCATTTACTTCTTTTTGTTTTTTTCCTATTTAAAAGTAATTCTTTTAATTTATTTATCCATCAAGTATTTTCAATATATATATAAATATGCCCGCCGAACTGTGTGTAGTACGAGTCGATTCCGGTTCCGGAAAAAGTGAACTGCAAACCAGCCCGGTACCGACCCGAACCGGCCCATTGTCGTGTCTAGTTGGAACATTTAAGAAGGCTTTCAATCAATTATATAAAAATAAATTTGATCGATCGAGCAATATAATATATGTTATTATTATATATATTTATCACTAGGATTAGGGGTGGATGTTCGGATCGGGTCGGGTTATTCGGATTTTTTACATAGAAATCATTACCCGAACTCGACTTGAAATAACCGAGTACCAGATTTGGGGCCGGATTTGGGTTTCGTCTTTTTTTCTTTTCTTTTTTTATTTTTCTTTCATTTTTTTTTCTGGCACCAATATTCTATAATAATGTTGATATTCGACGTTTCGAAATATTACCTATTACAAAGCCATTTATTTATTATAAAAATAATAAAAAATTAGGTGCCAATATAAAAACATGAACTACTAAACAAATTTTTCCAATATAAAAACAAGAATTGGAATCTCAAAAATGGAATATATTAGATGGAACTCGATAATAAATAGATAAAAAGAATATATAGATGATATAATATTAGATGAGCTGAAAATTGGGTGACCTTGGGTGAAAGTAGGCTATGCAGTTTATTTTTTTTTTCTTTTTATTTATCTAGTTGGGTACCCAGTTACGAATACTAAAATCCAGGCCTGACCAATTTTAAGAACATCGGGTACCCAAACTCGGCAAAACCCGGTTGACTTGAAAATTACCCATTCCAGTCGAATAAAATCCGATCGGGGCGGGTCACAACCCAAATAACCCTATCCGAATGCCCACCCTTAACTAGGATACATATTTTCACCATACAAATCTAAATTGATGTCATCCTACCTAGCTCCAACACGGAGAATTGGAAGAAGAGAATGCGTGCGAATTTAATGAAGTTGTTTGTGTTCATAATGGTTTGATTCAACCCTTTACTCTTCAAACACAGCTCGAATAATGTCTTTAAACTCATACGCTTTCGCGTCTTCCAATTCTTCGTCTTGGATCTTGTCACGATCGTAACATAAATGAACGAACAATTTTTAAATCTAATCAATACTTTCACTCATGTTAAACATATACTGATGAAATAACATATCAAGGTCTCACCAAGAAAAAAAATCGAGATAAATAGCAGAGATGAATAATATCCATAATTGCATGCAAATAAAGAATATTATTTATTTGTCATAACGAATATTCATTAAAATAATTATCAAGGGCAATTTTGCTCTAATTGAACAATTTAGATTGGAGATAAAATAATTAAACAATCAATATAATATAGAAATGAAATGACGGATCAAGTTACTTTCTTGTGTTAGTTAATTCACATTTCTTGTGTTATATTAATTGCCCTGATAATAAGAATCATCTCCCTTTTGTTTTGGACCTCCACGACAATGTTCACTGGGCTCACAACCTCTGCGGTAGGGATTCGCCGGGATTGGCGGAGTCTTTTGCTTTGGAATTCCATTTCCTCGTCCTATAGCTGGATATTTTATGACATTTTTTCCTTCCTCTACGCGTCCACCTCTTTTGTCGGGATTCGCGGGGATTATTGGCGGAGAATATTTCCTTGGATAGCTTATGATCAGTTTGGCTTCCGCTAACGGAGAAATAAAAGCGCCCAACACAAGAAACACCGTCATGATCACCGCCAACATCCTCGCCATGCTTGGTAAAATAAATAAAATACGTCGATATATATAATATATATATCAATTTTATTTTATTTTAAATTTTGTTATTTTATTGTTAATTCATACAACAATGTTTATATAGATGGAAAAGAAGAGTTCGTTTCGGATAGAGAGGTAACCTATAAAATATTATGGCCATTGAAGTTCGATGGTCTAAAATAATTAGTTTAAGAGAATCGTTGAATGGTTTTAGAGCCTCTAAATACTTTTTCAACACCAACCCTAAAGCTTAGAGAATTAGAGGTCTTTAGCGATTTGTCATTTATATTATGATCTCAACTAATTTAGTAATTTTATTTATTTAATTTAATAATTAAAATCTACGTACAAACTATAACGTGTAACAATTTACATCTTGAATATGAGAAATTTTTGGTATAGTTAGTTATTTAAAAATACAATTATCTCGGAAAAGATACATTTTTTTTATTTAGACAAGTTAAGTATGTATCATTTATTTAAAACTAGTAAATGTGTTCATGTGATGCATTGAACATCAATTGTTGTAATTATGTATTTTAACTTTATAAAAAGTGATAAGAAATAAACGTTAACATATTCTATTAACCCGGACATAAGGCTGTTGCAACTTAAATATTTATACAAAGTTAATATGTAGAAATATTATTTTTTATATTCCGAAGAAATCAATTGGTAAATTACAATTCAAATTGAGGAGATAAGTCAACAAAGGTCTAGGTAACCTTGCACATAAGATCTATTGGGTCATGGGTTCGAGATACAGTGAGGGAACCAGTAAGTAATTATTTTATTTTTAAAAAATGATAATAAAATAAAATAAATAAATAAAAATAAGAGAAAAAAAGGTCTAGATAAACATAGACAATCACATAGCAACAACGTAAAATTGCATATATATGAATTATATTGTTCACTAAAATTGGTACTGAAACACACTTTAGCCCATATGAATATATAATAAGAGGACAAAGGGGGCACTAAAAGAGAAAGGATGAAGAAAGAAAGGGAATAGGGAGAGAAGAAGTTGCATGTGTGGAACATCAAGTTGAGAAAATAAAATACGTGACAAGCAGTTTTGTTGGAAGTTTCATGATTTCCAAAAAAAAACGTAAATAAAACCTACAAATACTATGAATAATAAAATTGTATTCGCAAAATACTATAAAATAATATTTCTTGATTATCGCATGGCTTTTTCTTATGCCTTTTTCACCGTTCTCTTTTGAACATTTTCCTTTTGTTTACGGTTTGAGGCGGTCTGCGGTAGATGAGGAGGTTGAGGTTCCACTGCAAAACATTTAAAATAAATAAATTAACCAAATATTAAATATACTATTAAAAAAAAGGGAAAAAAACCAAAAGAAATCGACACTACAGTTCCGATTTCTTATTTTATAATCGACATTCCACCTCCAATATTTCCTTGTAAACTCGACATTGTGTCACCGGTTTGGGGAAACAAAATCGGCATTATTACGTCGGTTTACCATACAAAAATGTGTGTGAGTTTACCGATTTTCATAAATAACGAACACAAAAAAAAAATCAATTTCAATCTCAAAATTTTATTCAAAATCGACTAAACCATTGCAACCGAACTAGATATAAGCATAGACTAGTGTTCACCACGCATAATTATCAAGAATTAATGCTCGTTTTCAAGGAATCAATGCTCGATTAATGTTTTGGAACTTACCAATAAAATTTTAGTATAAAAAGACTTACTTGTTGGTGGTGGTGCGGTGGTGGTGGTGTGCAAGTGGGTGGGATGTATGTCGGTGTCAGGGTGGTGGCGGTCTCGCTTGTCGGTATCGCTGCGGTTGTGCGGCGGTGGTCGTGCGATGGCGGTGGTGCAACGGCGGTCGTAACTTTTCGTTTCTTTTTTTTTTCTTGGTTGGTCTTGATTCTTTAACAAATTAAAAATAGGAATATAGGGTTTGTATTTGTATTTTTGTACTATTTGTGGATGAGGGCATATTCGTCCTCTTTGGTCTTGATATAAGAAAATTAGATTAATTTTTGGTCTTGCAAATAAAAAATTGGACTTGCATATATCCGCCACCAATTATATATGTAATCCTATTTTTTTCTAGATGTTTATTCATGTCATTAAAATAATAAATATACTATTTATTTAATTATTAACTTGATCGCGTGGGTCTTATTCGAGTTGAGCCATGTAAAACTCAAACTCAGCTCATAATGAACCGGATTTAATAAAATTACTCAAACTCAACCCGATTCACCAGAAAACAGATTTTGCTCAAATATAATAGGATTGAGTCATCGGGCTTCAATTACACCCGCCTCAATTACCGTTCCTAAGTTATGCGCAGATGAGAAAAAACAGCAAAATTCAAATTAATAAATATAATTGGTCAGCAACCTCCCACAAAAAGCCCTTTTATTTATACACAAAAGTGAACAATTCAATATTTTCATTAAAAATGATGGAATAAAATATCCCATCAAAATGACACCATACAGCTTCCATATTCTCTGCGTACAGCAACGTCAGCGCAAACATGATCTTATGCATCAACCGCGTAGATTAACCTCCTCTATCAACGGTCATACTAACTTACACTTCCCCTTGTTTATATATAATAATTATCACTTTTATGTCTCTTATGGCTATTGACTTATTACTCTCGTCAAGGCGTATCATTAATAGTTTATATTCTTAGGGCATCTCCAAGGTTAGATGTTAAAACTTCGAATTGTATATCTGTTATAACTTTTAAATACTAAATAGTGTTATTGCAAGCTACTTTTTACCATATCATTCCAAGTTCCAACCATGTCATTTACTTTATACAATTCTATTATAATTTATTATTTTTTATTAATTTCTTTGATACTTTAAACATCTAAAATGCTTATTACAACGAATTTTTTTACTGATTTTGGCTTATTTGCAGCGGTAATCTAATTTGTCAATTTTCTAACTTTCTAAAAAAATCGAAACTCTCTCAACTAAAAAAAGTCGAAAACTTAGAATATGAAGGTCGTTCGACAAATTCGAAACCAAACAACAACAATTTTTCCAATGGCCAATCCAAATTACTTTTACAAGGTAAAAACGAAGAAAAAAAATTGAAAAGAGTGATCTTGCTGTGTAGCAAGTGGAGTATTAAAAAAAAAAAAAAAAAAAAAAAAAAAAAGGAAAAAAATTTAGGAAACGTCCCATAGAGGACGGATGGGAATGTAGGGTTTAGTTTTTTTTTTGTTTTACTTTATTGTAGGGTGATGATGGTGATTCAGACGAAGAATTTGATGATGAATATGCAAACGAGTATAATAAACCCAATATGTGTTATCATGTTCCTCAAATAATTACAAATTCGATGTTTAAAAAAACAAAAAACCAAAATTTTTTGAAGCTCCCGTTTTGCAGATCACGAAAACTTGAAGATCTTCAAGGAGTCGTGTTCAGCAGAACGGGAGCTTCAAAAAATTTTGAACTCCCCATTATGTAGAGGAAAAAATTCCAACAATTTTCAACAAAAAAAAAAATTGGAACTTCCCGTTCTCTAGGGCACGAACACTTGAAGTTCTTCAAGCAACCGTTCTGCAGAGCATGATGGCCTGAAAAATCTTCAAGTTTCCGTGCCCTAGAGAACGGGAAGTTCAAATTATTTTTATTTTTTTCAAAATTTACTTAAATCTAATCCTAAATATGTGTTTTTACCGGAATCGAGCCTCGTTTGCTACGGCTTCAAAGTCGAAATATTTTCCGAAATTCGAATGTCTTGAGAGGGTTTGGGAGTAGGAGAGAGATTTTCAAATTAAAAAAAAAATGAAAAAGATTCCGCTGTATTTAGTAATAGTCACGCTCCAAATAGCAACACCCTTAAACATACCCTTTTCTAACAAAAATATTATTTTAATATTCTATTCATTTAGCATTCATAAATAGTAATTGATATATATCTAGCATTTGTAGATGTGATTTTAACTTGTGAGCTAAATATACCTCTTCCTTTGGAGTGAATTTTTTCATCCTCAGAAGCTATTTTTGCCAAATTATTACTTTTACCATCTCAAATTGTCTATAGTTGGAACTAGACACGGTCATGGGCTGGTTTTTGGTCCGGAACCGGCCCGTTGACGAACCGGATTTTAAAAAAATATTAAAAAGCTGAAAAAGTTGAAAAAAACTGAAACGATCGGGTGAACCAGCCCAGTGAACCGGACTGGTGAACCGGCTGTTATTTGCTCTTTTTTGTATTTCTTTTCCTCCCATTTTTTCCGATAAATACCCTCACACGGTCGCACCCCATTGTTTCCTATAAATTTAAGTTCAAGTCGTTTCATTTATTTCTTTTTGTTTTTTTCCTATTTAAAAGTAATTCTTTTAATTTATTTATCCATCAAGTATTTTCAATATATATATAAATATGCCCGCCGAACTGTGTGTAGTACGAGTCGATTCCGGTTCCGGAAAAAGTGAACTGCGAACCAGCCCGGAACCGGCCCGAACCGGCCCATTGTCGTGTCTAGTTGGAACATTTAAGAAGGCTTTCAATCAATTGTATAAAAATAAATTTGATCGATCGAGCAATATAATATATGTTATTATTATATATATTTATCACTAGGATTAGGGGTGGATGTTCGGATCGGGTCGGGTTATTCGGATTTTTTACATAGAAATCATTACCCGAACTCGACTTGAAATAACCGAGTACCAGATTTGGGGCCGGATTTGGGTTTCGTCTTTTTTTCTTTTCTTTTTTTATTTTTCTTTCATTTTTTTTTCTGGCACCAATATTCTATAATAATGTTGATATTCGACGTTTCGAAATATTACCTATTACAAAGCCATTTATTTATTATAAAAAATAATAAAAAATTAGGTGCCAATATAAAAACATGAACTACTAAACAAATTTTTCCAATATAAAAACAAGAATTGGAATCTCAAAAATGGAATATATTAGATGGAACTCGATAATAAATAGATAAAAAGAATATATAGATGATATAATATTAGATGAGCTGAAAATTGGGTGACCTTGGGTGAAAGTGGGCTATGCAGTTTATTTTGTTTTCTTTTTTTTATCTAGTCGGGTACCCAGTTAGGAATACTAAAATCCGGGCCCGACAAATTTTAAGAACATCGGGTACCCAAACTCGACAAAACCCGGTTGACTTGAAAATTACCCGTTCCGGTCGAATAAAATCCGATCGGGGCAGGTCACAACCCAAATAATCCGATCCGAATGCCCACCCTTAACTAGGATACATATTTTCACCATACAAATCTAAATTGATGTCATCCTACCTAGCTCCAACACGGAGAATTGGAAGAAGAGAATGCGTGCGAATTTAATGAAGTTGTTCGTGTTCATAATGGTTTGATTCAACCCTTTACTCTTCAAAGACAGCTCGAATAATGTCTTTAAACTCGTACGCTTTCGCGTCTTCAAATTCTTCGTCTTGGATCTTGTCACGATCGTATCATAAATGAACGAACAATTTTTAAATCTAATCAATACTTTCACTCATGTTAAACATATACTGATAAAATAACATATCAAGGTCTCACCAAGAAAAAAATCGAGTTAAATAGCAGAGATGAATAATATCCATAATTGCATGCAAATAAAGAATATTATTTATTTGTCATAACGAATATTCATTAAAATAATTATCAAGGACAATTTTGCTCTAATTGAACAATTTAGATTGGAGATAAAATAATTAAACAATCAATATAATATAGAAATGAAATGACGGATCAAGTTACTTTCTTGTGTTAGATAATTCACATTTCTTGTGTTATATTAATTGCCCTGATAATAAGACTCATCTCCCTTTTGTTTTGGACCTCCACGACAATGTTCACTGGGCTCACAACCTCTGCGGTAGGGATTCGCCGGGATTGGCGGAGTCTTTTGCTTTGGAATTCCATTTCCTCGTCCTATAGCTGGATATTTTATGACATTTTTTCCTTCCTCTTCGCGTCCACCTCTCTTGTTGGGATTCGCGGGGATTATTGGCGGAGAGTATTTCCTTGGATAGCTTATGATCAGCTTGGCTTCCGCTAACGGAGAAATAAAAGCGCCCAACACAAGAAACACAGTCATGATCACCGCCAACATCCTCGCCATGCTTGGTAAAATAAATAAAATACGTCGATATATATAATATATATATCAATTTTATTTTATTTTAAATTTTGTTATTTTATTGTTAATTCATACAACAATGTTTATATAGATGGAAAAGAAGAGTTCGTTTCGGATAGAGAGGTAACCTATAAAATATTATGGCCATTGAAGTTCGATGGTCTAAAATAATTAGTTTAAGAGAATCGTTGAATGGTTTTAGAAGCCTCTAAATACTTTTTCAACACCAACCCTAAAGCTTAGAGAATTAGAGGTCTTTAGCGATTTGTCATTTATATTATGATCTCAACTAATTTAGTAATTTTATTTATTTAATTTAATAATTAAAATCTACGTACAAACTATAACGTGTAACAATTTACATTTTGAATATGAGATTTTTTTGGTATAGTTAGTTATTTAAAAATACAATTATCTCGGAAAAGATACATTTTTTTTATTTAGACAAGTTAAGTATGTATCATTTATTTAAAACTAGTAAATGTGTTCATGTGATGCATTGAACATCAATTGTTGTAATTATGTATTTTAACTTTATAAAAAGTGATAAGAAATAAACGTTAACATATTCTATTAACCCGGACATAAGGCTGTTGCAACTTAAATATTTATACAAAGTTAATATGTAGAAATATTATTTTTTATATTCCGAAGAAATCAATTGGTAAATTACAATTCAAATTGAGGAGATAAGTCAACAAAGGTCTAGGTAACCTTGCACATAAGATCTATTGGGTCATGGGTTCGAGATACAGTGAGGGAACCAGTAAGTAATTATTTTATTTTTAAAAAATGATAATAAAATAAAATAAATAAATAAAAATAAGAGAAAAAAAAAAGGTCTAGATAAACATAGACAATCACATAGCAACAACGTAAAATTGCATATATATGAATTTTATTGTTCACTAAAATTGGTACTGAAACACACTTTAGCCCATATGAATATATAATAAGAGGACAAAGGGGGCACTAAAAGAGAAAGGATGAAGAAAGAAAGGGAATAGGGAGAGAAGAAGTTGCATGTGTGGAACATCAAGTTGAGAAAATAAAATACGTGTCAAGCAATTTTGTTGGAACTTTCATGATTTCCAAAAAAAAAGTAAATAAAACCTACAAATACTATGAATAATAAAATTGTATTCGCAAAATACTATAAAATAATATTTCTTCATTATCGCATGGCTTTTTCTTATGCCTTTTTCACCGTTCTCTTTTGAACATTTTTCTTTTGTTTACGATTTGAGGCGGTCTGCGGTAGATGAGGAGGTTGAGGTTCCACTGCAAAACATTTAAAATAAATAAATTAACCAAATATTAAATATACTATTTCAAAAAAAGGGAAAAAACCAAAAGAAATCGACACTACAGTTCCGATTGCTTATTTTATAATCGACATTCCACCTCCCATATTTCCTTGTAAACTCGACATTGTGTCACCGGTTTGGGGAAACAAAATCGGCATTATTACGTCGGTTTACCATACAAAAATCTCTGTGAGTTTACCGATTTTCATAAATAACGAACACAAAAAAAAAAATCAATTTCAATCTCTAAATTTTATTCAAAATCGACTAAACCATTGCAACCGAACTAGAAATAAACATAGACTAGTGTTCACCACGCATAATTATCAAGAATTAATGCTCGTTTTCAAGGAATCAATGCTCGATTAATGTTTTCGAACTTACCAATAAAGTTTTAGTATAAAAAGACTTACTTGTTGGTGGTGGTGCGGTGGTGGTGGTGTGCTAGTGGGTGGGATGTATGTCGGTGTCAGGGTGGTGGCGGTCTCGCTTGTCGGTATCGCTGCGGTTGTGCGGCGGTGGTCGTGCGATGGCGGTGGTGCAACGGCGGTCGTAACTTTTCGTTTCTTTTTTTTTTATTGGTTGGTCTTGATTCTTTAACAAATTAAAAATAGGAATATAGGGTTTGTATTTGTATTTTTGTACTATTTGTGGATGAAGGCATATTCGTCCTCTTTGGTCTTGATATAAGAAAACTAGATTAATTTTTGGTCTTGCAAAGAAAAAATTGGGCTTGCATATATCCGCCACCAATTATATATGTAATCCTATTTTTTTCTAGATGTTTATTCATGTCATTAAAATAATAAATATACTATTTATTTAATTATTAACTTAATCGCGTGGGTCTTATTCGAGTTGAGCCATGTAAAACTCAAACTCAGCTCATAATGAACCGGATTTAATAAAATTACTCAAACTCAACCCGATTCACCAGAAAACAGATTTTGCTCAAATATAATAGGATTGAGTCATCGGGCTTCAATTACACCCGCCTCAATTACCGTTCCTAAGTTATGCGCAGATGAGAAAAAACAGCAAAATTCAAATTAATAAATATAATTGGTCAGCAACCTCCCACAAAAAGCCCTTTTATTTATACACAAAAGTGAACAATTCAATATTTTCATTAAAAATGATGGAATAAAATATCCCATCAAAATGACACCATACAGCTTCCATATTTTTCTCTGCGTACGGCAACGTCAGCGCAAACATGATCTTATGCGTCAACCGCGTAGATTAACCTCCTCTATCAACGGTCATACTAACTTACACTTCCCCTTGTTTATATATAATAATATTCACTTTTATGTCTCTTATGGTTATTGACTTATTGCTCTCGTCAAGGCGTATCATTAATAGTTTATATTCTTAGGGCATCTCCAAGGTTAGATGTTAAAACTTGGGATGGTATATCTATTATAACTTTTAAATACTAAATAGTGTTATTGCAAGCTACTTTTTACCATATCATTCCAAGTTCCAACCATGTCATCTACTTCATACAATTCTATTATAATTTATTATTTTTTAATTATTTTTTTGATACTTTAAACATCTGAAATGCTTATTACAACGATTTTTTTACTGAAATTGACTTATTTGCAGCGGTAATCTAATTTGTCAATTTTCTAACTTTCTAAAAAAATCGAAACTCTCTCAACTAAAAAAAGTCGAAAACTTATAATCTGAAGGTCGTACGACAAATTCGAAACCAAACAACAACAATTTTTCCGATTCCCGATCCAAATTACTTTTACAAGGTAAAAACGAAGAAAAAAAATTGAAGAGAGTGATCGTGTTGTGTAGCACGTGGAGTATAAAAAAACAAAAAGGAAAAAAATTAAGTACACATCCCCTAGAGGACGGACGGGAATGTAGGGTGATGATGGTGATTCATACGAAGAATTTGATGATGAATATCCAAACGAGTATAATAAACCCAATATGTATTATCATGTTCCTCAAATAATTACAAATTCAATGTTTAAAAAAAAACCAAAATTTTTTGAAGCTCCCGCTTTGCAGATCACGAAAACTTGAAGATTTTCAAGGAATCGTGTTCAGCAGAACGGGAGCTTCAAAAAATTTTGAGCTCCCCGTTACGTAGAGGACAAAACTCCAACAATTTTCAAAAAAAAAATGGAACTTCCCGTTCTCTAGGGCACAAAAACTTGAAGATTCTTCAAGCAACCGCGTTCTGCAGAGCACGATTGCCTGAAGAATCTTCAAGTTTTTGTGCCCTAGAGAACGGGAAGTTCAAAATATTTTTATTTTTTTCGAAATTTACTTAAATCTAATCCTAAACATGCATTTTTACCGTAATCGAGCCTCGTTTGCTACGGCTTCAAAGTCGAAATATTTTCTGAAATTCGAATGTCTTTAGAGGGTTTGGGAATAGGAGAGAGAATTTCAAATTAAAAAAAAAAATTGAAAAAGATTCCGCTCTATTTAGTAATAGTCCCGTTCCAAATATCAACACCCTTAGACATACCCCTTTCTAACAAAAATATTATTTTAATATTCTTTTCATTTACCATTCATGAATAGTAAATGATATATATATAGCATTTGTAGATGTGATTTTAACTTGTGAGCTAAATATACCTCTTCTTTTGGAGTGAATTTTTTCTTCCTCAAAAGCTATTTTTGTCAAATTATTACTTTTACCATCTCAAATTATCTATGGTTAGAACTAAACACAGCCATGGGCTGGTTTTTGGTCCGGAACCGGCCTGTTGACGAACCGGATTTAAAAAGAAATATTAAAAAGCTGAAAAAATTGAAAAAAATGAAAAAAATGAAACAATCGGGTGAACCAGCCCAGTGAACGGGCTATTATTTAATCTTTTTTGTATTTCTTTTCCTCCCATTTTCGCCGATAAATACCCTCACACGGTCGCACCCCATTATTTCCTATAAAATTAAGTTCAAGTCATTTCATTTATTTCTTTTTGTTCTTTTGCTATTTAAAAGTAATTATTTTAATTTATTTATCCATCAAGTATTTTCAATATATATATATATATATATATATATATATGTCCGCCGAACTGTGTGTAGTACGAGTCGATTCCGGTTCCGGAAAAAGTGAACTGCGAACCGGCCCGAACCGGCCCATTGTCGTGTCTAGTTGGAACATTTAAGAAGGCTTTCAATCAATTAAATAAAAATAAATTTGATCGATCGATCAATTTAATATTTGTTATTATTATACATATTTATCACTAGGATTAGGGGTGGATATTCGGATTGGGTCGGGTTATTCGGATTTTTGACATAGAAATCATTACCCGAACCCGACTTGAAATAACCGGGTACCAGGGGTCGAATTTGGGTTTCGTCTTTTTTTCTATTCTTTTTTTATTTTTCTTTCATTTTTTTTTCTGGCACCAATATTCTATAATAATGTTGATATTCGACGTTTCGAAATATTACCTATTACAAAGCCATTTATTTATTATAAAAATAATAATAAAAAAATCAGGTGCCAATATAAAAACATGAACTATTAAACAAATTTTTCCAATATAAAAACAAGAATTGGAAGCTCAAAATGGAATATATTAGATGGAACCCAATAATAAATAATTAAAAAGAATATATAGATGATATAATATTAGATGAGCTGAAAATTGGGTGACCTTGGGTGAAAGTGGGCTATGTAGTTTAGTTTTTTTTTTTCTTTTTTTTTATCTAGTCGGGTACCCAGTTAGGAATACTAAAATCCGGGCCCGACCAAGTTTAAGAACATCGGGTACCGAAACTCGGCAAAACACAGTTAACTTAAAAATTACCCGTTCCGGTCGAATAAAATCCGATCGGGTCGGGTCACAACCCAAATAATCCGATCCGAATGCCCACCCTTAACTAGGATACATATTTTCACCATACAAATCAAAATTGATGTCATCCTACCTAACTCCAACACGAAGAACTGGAAGAATAGAATGCGTGCGAATTTAATGAAGTTGTTCGTGTTCATAATGGTTTGATTCAACCCTTTACCAAAGACAGCTCGAATAATGTCTTTAAACTCGTACGCTTTCGCATCTTCCAATTCTTCGTTTTGGATCTTGTCACAATCGTATCATAAATGAACGAACAATTTTTTTAAATCTAATCAATATTTTCACTCATGTTAAACATATACTGATGAAATAACATATCAAGGTCTCACCAAGAAAAAAAATCAAGATAAATAGCAGAGATGAATAATATCCATAATTGCATGCAAATAAAGAATATTATTTATTTGTCATAACGAATATTCATTAAAATAATTATCAAGGACAACTTTGCTCTAATTGAACAATTTAGATTGAAGATAAAATAATTAAACAATCAATATAATATAGAAATGAAATGACGGATCAAGTTACTTTCTTGTGTTAGTTAATTCACATTTCTTGTGTTATATTAATTGCCCTGATAATAAGAATCATCTCCCTTTTGTTTTGGACCTCCACGACAATGTTCACTGGGCTCACAACCTCTGCGGTAGGGATTCGCCGGGATTGGCGGAGTCTTTTGCTTTGGAATTCCATTTCCTCGTCCTATAGCTGGATATTTTATGACATTTTTTCCTTCCTCTACGCGTCCACCTCTCTTGTCGGGATTCGCGGGGATTATTGGCGGAGAGTATTTCCTTGGATAGCTTATGATCAGCTTGGCTTCCGCTAACGGAGAAATAAAAGCGCCCAACACAAGAAACACCATCATGATCACCGCCAACATCCTCGCCATGCTTGGTAAAATAAATAAATAAATAAAATATGTCGATATATATAATATATATATCGATTTTATTTTATTTTTAAATTTTTTTATTTTATTGTTGATTCATACAACATTGTTTATATAGATGGGAAAGAGGAATACAACATTGTTTCTACAAAACATTATGTCCATTGAAGTTCGATGGTCTAAAATAACTAGTTTAAGAGAACCGTTGAATGGTTTCGGAGCCTCTAAATATTTTTTCAACACCAACCCTAAAGCTTAGAGAATTAGAGGTCTTTAGTGTTTCTTCATTTGTATTATGCTCTAAAATACTCTAGTAATTTTATTTATTTAATTTAATAATTATAATCTACGTATGAACTATAATATGTGACAATTTGCATCTTGAATATGAGTTTTTTTTTGTGTAGTTAGTAAATTAATATTATAATTATCCCTTAAAATGTTAGCAAATATCTGCTTCGGGCATCGGCTACGCGCACGAGCTCCAAACAAGCATGTGAAGTTTTTTCGCATCATGAGAAGCTTTCTCTCCGACTTGAGTTGATGGCACCTTGTTTGGAAGGGGGCAAAAATTTGGCACATTCTGCATATTGACGTCGGAGCACCCAGTCTCAATGGTGAACTACAATTCTTGACTTGCTCTCAAATGGTTTTCTCCTACGCGAGCCAACAACAAGATCAATGGATCAAAATGAGATGGTTTACGACGATTTCACTTTTTTTTTTTCCTGAACTTCTTTCCCGCCAGCACAAATCAACGGCATTGAGTTTTTTTTCCAGCCTTTGACAGGCGATCAACGTTGGTCAAAGTTTTACTTTTTGAAACTCTTATTTTGAACATTTTTTTCCTGGTAGACACAGTAATATCACTACGTTAAACAGTAATATTGACATAATAATATTATTATATTACTATCTAATACAGTAATATTACAAAATGTATATAATTATGTAAGATAGTAATTTTATTGTGCTACAAAGTATAATTACTATGTAACATAGTAATATCAATTTGTCGGCCGGACATAGCCAAACAAAAAATTAAAAAAATATATATATTATTGTATTAGACAGTAATATTTGTTGTATTGTGTTAGGCAATAATATTTATGTATTTACCAAACAACGGTGGAAAATAAATAGAAAGCCAACGAAGGTGACTGGTGTTGACCGCCGATTAATAGTGGCAAAAAGAATTTGTTTAAAAAAAACTAGGGAAATGTTGTAAAATGACCTATTTATCTAGATCTTTGGTTTGTGTTTGTGGAAATACATAAGAATATAAATAACAATACAAAGAGAGAAAGAGAGAATGCAAAGAACAACAATCCGTAGAGAGAAGTTACAAGGAGGAGTTACAAATGGAAGTTCCATGGAAGTTATTTCCTACACACATCATGGGACTAAGGTGTGGGAAGTTTACACTAGTGGGAGGTTGAAAAGACCCTCAAACTGGTTAAGTTAGGAAACCACACATTTCATACTATTTACAACACTCCCCCTTGGGTTCCTATCAAACCACTATTGTGCTTTTTGTGTTGCCTCGTTAAAACTTTCTGAGTCATAAAACCCATTGGGAAAAAACAATCTCGGTTAGGGAAAAGAGTACAATGCACAATCTTTTCAATCAACAAATGTTGCCTCATTAAAACCTTGTCGAGTAACTAAAACCCTGTGGGAAAAATAAACCTCGCACGAAGGAAAAAGAGTACAACAGGGTACCCGGGTATCTTCTGGATATTGAGTACCTACAGGGTACTCCCCCTCAAGTTAACTCCCCCTGATATGTACAAGGGAGTGAGCTCGGATAATCTACTCAAGTCAATAGCCTTAACATGTTTTCAAAAGTTGACTTTAGGCAAAACTTATTCTTAAAGTTGGAGCAGTTATCTCAAATTTTGATCTGCGGGATCATTATTTGTTTAGGCTATTGTTGTTGCTGATTGAAGAAAACTTCAAAGCTATGTACCTGGTGTTTTCACTTTAATGAAGCTCATTTTCATTTGCTCAATGCATACTGTATTACAGTAAAATACAATTCCGTAGGATCTTCTGTGTTAGTCAATTCATAGGAATCTCGAAAATGATTAACTATAGCTTCAGGCCATGTGCATTCACGCACTACCTCGTGAAGTAAAAACTTCTGCATGATTTGATCTAGTGACAACTGAGGTACATTTCATAGAACCCCAAGACATAGCTATTTTCCCAATACTAAACCATGGATTGGGAACGAGCTTTGTGTGGATATGACTTCTAGTCAATGCCAATATAAACCACAAGTTTCGCCCATTCATTAATGCATAGGGCGTGTCGGTAAGGTGAGATAAGTCTATCTAATAAATTTGCCGAAAAAGCTAAATCATATCGAATACATGGAGTTAAGCATAATAATGCATATATTGCATTTACATATTGCACTTCTGGTGCTAACACTTCCTCGTCCTTCTCCATGGGACAAAATGAATCATTAGACCTATTCCACTTTAGATATTGCACTTCTGGTGCTAACACTTCCTCGATAATTTCTCTTTATCCATAACATCTTCTCGATGTAATTCGATTGATGGAAATAAATATAATTGACATGATAAAATTTAAGTTGGTAGAGACAACAAATTAATCTCATTTAGATCTTTGATCTTGAACTCAAATTTTCAACAATTGAGTTTTTCTTACTTGACTTCTAGTCCAAATCAAGTTTATGTCATTTATATAAATTGTAGTAATAGGAACAATCAAAACCAGTTATTGTTCATCTATTCTCTTCCAAACAATTGTTCACTTAGGCAATTTTCCTATATTCTTCTGGAATATTTCTAGTCATAATTAAAGTGAACGTCTCAGCCCAACTGAGTTTATGTTCCGTGATCTGGAACTAATTGCTTCGGGAAATCGAAGTCCTTCTGGAACTTTCATATAAATACTTGTATCTAGATTCTCATTAGATACTTTGTGACCACGTATTTAATAACATTCATCATGAGAGAGTATACATCTTTAAAATCAATCTCAGGATGCTTAGGAAATCCTTAACTTATGAGATGAGTCTTCGAGCTCCCAATCTCATTTGCCCATAAATCATTGTACTATGAGATGAGTCTCCTGGCTCCACATCTCGTTCGAGCTATGAGATGAGTCTTCTGGCTCCCAATCTAGTTTAAGCTATGAGATGAATCTTCTGGTTCCCAATCTCATTTCATTAATTGAGCTGTGAGATGAGTCTTCTGGCTCCCAATCTTGTTTAAGCTATGAGATGAATCTTCTGGTTTCCAATTTCATTTCATTCATTGAGCTATGAGATGAGTCTCTTGGCTCCCAATCTCGTTTAAGCTATGAGATGAATCTTCTGGTTCCCAATCTCATTTCATTCCTTGAGTTATGAGATGAGTCTCCTGGCTCTCAATCTCGTTTAAGCTATGAGATGAATCTTCTGGTTCCCAATCTCATTTCATTCCTTTGTGAGTACTCACTTATATTCCATGGGTGAAATTCAAGGAGTTGTAGGAACTACTGGTCTCTACACTCTTCATTTTATCAAGGAATCAAATTCAGCTCGTATTGTTTATTTTCTCATTTCGGCGGACCATCCCTTTGTTTACACTTATTTGATCAAGGTTATATATCATCACCCAATAAAAAGTTCAGTAGCTAATGTGTAAGGAAATTTGTCATCGATGATCATTTCAGTCTGATACAACATCTCATTTGCATGAATAACTAACCGAGATTTTCCTATTCTCGATAATGGATATTGATGTCGAGGCGTCCCCCGACTTCGTCTCCTAGACGAATCCATGTTGTAGAATTGTTTTATGAGATGGATCAGGTGGGATCCCATTGGTACTTGTGCTAACCGGATTCGATGTCGGGCATTATTCTCTTCTGGAGATGAGAATCCTTTGATCCCATTGCTCTCCCCCTCTTCTAGGCAGGGAGGCAAGATTGGTTAGCAGGGATTGATGGCCTACCCATATTTTATCCTTCTAGGCCATCTGCCATTGCTGGCTTACTTGAGATCTCGTCACTTTTTCAAATCAGAGAATGAGTCTGGCATTATTCGTTCTACACGACTTCATATTCTTCTTTAGGAACATTAGTATGGACGTTCTTTGCAGATTTTATAAGTCGTCCCATACGATTTCACGCCGTTCTTCGGGAACGTTACTATGGATATTACTTGTAAATCTATATTGTCATCCCACACAACTTCACGCCGTTCTTCAGGAACGTTAGTATGGCTGATCTATTCATCTATGTATCAATCTCTGATGTAGGGGATATTGATGAGACACGGTGGGGTCGTCCAACATGACTTCACGCCGTTCTCCAGGAACGTTAGTATGGACGTTCTTTCCTCCCCCTAACGGCGGGAAGACAGTCTCATCAAAGTGACAGTCCGCAATTGAGCGGGTGAGAGATCGTCTGTCTAAGGTTCTAAATTTTAGTTGAAGATGGTGATACATAGTCCACATGTATCTCCTTGGATTACCTCCAAGAAATGAATTGAATCATTACATGTATGTGCGTATGCTGACATATAATCAAATTACTTAATTTCGAGCAATCGACAACTTATGCTTCTGGCATACAAATTGTTGTTCTTTATAACCGTGTCGAAAATTCCTCTAATTTTCCCAATGTACGCTTATGGCCGTACACGTTAGAGATGATGCACATATCAATTTCTTGTGTTCAATGGTTTCAACAAAATAACCATTAGCTGAAATATCTTTAAAGTTTAACAACGTTCTACTGGAACGTGGAGAAAAAAATGAGCTACTTTAATGGGCAAAACTGTGCCATGAGATACATAATTTGGACATTATCATAACCATCTATCAAAAGTACATGTGCCTCATTTAGTTATCAAAGAGGTCTTGCTACAAATAGACATGAAATTAATTAAGTACGACATATCTCTCAGGATAGTATGTGTTGTCGCACTATCTGCCAGACATTTATCCCCACATGTCATGTCTATAGAGTTATATAAATCTAATCATATATATTCAGTACTTCAGGTACTAAATAAATTCATCAAGCAACCACCACCGAATAACATAATAATTAACTTAGAGCATAAATATCTGGTCTAGAGCATAAACTAGACATAATCAAAATATGAATATGATTCCTAACATGAGCATATGAAGTAAGATTATTGAAATTCAATAAACTAATAAACTAGAGACATAAAATGAACATAATGCATATTTCAGGAAATCAAAGTTCAATCATATCCCAATATGAGTCATTTGGTCAGATGTGCCCAAGTATGGAAGCTGAGTGATGGGCTATGTATAGAAAAAAATCACCTCTACTAACTCAGTCTAGGCTTGTGCATTATTATTTGCATCTCCAGCCCCAACGTTCCTCGCACTTCAGGTGCGCGACCAATTCTTAGATCCATCATATATAAAACATATATCTATGTTCTGATTTTGAGCTCTATTCGGATTTTAAAATTCATATACAAATCGTTTATGAATTCACTTGTTCCTTGCTTACGGCAAGTATATTGTCTTTTGGTAATCAAAACGACTAGTCAGGTTATCCCATTCTTTATGGGAACCCATCGTTTGATGAATAGTCCAGACCAATGTTTTGAAAACCGGACCAGACATCGAACCGGACAGATGACTGGGTCACGGTTGGACCGGTCCAACCGTGGTTCAACCGGGTTTTTGGCTTTTTTTTTTTATTAATTCTAATAATTTAAAATTACTCTATTATATATATTTTATATTTTCAGCAAATTCTTTTCTTTTTTTTTTTACTTACCCTACTTCACTCCACACTTTTTTATATATATATTTGTCTTACCAGTTTAATTTTTTTGTTTTTTAGTTTCTCTCTCCTCTCTCATTTCTTCATCTTCCCCGTCAATCCCTCATTTTCTTTCTCTTTCATCCAGCCACTGCCTTCACTGTTATTTTCTCAATTTCTACCTTCTCTCCATCTTGAAGTAACATATATCCCTCATTTCGTCCTTTTTCTTCAGCCATGGATCCGGCCAGCCACAACTCACCGCGACTCAGATCCGGCCACTCCCGATTCAGATCCGACCACCCTCGCCAATATCCGACCAACCACCCCGAAATTCCGACGGGAATAATCATTATTGAGCTAAAACCGGGTTTTTCTCCGATTTCCGGTTTTACCGGTTCTTAGCGGTCAGACCGGATTTTCGCCCTATGACCCGGGTTTTTGGGTTTTCCGAGTTTTGGTAACCAACCGGACCGGATAGGCAGGCGGTTCGCGGTCGAACCGGTTGGACCGGCCGGTCCGGTCCGGTTTTCAAAACATTGGTCCAGACGAAGGATTTCATCTAATTATCTCGTAATCAGAACATAGTCTCAGCCTTCTGGGCTTTACCTAATAAATTATCCTTAAAAATAATCATTCTCAATTGGCCACTAAGCGTATGGATCTTAACATCCATTCTCCAACTAATATAACTTTCACCAGATACATTAAGTTGGGTAAACTTGAGTTTGGTCATGTGTTTTATCTCAAATCAAATACAATAAGGAGTATTATTGTTTTATGGGAATGTAACCTCCATAAACAATTTCATGAATATTTTGCACATATTAGAACTTCCGGTCTAATAATTAATACACCACATGTTCATACACATTCATGGATTACATACGATAAACCATAACGACGAACGAAATATTGTTTACCATTTTCATATCACAAAATTACATATGACAGATATGGATCAATTGAATAGAATTCTCCATTAGACATGGACCAAAATCTTCATGCAATTAAGACTTTGTAAATTGTCAAATATATAAAATATAACATGCTAAATAATATAAACAATATATAGCATGTACAATCTCATATAAATTCCACGAACTAATTCTGAAATTATTCCGGTAGGTAATCATGAATTAACTAAATAGATCCATAATGCTATCAAGTATCAGCAGTGCATTAGATCATCTCAAAATGAAATGACCAAGTTATTGTAGCAAAATTTTCTAACAATTCATGCAATACAAATTCAACCGAGAAAAAAAAATTCTATTAATATGGCTACAATCACGTTCAGTAAGAAACATAAACAATTTCACATTCATCATCAAATATATTCACCCCTCATTCTACAGTGCATATTTATTCATAAGCTTCTTAGTGCATTGTATTCTAAATATTATGATAAAACATTCATAATACAATTTCATATCAAATCCTCGAAACATGAAATAAACCAGCAATGTATTATAATCATTTGACAATATACAATCACACATTTATCGTCTCTATTCATTGAATCCGGAATGAATGCAAATGATAAAATAATTTGCTACACCACATACCAAAAACAATCATTGTGATATTTATACCATACTATAACATAATTAAGCATGCTTCCAATAATTACGAATCACATCATATTTTGAAATTATCCACAGTATAAATGAAGTAATGACTTGAAGATAAATATGTACTTCATGCATTTCATGCCATTAAATAGATCTAGTGCATCTCTTATGAAATCGAAATTGCAAGGGATTACGGCTTACTTGAAACGCTTAAACCCAAATGTTGAAGAATATATTGTATTCTTCGAACAAGATTACCATTTCACGAACGAACTCGAATCACAAGTTCTTCAAGCATCCACGTGCCAAAAATGGTTCATTTTTCACGAGCACCAGAATCACAAATTCTTCAAGTATTCTAGTCCTACGAACGATTGTCTTTCCACGATCACGACGAGCATTTAGTGCTAATAACGTGTTGTAAAATGACCTATTTATCTAGATCTTTGGTTTGTGTTTGTGGAAATACATAAGAATATAAATAACAATACAAAGAGAGAAAGAGAGAATGCAAAGAACAACAATCCGTAGAGAGAAAATTGTGGGTATCCATGGGGAGGGAGTTTTTCTCATTAATATAGGTGTAAGCCACCGGAAGTTACAAATGGAAGTTCCATGGAAGTTATTTCCTACACACATCATGGGACTAAGGTGTGGGAAGTTTACACTAGTGGGAGGTTGAAAAGACCCTCAAAGTGGTTAAGTTAGGAAACCACACATTTCATACTATTTACAACAGGAAAAAAATTATAATTCTTTTTTCAAAACAAAAGTAAAATCAAAATTGATTTATGGATCAAAATTGGTGAAATTGAAATTAAATTAATTTTTATTACTATGAATTGGATTAAATAACTGTGGGTAATTTTATCATAAATATTATGATCTTCTTTTTTTTTACATATTATGATTATCTTTGTTTGTAATACATAATATTAAAGGGACAAGCATATAAGGTAATGGGAAAATGAAGAAAAACACCAAAATCAAAATTAATATCCCATTAAAAACAATTCAAATTTTTCATTAGAAAAAATGGTGGGATTAAAATTGGCAGCATACAGCTTCCAGAATTTTCTGCAACGTCACCGCAAACGTGATCATACGCGCCGACCGCGTAGATTAGCCTCCTCTATCAACGACCATGCTAACTTACGCTTCCCCTTTGTATATATATTAACATTCACTTTTTATTTCTCTTCTAACCGCGAACCAGCAGTCTTGGGAAAGAATCAACCGTCAAATCCTTGAATGTAAGCTGGATCCGCTTGATTTTTTTTTATCCAAATTCGTTTGCTGATTTTATTCTATTTTACATGATTAAGGTGTGAAAATTTGACCTTGAATTCTTCTTTGTATTATTCCGTGGATGAAGTTTTTGGTTAATTCATCTCTTATAAAAGATCTTCGGATTGCTATTCCATTTCAGCTGAATTTATGATACAATTTGAAATATGTACCATCAATTGATGATTTATTTTATTTTATTTTTAATTATGTTTTTCAAGCTATGAATTATCTCTTATTTGATTGAATTTGTTAATGCTTTGTTTGGGTCTCATAACTTCTGCTAGAGCCTAGATGTATGGATTACTATATGTATACGAATTAGGGTTACAGTCAGCATTTGTCAATTGATGTTTCGCAAATCCTGATTGTGGTTGTGGTGGTTGTCAAAGATACTCAACCTTGTGTTATTTTCTTTGTTCTAAGTATTTCTTCAGTTACCTGAAAAAAGATAGTTTTATATATATATATGTGTGTGTAGTGTTTGCCTTTGTAATACAAGTATTTGAGCATCTGCTTCTTTGTTTGTTTATTTAGGCAGATCATGGAGCAGAAGCAGGACTTGCAAAGTTGCTTAGTTTTATGGAGGGGACGAAAGTTGGTAGTTGAAATGAATCCGAGTGACACTCTTAGGGATTTGGGGAAAAAGTTGCAGGAGCTCACGAATATCGAGGCCGATACTCTGCGTCTTCTTATTCCCACGGAGAAAAGTTCGAAATTGATATATCCTTTTTCTGATGATCACTCGTGTTTAACACTGGATTCAACATCACTACTTAAGGTGACAAAACTCATCCCTTCTCCATAGCGCATGTGTAGTATCTTTCTCTATATGCTATTAAGTTTTTTTGAAATTGGTGTTAAATTCCCTAGCTGAAATGTGGTATTTTTTTAGTTGATGCGATGCATTTGCCCATGTGATTACTATGAATTCGATATTTATTTTAGCACCTTATAATTGTTTGAATGAGTATTGATGATGGCTTATGTTAAGCCAACTGAGGAAGGATAGGTGTAACCCTTAACAGGATATACACACCAGATTCCCCACAGAAAACCTTACGTAGTTGCGAGAAGATACTTTACAAAGTCGTATGTCATCGAAAATGATTCATTTTCAGTGTGAAATCCAAATATGCCCAATTTCCTCTAAAATTTACTTTTTAAGATAACTGTTTACGCTGCAAATTGGCTAACCGTATAAGTTGATCGGCACTTTGTCTATATCTGCCGACCAATCTTGCCACCACACGTCCTCCTGCTTCCCACCCTTTCACCCTTTCAAGTGCAACATTTTCCACCAAAAAATCGTGGACGCTGCTCCTAAATTCCCAAAATATTTAAGCCCAACAAATTCTTGGCTTCGCCACTGATGTATAGTGAGAAAAAAAGAAAATCAGAGTGAAACATATGACCAGACCTGCAGATTGGTATCTGAATGCCTATAATTCATGTATAATCTGTTATAAATGCAGTAAACGGGTAACTATTAAAGCCTATTAATTGATTCGTTGACCTAGAGATCATAAGTTAGTGTAGTTAACTTCTTAGTTTTGGATGGGTAAGAGTAACTATATCTTAGACACCGTGCAATAACAACAGCCTTGTGGAATGATTATATTCTTATAACGTATTTATTGCCACTTATAAGTGAAATGGTGAAATTTCTTGTATCACCGTATGTGTATTACAGTCTCATTGGGCTAATAATATGATCTCAATTAATTTCCTTCATAGTTTTTTTATCAAATTAATCAACCAAATATTGCACATCTTTGTTAAGACAATTAAAAACCTGAAGGATGGGAGTACCCAAATATTTCTTTCACTGCACTCGATTTCTTTCAAAGTTATCTGCTTTTTGCTTCAGGTAAAATCTATTAGAATGATGGGAGTGCCCAAAGATGAGGTTGATGAAGTCCTAAAAAATGCAAAGGCAGACCTCAGAATAGCCGGATTTGATGAAGAAGAGAAGAGAATGAAGCAGAGAAATATAAATAGATCCTATTCCTCGCCAAAACTTCCTCAAGGGACTTATGTCTTCTGTGATTTTCGAACACTTAGTCTTCCTGGAGTAGAGGTAAGTTTGCATTTTTTTTATCATCGTGTAGCTATCTACTTATGTTTCAGTTGATTTAAAACGTGAAGTCATGGACCATTAGAATTTGGAATAAGAAAATTAGTTCACAAGGCTTATTTAGGATTAAGAAGACGACTATTGACAAATGACATTGTCCTTGGGATTGCAGTTAGATCCTCCTGCATCGAAGGCTCTGGAATTGCTGCATAAGCTTGCTTCTGATCCAGGAATTGTTGCGATTATGAACAAGGTACAGCTATTTGTATTTTTAACTGCTTGTGTGTAATACATATTTCTGTATTTTAGTTCTCACTGTGATAGCCTTTGTTTTGATCGGCCTTCTTTACAGCATCGTTGGCGAGTGGGAATTTTGACTGAGATGGCACCAATTGGTTATGTTGGAGTGAGTCCTAAATGCATACTTGGTTTCAACCAGGTGAAGATCCTAATATGGATATGTTTCATTCTTTTGCGAGTAGTCGTAACTCCAGTCCTCATAAGCTCTTGTTGTATCTCCCGTATATATACTCTTTCAGTTATCATGCATGTATCTCTGGTCATTCTATCTCTTTCTCACGCTATTTGTGTGTGTATTGTGTGTAGAATCATGGTGAAGAGATATCACTGAGACTTCGAACCGATGACCTCAAGGGTTTCAGGAAATATGGAAGCATTAAAAAGACTCTTTTGCATGAGCTTGTATGTTATCATCTTTTGCTTAAATCGAAAGGAACTAGGCAGTTGTCTTTTTGGTCCTCTGTGCTAACTGAGGTTTAATCTTTGTCTTCTTTTTAGGCACATATGGTCTTCTCTGAACATGATTCAAATTTCTATGCTCTGGATTCTCAGGTAATAATCGGAACTATCCATCCCTTCTATGCTCTGGATTCACATGTGTGTGTGTGTGTGTGTGTGTGTGTGTGTGTGTGTGTGTGTGAGAGAGAGAGAGAGAGCCGTGGTGATTAGGTGTCATTTGGTCATATTTTAATGTTTTGATGTAACAGCTTAACAAAGAAGCTGCTAATCTTGATTGGACTCGATCAAGAGGCCATACTTTGAGTGGGGTCACCAATTCGCAACACTATGAAGATGAGTTTGATAGCACTAGCAATGCAACTCCATCACAAAAGATTGGAGGGCAGGCTTCTGCTCTTCCTAATGCTCGTGCTGCTTCAGTGAGCGCAGCTTTTGAACGTCTCGCCAACTCATTCACCACATTTTCAAGTTCATCTGAGGTTCATAAAAACTCAAAATCTAATTATTATGCCTTCTATATTTTGCCTAAAACATGTGGGGAAATAAATTTGTAATCTCACCATACACATGGATGTGCAGGAACTCGGTGCCGTGTCTGGCGTTGGTTTCAATCAGAATGTTTCTGATGACAACAAAGATGATGAATCTATGGATCCTCGTCTTACGAAAGTCCCTTTGCCTGTTGCTTCAGAAAATGACAAATGTGAACAATCCAATCCCAACAAATCACGGGTTAGTCCGATTGAACCAAATTTCAATGCAGATATTCAGCGGAAGGCTCTAGAACCTGAACTTGTTGATTCAGGAGAAGAGCCGAATCATCGGAGATTTGAAAATACAGTGGTACCTGATCAAAGGGACTCTGTTACGCCCATGAATATAGAGTTCCCTAGTCACGGGAATGAGATGCAGATAGAGCCTGATTCTGGTGAGCCAATAGCAAGGAGCCAAACTGCTGAACCTGAACCAAATGATCCGGAATTGCAGATAATCCAAGACCCTGTTACAGTGGTTTTGGGTCGTCTGCAAAGTGCTGTCCAGTCGCTCAAATATCAAGTTACTCCCTCGGAGACTGGAAGGGTCCTGCAAACTTTAATTAAGATAATTCGGTACGGGTTACGCTGCACCCAGTTGTTTTCTAATTTATCTTCCTACTTTTTTGTTTGATTATTATGCGTTGGAAATTAAAGAGCTGATTTACTTTGTCTGCAGTAATGTGATTGAACATCCAGATGACGTCAAGTTTAAAAAACTCAGAAAGGTATGTATGTTACCTGCACTAATCTAATTCGGACCTCGGAATATCCCATCTAACTTTGTTTTGGCTGTTTTGTTTAATTTGTTTCAGGCTAATCCAACGATACAAATGAATATTCTTACTTACAAAGGTATGACTTTCACCTGGGCCAAACTGATTATGGTAATATTAGAACACGCATCGCATATACAAAAAATGGTTACAATTATACTGTACTACTTATATGACATTCCAATTCTGTAATCTATGGCTTTTTCGCATCATTCTATAATGTTTATATAATGGTTATTTCAAGTTCATCAATTGTCGAAATAGAGTTTCTACACATTATATATATAAGAGTGTGAAAGATCTGTCGCACAGAATTTAATTTTCTATATTCCCTTTGTTCCGGTAGAATTTGTACACATCTGTCTGTCGAACTGTAATCTGAAAAGAAAATTGAACATGTTTGCAGCTGCTATGGACATACTGACAATGATCGGGTTTGTGGAAGATGTTATTGTTGATGAATGGGGAAAGGCCGACGCTTTTTTAATGTTAAAGAGAAACGATCCAGGTTTGTTGTGGCTTGCCAAATCATCTCTCGAGACATACATTACGTAGGCGTTAGGATGTCCACTTGGCGACGTGTACAATGGGAATTTACTGTTAATAAACACAGCTCAGGCTTCTGTGTCACAGGATGTATTCGTATAATGTATGTACAATTTATCTGTAAATTTATATCATTGAACAGCACCCAGCAATTGTAATTGTGGATGTTGATCGTAAATATTTGAAATACAATATGAAGTTGGAATATGGTGCTCCCCCACAACATTACATTTTTTAAATAAATATAAAAAATAGTAGTTGTGGAACAGCAAATAATTCCTGCATCCAAATTTTCAAATAAGAAATGAAATAGAGGACCTATAATAAGAATATCGAGAAAACCGCATTGGTAGTAATCGAACACATTCAGTTCAAAGTTGGCTCTTTCCTGCTAACAATGATTATAGTAATAAAAATAAGTGATCAAATAATCAAGGAAGATAAAGCAAGGCACAGTATCTGGTCTTTCGTTTTATTGTCCAAACATTAACGGAAAAAGAACTCGCGTTCAACTAACAAATCATTCTTAAGAAACCTTCTCGTAGTATACATATTGGCTGTGGCAAGGTTTTAATACACTTCAGTATATCACAGGCTCGTCAGTACTCCTTCCCACCCTTTTGTGCATGCAATAACATTTCATAGTCAAAAGCCGAAACCTGGACTTTCGACAGATCACTATTTCCTCGGAGAATCCAAACTTGTCAAAAACCATCCATTGTAATATCCTTAACAACAAGACTGTTGTTGTCGACTGAACTGTTCTTCTGAGATTGCCCAGCTCCAAAGGTGAACTCCTGAGGAGGGATTTCAAATGGGGCCCGCGAAAATATCGAAGCCACACTGGGATTATTGAAAATTGGAACTGAAATTGATGGATCGTTTGGAGTTGAGAAGCCAAAGCTGAAGGATGGCAAACTTGGAACCACAATACCATTGTTCTGGATTGAACCGAAAATATTTTGCTCGTACTCCTGTAATTGCTCGTAAACCCCTGAAATTTATAGATATAGAAACATTTTAGATGAAGACTATATACATATGATCACCACCGTTCTGACAATTCGATTATACATATTTCCTTTTTACGCAATTTCCTCTTTTTAGTAGCTTTCCATTTATGGCAGCTGCTATTCTATTACCCTTTTCTTTTTCTATGGCAGTTATCTTATTGGGATTCATCTGATGTTAACTTAAAAGCCGAGTTCTCAGCATGGTAGAAATAAGTAGTTTTTGCATGAAAATTGTAAAATGAATTCCGTTTGACTTGTAGTTTAGTTGGGATTTAGCGATTATACAAGTACTGAAAATAACAAGTGGGGGTTTGACTTACCTTGGTTTAGTTCAACTGAAGGTCTGTGTTCTTTCACCCATTGATAACTTTGTGCAAGTTTCCAACCTTTGCTTTTCATCAGATAAGCCATTACTATGGCTGGGGATCTGTCAAAAACAATAAATTGCACGTTGAAGGAATTGTCTATGATCTTCATTCAGAATCAGTTACATAATTCAAATTTGAACGGGTAACTGGAAAGATAACAAGATAAATAAATAAAGGAGACGTGAATAATCGAGTACGCAGAAAACAAATTCACCTGTTTTTGCCGGACATGCAATGCACAAGAACCCGCGCCCTATCTTTTTCACATTGTTCTGCAAAAAGCATCACAGAGTAAGGAGTTTAACAAAACTATATAGTATGTCAAAAATTTCAATATCATGAATGAAACAACAACCAAAGTCCAGCCATACATTATTCATTGCATTAGAGAGGGAACTGAAAACCGAAGATCTCCCTTTTGTAAAATTCGGTATATTTCAAATATGTAAAGGAAATATACAGATCAAAAGCAAGAAAAGTATATGGACAAAAAGAAGGAAATAAGAAACAGAATCAATACGAAAGAAGACATGTGTTATGAGCGTTGAAAGTCACACTCTTTAAGGAATGCACTGCACCATCACAATCTATCTATCTGTACCATTATTAAACAACCAAGAAGTTGAGATACTTAAATAACATGGAAATTCACATTGATCCGGTAATTCAAAGGTTGCAGAAATTATCAACCCTTGATGTCTGGAATGTTAGTATTTTTATTTTATTTTTATTTAGATTACTTAGCCTCCTTATATTCTTTGCAAAATCTGCTAGTACAATGCAAAAAGAATTCCTAATTTATAAGAAAAGGGTATTTAGTTCATAATTAAAATAGTGAAAGACATAGGAAAACCATAATGATGTAGGTCCTAAATTGATTCAATATTTAAAAGTATGCTGAGTTACATTTCTATAATGTAAAAAGAATACTACAAACAACTCAAAGTATTCTACTATTCTTTTGCCTAAGCAAGGAGAGAAGTATCTCTATTTGATTTGTTCGGCCAACGACTCTTTGGGTCAACATACATCATAGAATCTATCCTCCAAAAAGGAATACTACTGTATTAAAAAAAATTAACAAATAGAAAAACAATGTTTTGGTTTTATACTAGAAAAACTACACTATTTGACGCTATTTATTATTTAGGAGTGCTACAATTCACTGATAATATTTAGATGCAAGTGATTCATCTAACGTTCATAACTAATACTATATAAATCCTATCAAAGCTATATTCACAATTCGAGCTTTGGCATCATAGGAATTGATAATATTTACTATAAAACATATAATAATTGGCTATAAGTTTCTATGAAATAATAAAGAATAAGTACGATAATTGGTTCTTATATCTCCTGTGCTATTGACTCCAATAATTTCAATTTATGCATTGGTTATCTAAGAAATTCTGTCAATAAATCAATTTCCATGGTTCAAATATTGGAGTAACTTTTCCCTTGAAGTGTTCTAGTTTATGAAGAGTGTGAATGAAACTAACTTTTCTCCTTCCCTTGACTTCTCCCTTCCCCATCACTTAAAAGAACATGCATTAAGGGGAATCGACAAAGATAACAATCCAAAAGGAGGAAACAATTATTAAAGAAAAGAAGTGAATATTGCAAACAGATAATAATAGTAGAGATGAAGGACTTTACCTAGAAACTGAATCGCATCATCAAATGGCAACTTTTGATCATATTGGAGACAGTGATAGGTAAAAGAGTTCTTGTACAAATTCTGACAAGCAGGCACCGTCTGCACATAGAAAAAGTTCTATTAAAACTTGTAAAGAATTTCAATTAACACATACAAAAGTTTCTGGTAAATGAACAAACACCCCCTCACAAAGAAATAAGTTGCAGCACATTTGTATGCAGAAGTGAAAACTCAAGGCTCAATACATCAAGCAGCTAAACCAATCAGGAGTAGTCAAATATAGCTACTAAGAAGAAGTAAATGCGTAATCTTCAATTTGGCAAAGACGGGCTTGTATACTATTCACCAATCACGAAAGTTTACATGAAAATCATTGCTTTTAATAGGTGATTATATTTTCAACCACATGAAAGGAAAACAAAGAAAATTTGGGATTTACACAAATAAACGCAAGGTTTTGAATCCTGAACAGCAACTCGTCAAGTGTTATCCAGACTGTAATATTAGGTAAAGAACATCCGTAGGATATTTATTTCTGTCATTTCTGATCATTGGTGACTATAACAGAACTAAGAACGAAGAGCACTACTTGATTTTTTTCCTAAACTAGTGATGTTCTTTCATAGGAGTTGTTTTATCTCTTAAAATAGTCTGCAAATGATGTACATAATGCCTTCAGCACCCAAAGGTACTTCAGAAAACTAACAGCACCACGTGGTTTACGTTGGCTTTGTCGTCAGCAATGGATAATCAGCAAAGTGGGACAGACTGCCACAACTCAAATTTAAAGAAGAATCTCATATGCAGCTCCCTATGTTATTCCGTAAAACATATTTCATCATTAAAACCCCGGGAAAAGTGGGGGGAAATTAGAAGAGAAAAAAAAAAAAAAAAGGCTGTAGCTACTGAACTATTAATCTCCCTCCCCACCTCGACTGAAAGAAAACCAAAAAGGAACTCTAAATGCTTGAATGTTCCCCGGTAGCCGAATAGATATAATTAAAGGGTGCCTTGCTCAGATGCCCAACTTTCAAGTGGGTTTATTTGCATGAGAGCAAAAAAGACAGTTAGGCCAGCATAGATGTTGTGAGATCCACCAACCTATTCGAAAGCCCGGTTATTATGGTATCTCTTGCTAAACCAGTTTAAATTTTTGGCTTGATGTTCATGAATTTCTTTATTTGCTAACCCAACACTCCTAAAAGAAATCCCCTCATAAGCTTCTCAAATCCAACGATATGAGAAATTCAAGAAAGAGTGATTATAGCAGACTCGATTCTATCACAACAACTTGCCAAACAACTAGAAATTTAAACTTCCAATGCCCAATTACACACATTTATTCACATCAATTACCAAACTTCACAATTAGAGAAAAACAAAACCAAATCAGCAGAGAAAATCAAAACACAAACAGAGAGAGAGAGAAATCGGTTTTACATTGAGGACACGTGAGATGCCCTGAGACTTGAGGAGCTCGGCGCGGGCGGCATTATCGTAGCTTCCAAGGTAAAGGAACTCCGGCAAGATCTCCGACGGAAAGGCGCTGACGTGGACGGAGGAGGAGGCGGATTGCTCGGAACCGACGGCCAGGCGGTGGCCGCAGATGCCACAGACCTCACCCTCCTCGTACTTGTGGTAGTGCCCGCAAATCCCGCAGGGGTTCTCTCTCTCTCTCTTCCTCATGATTAATTTCCTTTTTGACGATTCGAATTACGCTCTTCGAATCTTGATTCTGAAACCCTCGGCCTCGGTGTTAATATACTCAGTTGGATTCACGGAATTTAGCCAACTGATGAATTGAAATTGGAAGACGGCTGCTACAGTTTTTGAGCAAATTGACCCTTATAATTCGATTATTATGATTTATATGTATGTATGTATGTATTATTGTATATGTGTGTGTGTGTGTGTGTGTTTATATATTGTCGATATGTGTGTGTTGCTGTTTGTGTAAAATTAGTATTAGGGTAAAAATCACTAATTTTGCCCCAAACAAAGGGCATCTTCCATTCAACATTATTTTCTCTCTTTTTTTTTTTGTTTTTACCTAATTTAGGTATTTTTTACTCCCCAACTTAAATTAATTAAGTGTTTAGTTTTAACAACAATTAGTAGCTCACCCGTGCGATGCACGGGGATTAATTAGTAATGAAATTAATGAAGGAAATTTATCTCTTGATCTTGATGCAAAGTTGTAGGATATGAAGTGCAATTAAATATTATATAGATAAATATGCAACCTACAAAACCTAAAACTAATAACATCATTTATATCAAATGACACAAATATTTCCTGTAATGCAATCGACACGTGAATCTTATGTGTAATGAACTTGATAGCATATAATATAAGCAAAATAACATGTATATTTATCATTAACCACGTCGAATCAGTGATGCCACTAATTAAACAAAAAACTCTTGCACAATCGCTAACACTAACACTAATCGTAATCATAATCCTAATGATAATACTAATACTAATACTAATTCTTATACTAATACTAATACTAATACATAATGTTAATGCTAATGGTGATGCTAGTGTTAATGCTAACACTAATACTAATACTAATATAACAATAATATTAACACTAAGACTAACACTATAATACTAAGACTAATATTAATACTAATACTAATAGTAACAATAATACTAATACTGATACTAATACTAAGACTAATGCTAATGCTAATGCTAATGCTAATGATAATGCCAATGTCAATGCCAACGCCGACGCCAAAGCCAACGCCGACACGAACGCGAATTATGAAACGCGAGCACTAATGCTAACACTAACACTAACACTAATGCTAACACTAACACCAACACTAACACTAACACTAACACTAACACTAACACTAACAAATACTAATACTAACACTAACATTAATACCAATATCAATACGAATACCAATACGAATACCAATATCAATACCAACATCAATACAAATACCAAAACCAATACTAATACTAAATGATTCCATGCCATATAGTAGTATATCTTCAAATTCATGTTTATAAGTGTAAAAAAATATATAATAGTTTTTAAAATTGGGTAAATAGCACTTAACCCCCTTGTGGTTTCCCAGTTTTGCATTTCACCACCTCTGGTATCAATTTAAGTATTTTACCCCCTTGTGGTTGTCAAGGTGTAGCGGCCGTTTAAGAATCGGTTAAAACTAACGGATAGTGCAACTCACTCTCCCGAATTGAGTGCATTTCACTCGCCCAGTCCATAAACAGGTAGTTTTTTTTAAATTAAGGGATCAAATTGAAAACAATGTTGAAACTAAAGTGGTTAAATTGAAACTTTTTAAAAATTAATTAAAATCCTTTCTTTCTTCATAAGATTCGCCGCGCACACACACACCCCCAACCTTTCACTTTATCCTCCGGCGATGCCAACACACACACACGCCCCTCAATCTTTATTTTTTCCTTCAGAAAATCCGCCGTACACCAACCTCAGCAAATCTCATTTGAGGGATGTATTTCTCCTTATCCTCTCCGATTCAACTCTCCAAAGCCGAATTCCATTTTGCAGGTTCAAGTACGAAAAATGGTGATTAGCCTCCGACGACGTTAGCAATTGAAAGGAGAAGAAGGGGATGGAGGATTATTGTGGAGATAAGATAGTGGAAGGAAAGAAGTAGTGGAGGATGTGAACGGAGAAGAAGGGAATGGATTGTGAATGCCTGAACGGAGAAGATGATGATTAGGATCGGGTTTTCAAGAAATTCTAAAATTTTGTAGTTTAGTCCTATGAATTTGGGTTATTTATAATTAAATCATATTGAATTTACAATTTTCCATAAAGGAAAATATAAGAGTTTAGTCATGCTTTTTACCTACAAATAGTAGAAAAATAAAAGGGTATTTAAGGTATTTAATATTTTTTATTAGTTAATTGGAAGGCTGCTGCAAATGGATAACCACAGGGGGTTTAATTACCTAAAAAAAATTGATACCAAAGGGGGGTAAAGTGCACAAAGGTGAAACCACAGGGGTTAAGTGCCATCTACCCTTTAAAATTTAAATAGGATGTATTGAGAGAGAGAGAGTAAAAATGGGTCATCTCCCATTTTTTTCCACACTTAAATATGATGTTATACCTACTTTTTTACCAAATTCTATTTTGGTGGTGAAAAAATGGGTCATCTCCCACCCGTAATATACTATTTTACGCTTTCACCATTTTTTGTTCAAAATAGTGTTTAGTGATATTCTATGCATTTCATTTATACCAAATAATAAAATAAAACTATTTAACCATTTCACCACATATAGAGAATGGTTTGGTCTCCCGTGGCATTTCACCAAATATATCACAAAATAAATAATTTAATGTTTATCATTATTTCAGTTTATTTTATTTTTAAAATATTGATTATAGATTCGATTTAAGAAATAATTTGTTAAATATATAATATAAAGATTATGTTATGAATTTCAAAAAAAAATCGAAATATGAAATAAAATTAACTCAAATTATTATGCATATGCAGTATGCACCTCGAATTTTTTTTATAGCTCATAAAGGTAATTTAATATTTTTTTGTGCTATTTGATAGGATGCCAAATTTCAAATTAGTTTTTTTATTCATCAATCCTTTCGAAACTACAAAGTACAAAATTAAATCAACATATTATTTTTTTTTTCACAATATTTGTTTTACAAAAAATAAAAAGAATAAAAAATATTCTTCAGCAATTTAAGTATCAAGTTATTTGAAAATTATATTTTCTTCCAAAGATTTGTACCAAATATTTTCACTAATTACTTTAGAAAATTCACCAATCAAATAATTTAGTGAGAATATTTTTTTTGTGAGAAAATATAGTTTTTTCAGTAATTCGTACTGATTTTTGTTTTTATGCATTTTGTATGCTCGAAATTATATTGGGGGTTGAAGAAAATAATAATTTAATTTGTTATTTTGCATCCTCGAAATAAAGAAAATCAATTCAATGTGAAACTACCCTCGTTAAGTTTTAAATATTCAGCAGAATCAATATAATGTGATTTCTTTTGAATTCATACATGTATAAATTATTTTCTTTAATTAAGGAAGAAATTTTTATTTTTTTTGCAAAAATCCATGTAACACCAAGAAAAATAGTTTTTATTACCAAAAAATAAAATTTGCAAATAATTGAAACAAATTAAAAGAGAACGGACAAAATAAAAATTTACAGATGTCAAATGTAACTGATGACACTTGTCAAATATTATATGAAATCGTGTAATAATATAAATGAGAATTAAAAAAAAATTGAACTTGTTTTATGTGTAATTATTGTTGGGCGTGAGGCGTATAAAGATGGTGAAACTTGAAATTTATACTGATGGCGAATAGTGTTAAAATGTAATCAACATTTGTTTTTGAAAAAAATATATTCAGTCTATAACTCATTTTGTTAATTAATTAAGATACAAAAAGTAAGTAAGAAAATAAATAGCTTGTTATATAAAATTAATAAGTAATTATTTTAAATAAGCATCGAAACCAAGCTTACAATTAATATTGTTACAAAAATATATAAACATTAAATAAAATCTATTACATGCTCAAGTTCATTAATCTCAATTTCTTTTTCATCGAAACCAAGCTTACAATTATCTAACGTATAATCAAAAAATGGAAATGCATAACTATTTTTTTTTTCTAAATCTTTCCTTACAGTATTTCCAAATCATATTTTTGCGTGTTATACAACATCGCATGGCTTCTTTCTTGCTAATATCGCCGCGTATAACACAGACGATGCTATCCATGAATCTGTAAAAACAAAAAAGAAAAAAAAAAGCAAAACAAACATAAATTAGATTGTTATATCATACATAATAAAAACATTATAAATATTCCACGACAAATAAAATGCTTCAAGCGAACACATCGAGAAATTCTAACTGCATTATGAATTTATAAAACAAAAGGAAAAAAACAAAGTTTTAGGATGAGGACCTTAGTTTAGCATGATTATAACAAAATCTGTAGAAGAAGAGTGAGATGAATGAGTTAGGGTTGAGATTGGGGGTATTTATACTTAATTTTCACGCACTAAATAAGTAAATGAAACGATTTTAAGGAAATCATATATTTTTTATATTAGTTAATTTATATAAATACATATATACTAAAACATGTATACATATATATTTCACCATAATCGAACATAATTAAAATAAATTTAAATTGATTTTATAAAATAAAAAATAGACATGATTTACAATAAATCCGGTAATTGATTTTATTAATCTTATATATAAAAGAAAGAAACGCTAGGGTAACTTAAGAAACCCTAATGACATATTTGTAAAAATAAATTAATTTATGTGTAAATATATTTATTTTATCTCCTATTTTGCAGCTTTTTTTTTCTAATTATTTTAACACCAAATCTCGGCTAACACAATCATAATCCACTACATCTATATTTTATTATTATTATTATTATTATTATTATTATTATTATTATTATTATTATTATTATTATTATTATTATTATTATTATTATTATTATTATTATTATTATTATTATTATTATTATTATTATTATTATTTTCCAACATATTTTTTCTAATAAAAAACATGCTTCATTTATTTAATGATTGACAATTAAGTTTGTATAGTTTTTAATGGTTTGTATTATTAAATTCGTATAAATGTTGATGTTTTTTTTTTATATCACTAATAAATTTTATTATAATTGTAATTATCATGTA
>NW_012192922.1:1188549-1299733 GCF_000504015.1 Erythranthe guttata
GCACATATATATACTCCCCCAATCTTACAGATTTCACGTGTGAGAGAAAAAAACAATATATATATATATATATATATATATATATATATATATATATATATATATATATATATATATATATATATATATATATATATATATATATATATATATATATATATATATATATATATATACACGGTATAATAGAAATTATATACAAAAAATATTGTATATTTATTAAATAGTACAATTACAAAAATAAAACATTTTTATATAATTATTTTTAATTGAATGGATATTCGAATATTCCAAAATATTGAAAAAAAAATGTATTCCTTTATTTTAATATTTGAGTATTAAAAAAATATTTTTTTTCTGAAAACTATTTGAATATTCGTAAAAAAATTGAGTATCATGATTTTTTTTCAATAAATATATTTTGAAATACTAAAAATATAAATAAGATATTTTTATTTCGAATTTATAAAATATTAAATTTGGAAATAATATATATACACGTGGTAATTGTTTAATTAAGTGTACAAATGTTAAATAGGAAAGAACTTAAATACATACCAAAATAAAATTGACAACTCACCAATTGAAGAATCCACCTCATCAATTGAACTCCAACTAAGCAATTTTGATAAATGACATAGACATTTGCACATATCATTCATATAGGGCATAGATCCTCTTTTTATATTATACTAGTAACTCACCCGTGCGATGCACGGGGATGAATTAAAAACATTAAAATGAGTTAATGTATAAAATTAACGAAGAAAAATTATGTCGAGAATGCTAAGAATACAACCGAACAAAAAAATAAAAATCCGTATCTTAATCAATCAATAAAACATCTGCATATAGAATAAACTAACAACATTCTAAAAATCATCCACGTTAAAATGTAGCAAGTAACTCCCATACTGAAATCAAAGCATCGCACCAGTCTTGCACATGAATCTGATTGTTGTTAAAGGAGACAATGAAACTACAATATCAGATATACGATAGGAGAACAAATAACTTGTTATTTTTCCACATTTTCAATATATAAATTAAAGACGTTACGTAGATAACGAATACTTATATATATATATATATATATATATATATATATATATATATATATATATATATATATATGAGCATATTGAAAAAAACAACGTTAAACATAAATAAAACTAATATATGTGTTTGCCAATGTGTACCTTTATATTATTTCGAATACTTCTTTGTACACGACGTTGCTAGTAACACTGGACAACTCACCGGATTCGCCCTTTATTAAAATCTTTATTCCAGATCTACTCTTCACCCGAGACAACGCTACGTACAATTGACCGTGACTGAAAACAGGCCTTGGAAGGTACAATCCTACGTGTGAGAGAGTTTGCCCTTGACTTTTGTTGATTGTCATGGCAAATGATATAATCACCGGATACTGACGTCTTTGAAATTTAACTGGCAATGTGGAATTCGAAGGTATCAAAGTCATCCGAGGAATAAATACCATGTCGCCAACATTCTTACCGGATAATACTTTGCAACTAATTACATGCATGCCCAGTCTTTCAACTTGGAGACGAGTTCCATTGCACAAACCTCTTTCTTGATCGATATTCCTAATGAGCATGACGGGACGTAACTCATTTCTTTAATTTTAGCTCATGCGGCGGCAGACTGGAGCACGATATTGTATTGAGAAATTCAGTGGAATAAATTTCTGCATTAATCTCGGAACCTGCTTCGTCCATGCACAGACTGTCAGAGCTCAGGTAAACCTTTTCCTCTTCTTCAATAAGTGACGACAGATAATCGTTCACATATATAACACTCTCATTTGTAGGCCCCAGAATGGCCCTCCCTTGAAAGAAATGAGGATTGGCAATGTTATTCAACAAATCCGGATACACAAACTGCAGTAGCTCTGAAAAAGCATCCTCTGATTCTCGAATCAGCATGTCCTCAGGAATTTCAATCGAGGCCTCACCATCATTGTTGATGTGATCCCAATCACATCAAGCAATCATCGATTTCAAAGGTTTTCGATTCAGATTTCAAATTGGTCCAGATCAGATTTGAGAGGCTTTAACCACAAAGATATCAATCTTGGATTGTTCTAATTGATGCAATCACATATTTTAAGGCTTTGGAAGGTCCAAGATTTACACAATAAGACATGCACACGTTTTTAGGAGTTTGGAAGGCTCTTTATTAGTGCATTTCAGCCTTGGAAGATCAAGACCATGATTTTAAAAGCTTTCTTAATTTAGATTCAATAAATGTTAATTATATTGGCTGATTTGTGTCTGATTTGATTAGATAGATAATAATTTATTGTTCTTAGTTTCTTTCCATAGATTAGATAGCATTGAACCCTATATAAAGGGATCAGCTTGTATGAATAAACACAACAATGTATTGAAATCATTTTGAATAAGAGTGTGTCTCTTCGGTTCTTCAAGAACCGTTATTTTTAAATGAACTTATCGGAGTTGATCTCCGTGGCGTTCACCCCTGACTTATCAATCAATCTTCCGCAATTGATTGTGGCGTCTTCGCATACCAAGGTTCTTGCCTTTTTATAGGCAATGGGTCGAGGTCCCACCCCATTGAATCCTTCTTTGGACGGTCCAGGATTTGAAATCCGAAGTATTGATACCAGGTCTCGTCACGATGTTGGCGTGGTTCGTATCATTTGATCAATTGTAGTCTCCAGCTTTTCCGTTTCCAATTCTCAGAATCCATTCTGCAAATTCCCTTATTTCATCTTCGTTAGATGAAGATGCATTCAACTGAAGCCTCATGTTTTTATACAACCTCATGACACGGCATTCTCTCCACAATGGTGATGAATTGATCGTAGTATGTACGATGTCTTGCCTCGATGCTTTAAGTACAACAGGTAATATCTGTCTAAAGTCACCACCAAGTACGATAACCTTACCGCCAAAAGGTTTTTCAGAATTCAAAATCGATCGCATGGTTCTGTGTAATGCTTCAAAACAAAACCTATGCATCATCGGGGCCTCATCCCATATAATAAGCTTTGCTTCAATCAACAGCTCTGCTTGAGGACTTTGTTGTTTGATGCTGCAAGTGGAGCTCTCACGCACAATTTCGTGGCTCCCATGACATAGACTCGTTTGAGTAAACGAAGTGATGTGGGAAATCCGCATACTTGATTGTTCTGGCTTCCGGAAACCGCTTGTTTGCCTCAAACCAAGCTAAGAACATACTTTGTTTGGCAGACGGTCTATTGACTACGTTTTGCAAATGTTGATTTTCGTGATACCCAACCATTTGACAATCAGGTAGGTGGAAGCTCAAACGAATCACGGGGAGGGGGGGTCTCTGTAATGAATATCAAACCCAAACAACCTCCAACTGGCCTCGCATGCAGATAAGTACATGCAAAAATATTTTAAAAATATATAAGAAAATCCAATAAATACACGTTGAAGTAAATAAATTGTGGAAATAAACGAATATATACACGAATGAACATTAAGATAAGTAACAGCATAAGTCGGAAATATATCTGCAGTCGTAGTACATTTTTATCTCATCGCATATTTGTTCACCGTCATTGGTATTACGTGACTGATAAAAGGCAGCTGTAACTCGATCATTGCCCTTGTTGACATATTTGAAAAGACACTTTATCGATTTGTTCTGGTTATAGAGCTCAATGTTGATGTGAGCTCTGTATTTCAACAGTAGAGCACGGTTGTAAGGAACGACATACCCATTGTCCAATATTGTTTTCTTCTTCGTTACTGTCCGGCCGTCTTCCCTTCTTCTATATGAATGGTATCCTTCATCGTCAGCCTCAGTACGTTGCACAAATCTCTTTGGAAAGCGCTTGGTGCAAATACCATCCTTCATGCAGGGAGAATTCATGTTCGCATGCCCGCACGGTCCGTGGATCATGTACTTTTTTACCAACTTATACATTTTCCGGTCGCAAGTCTTATCGGGTATTTCGGCACATATTATTCGATCAATATCTTCCGAACATTTTGGCTTATCGTCATTATGCAACCAAAGAAGGATGTGCGCATGTGGCAAACCACGTTTTTGGAACTCAATGGTGCAGACGTCTGCATATTGAATGAAATAATATATTAAAAATAATAAAGTTTGATAGGAACAATTATATATTTTATAAAAAAATAATAATTTTATACATTCATGTCATATGATGTTTTAAATAATTATTTGCGAATGTGGTACTTACATGATCTTATCCGTCCGAAAATATGCCCTTTTTTTAAATCTGAGATCAGACTGTCCAGTTTCATCTTGAACACGCGACAAAGAATATCAGGTCGATCTTCGGGACGCAGATTCGTATCTCTCAACACCCTTTGTATTTCTGGCCACATGGGATTGCATGTTATTGTTATAAAAAGCGATGGAAATCCAATCCAATTGCATATCTGGAGGGCGTCCATGAAGTTGTTAAACATATATCTGGGACCGTTTGTAAATGTCGATGGAAGAACTATGCGCATTCCAGCAGACGTGCCTTCATCGTCACCCTTGACAATCATTTCCTGAAGTCCCTTATACATGTCAACCCTAAGCTTGTCCTGATTAAATCTAATGAAATTCAGTCGTTGAGATTCTATCATTGAAAAGCCATCAACTTGAAACTGCTGATATAGTTTTTTCGAGTTCAGCAATACTTGACTCTCTCCATTCCTTTTTTGCATCATGTATGCAAACCATTCTCTCATGCTCATGCATCTTCGTTTCCGGCTACTATTTGATGAAGACTCTGTCAAAGGAATATCATCTCTATACCCATCTTCACCGTAAGGAAAAATCAAGGGGTACTGTAACGGTAGATAAAGAGGGTGTAGTTCACTAATGCGCTGAAGCCTCTTACACTGCGTTTCGACCACAATGTCCCTTACACCCTCCTGGTTATCGAAGTCGCCAACAATGAGCGCTGCAATTTCACTGGCATTTGGTAGATTATATGTCCGACCATCAGTACTTCGGCTCTTAACCAGTCTTAATTTTACACCTCTATTTCCATCTGTAGCAATATGATCGCGTGCAACTCTGTATGACCTAGCAAGTACGTTCGATACATCAATCATATCTTTTATCAAAGACACTATTGACGGATCTAAATTATTAGAATTGTTTCCAGATCTGAAATACAATAGAGTAATAATTAGTGGTCATTATAACAAATGATGAATCTGAAATATATATATTAAAAGATATGCATTTTTTACCTTACAGCAGCAATTCGATTTTGAATTTCATTCTATGTGTCGAATATATAAAGTTGTTACCCTTCTCAGGTAATAAACTACCCAACAAATGATAATTTTGACCATGTAAAACAAAAGTGTATGGACCGGGACTGTTGTTGACAGCTGTCTTTATTTTGCCCCCCAGAGAGGTGAAATAAAACATCATATTGTACGATCTTATATTATCTTGGAAGTTCCTACTGCGTCTATCCCTACTGAATAAGAGATTTGATAGTATAGTTGGAGGATCCTTCAATTTGGGCAGCTGGACTTTATCGTTCATGCAACATAGTGAAAATTTTGGCGATTTTGTTTCACAGTGTCTAGCAAGTCTCTCGCCGTACCACATCAACGCACCACATGATTGACAAACGCAACTTTTATCACCAAGATCGTCGTAATCTATGAAAATTTATCAATGTATAAAAATAATTAACAGAATTTGTGAACGAAAGACTAATGTGGAAAAATTATTTGAATTAAAAAGCAAAACTGCATACGGTCATAATCAGCAGAATCATCGCTGTTGTCATCATTTGAAACATATTCCGAATCTAAAAAAACAAAAATATTATGACAACGACAATTTTGATAGATAGTATTGACAAATTATAATTATATATTTACCTCCACTATCTGAACTACTATCTTGTATTGTACTTAAATCCTCGTCAATCAACATAGTTGGTGTAGATTCCAACACCAAACCACGGGCCACAAAATTTATAATTTTCTGACTCTTTGATACCCTCTTTCCAATGCGTAAGGAATTACTAAAATTATGATAATTTCACCACAAATTAATAATGATTATTTTATGACCATATTTACATAACTAAACAAATGTGTGTAAATTCAAAACTAACAGAATCACCTATTCGTCTTGTACCTTATGTGCGATTTGCTCCATGTATTTGATGGATTATTTGAAATTCCGCTGCTATTTGGATCAATATTCTCCGAATCAGTCGTATAACCTAGTTAGCATACAACGATATATCATAAATACGTATATATAAATATTCGTATGGATTCATTGTAACAATTTACAAATTGTCAAACATACCACTGCAATCACCATGTATTGGCATTTTTCGTTTCAACTTTGGAAAAGTCTTGTTATTAATAATGTAGTCAACAACTGCACAACATATTCAATTAAGATGTGAGTAACATAAATAATTCTTAATTTATAATTAAAATGTAAATATGTAGATATTGGGTATATATAACGATTTTTTTGTACTATTGGGTTGTTGCTGATGTTTCTTATCTGTTGAGGCTATTGAAAAACCTGCAATTGAAAAATGTAAAGCGTAACTGCCAAAATCGTTTTTATACTATATAGAAAACATGTATATGTCATCAACGAAGAAAAACAAAACAAAACAATCCATTGATGATTTACCATTTGTTTTTTGAGTTGTCCTCTTATTTTGAATGTATTCTTTCCTCAACGATCGTGAAGATTTGGCATCAAGTACGTCTTGTGTCGGAGCTGCATTAAAAATGGAAAAATATTTTAGTGATTTATTAATTTAATTTTAAATCATATAATGTGTTTTTTTAAACATATTTATAGCATTATACTTATATACTTGGTTAATGCTATTGTCATTAATGTGTAACACTAACCATAGATATATCAGTCAGAACACAGCTCATTGGGGTTGGAGTAATATTCGAGTTCCAACTAAACGGTTCCCGTTGCATGCCTATTGAATCAGGGTGAATTCCTTTCCCTTTTACATTGGCAATATCTTGTATTGAACACTTAAGACCTATTAAAAAAATAAAATATTCATACGATATAACTTATAGGATATAAAAAAAATATCTGCTCGAAATTTACGTACCATTATCGTTCTCTTTTATATGAAACTTCCTTGAAACTTCATTTTCCTTTAAAACACGCTTTCTTCTCACGGATGCAGACCTTATATCGTCCATGTTGTTTGATTGAACTTCAGCTGCAGTACATGAAAAGAAAAAAAAAACGAAGACAAAACAACCACGTCTAATTAGAAATATCTTTTGTTGTTAAAATCAATTTATAAAATATTTCGGAGTAATAAAACGTCTCACATATAGACACATCATGAAGTGATCTTGTATGCGCAAATGTAACATGACCCATTGAATTTTGTGCAATATTAGCATCAAATTCCTCGATTGAGTAACCTGAAATTCCGTTCAACACATAAAGAACATTAATAAAAATATAATTTATTTAACAATAGCTCGATATCAAACTGTGAAATATGGAAACGTATTATTCTTGAAACCCGGCTTACCTATAGGAACATCATATAGATTACACGATTTTAGTAGTTTTCGAGAAGTGCGTTTCTTATCCATGATTATACAGCAACAACCTATAAATATTGAAACGCATGAACGAACATATTGAATATAAAATTAATTTGAAGCATTATAAGGAAAAAAATATGAAATATGTATTTGCAAAATATAAAAAAAAAAATTATAATAAATAACAGATACAATTGATAATTGTTGTTTGAAAACACACAACGCATTTAAATATTACTTATGGCACCATATACATATTGTAAACTCTTAAATAGTTTGACACGTTTATTACCTCAAGATCAGTGATTCAGGTATCGAAAGTTAACAGGTGATGACAATTCTATATAAAAACATAATACAGGTTTGTTAGTTAGATGCACATTTATATTTTTTCATACACAACTTATTTTTTAGGCATGTAATCATGATTGATTTATCAAATATTTTGTTACTACTAAAATAGTTTTTTTTCTATAATATACTACAAATTACTCATGTTATATGATATATTGTGATATATTATGGACCATGTATTATAGATTATATTTCCATATGTATTAAATATTGCCTTGGTATTGAATTGGGTGATATATATATATATATATATATATATATATATATATATATATATATATATATATATCATAAAAACTTATTCATAATTCCAACATTATTTAATAATTTTTGGAATAATGTTGAATTTTGGAATAATTTTGGCAGTAACTTATGGGTGACGTAATTTTGGATTTTTTTTTAATATATTTAGTATTTTATTTAATTAATATATTTAATAGGGGGTAATATAATTAAGTACTATATGGTACACATTATTAAATACTATTTTTTAAATAACTGGGGTTAATTTGTTGAATTAACCACCGCTTACTTCTACGTCAAGTTTTCTTGTCTTTTTTCTTAATACACATTATTTAAAACTGCATAGATGTAAATTTCGAAATCTTTTGAATCATTTAATATAAATCTTATATATAAAAGAAAGAAACGCTAGGGCAACCCCAGTGGCGAGGCCAGGATTTCAGTACAGGGGGGGCTTCAATTTTCGGGGGTTCGGGGGCAGCGCCCCCGAGATTTTTTTAGGATTTTTTTTGAAAATAGGAAAAGGAGAAACGAGAAAAAAAAAAAAAAGAAAAAAAACAAATTTTAGAGTTTTTTTTGTATTAATTTGGATTTGGGTGGGCTAATTAATAAAATTTGGGACTTTTTTGTATTAATATAAATTTTTGGTATGCTAATTAATAAAATATGGGGCTTCTTTTGCATTAAATGAAATTTTGGGTGGGCTAGCAAATAAAATTTGGGTGGGCTAAATAGAAATATGGTATAATATAGGGGGAAAAATAATAAAATGAGAGTGGGCTTGAGTCCACCCTTGCCCAAGGGTGGACTCGCCCCTGGGCAACCCTAAGAAACCCTAATGTCATATTTGTAAATTGTTTTCAATTTTTATCAATTTTTTATCCCCTTAATATTAATTTAAATATTATTTTCGAATTTTATCATATTTGTATCCCCTAAATATTATTTTAAATATTATTTTTTATTTTTTATCATATTTTTGTCTACTAAATATTATTTTTTATTTTTATCAAATTTTTATCTCCTAAATATTATTATAAATAATATTTTTTGATTTTATCAAATTTATATCTTCTAACTATAATTTTAAATATAATTTTCAACTTTTAGCCGATTTTTATCTCCTAAATATTATTTTCGAATTTTATCATATTTATATCTCCTAAATAATATTTTAAATATTTTTTTCGAGTTTTATCATGTTTTTATTAGTTTTTTATCTTCTAAATATTATTTTCGTTTATTATCAGATTATTATGTCCTAAACATTATTTTCGATTTTTATCAAATTTTTATCTCCTAAATATTATTCTAATTATTATTTTCATATTTTATCAACTTTTATCTCATTAACATTATTTGAAATATTATTTTCGATTTTTTATCAAATTTTTATCTCCTTACTATTATTTTAAATTTTATTTTCGATTTTTATCAGATTTTTATCTCCTAAATATTAGTTTTTGATTTTTTTATCAAATTTTTATCTCCTAAATATTATTTTAAATATTATTATCGATTTTCATCAAATTCTCCTAGATATTATTTATAATAATCTGATTTTCAATTTTACAGAAAAGGGTAAATAAATCTGATTTTCATCCCTAGCGGATTTTGTAACATCGTTTTACAGAATGTTCGCAACATTTGAATTTTATGTCTTCCCTACCTAAGGCTTCTTCTTTTGGTAAGCCGACTTTAGATTTTGTTTCTTATATTCTTCTTCATCCTATTGACTGTGTGGCAATTAGTTTACATTTTTTTCCATCATGGCTTATAGGTAATTTCGTTTTGTTAAATTATGTGTTTCATTAATTTATACCAAAGTTTTCAAATTTTATGTATAACAATTATTTCATTTTATATGTTATTGGACATGTTATTGAAATGGATGATTTGAGAAAATTAACCAAAAATGGGCGGAGCCACAAGCTATTGGAAGTCGACCTTCAAGACTTATTGTTTGTATGCGATATTTAATTTATTGTTTCTTAATTTTCCAATTGTTAATTCCAGTGGCAAAACAGCCTTAAAATGAGGCAGTGCAGAAGGGCTTAGTTCCGATGCAAGAGGTATAGATGGCTTTTTACGATGGTATGTTGTCGATAGTTTAGTTTTGATTATGTTAACTTAGTTATTAAATCTAATTACTTTTAAGCTCAACATGAAAGATATAATTGATGATTTTTTTCCTGGTTCAAATTTTCAATCTACTGGTATTAGCTGATTCAATTCATACGATACTTATTCAACAGTAAAGTTATGTCCTTTTTTTGTGTGTAGTATACTTAATAATGTTCCAGTATAATAGAATTTTGATCATACGATACATCAAACGTTTGTTTATATTCTTACAACATCAAAACAATGTAATTTGTTGTCCCGTGCATCGCACGGGTACAATTACTAGTTTTAATAAAAATAGCATGTAACTTATAGTAATTAAAAGGTAAAATGAGTCATGAACAATAAAAGAAAAGAAAACTAAAAAATATCTTTTTTTAAAAAAGACCATTATTATGTGCATAACAAATTGAACAAAAAACTAAAAATTGTTACGTATAAAAACATGTGACAATCGCAATTATATGCATTATTATGAGAAAGTAAAATATATAAAAAATACTCTAATCTAAATGATCCAACATATGAAAACACCACTTGCAAAACATTAAAACTTAGAACGTTTCAATATCCGGAATGAAAAAAAAAACATATTGTTCAAACTAAAATAACAAATTCCAATATCCGGAATGAAAAAAAAAACATATTGTTCAAACTAAAATAACAAATCAAACATGAAAAAAAAAAAAAAAATTTAAGTATGAGCAATGAAACTACTCCATTTTCTCTAGCTTAATTTTTTTTTTTTATCAATTTACTGGTTGAGTGCTGCAGTGTTGGATCGTCGTCGTCTACCTTTTCGAGAACACTATCTCCCAGTCGCTTTGACGATGGAGTAACATAAAGTACTTCACAATCATTATTCTCCGACAATGAAGAGGAATCCTAGCATAAAAGACAATGTTTTTAATAAACATATTGACTACGTATCGATTTTCTAGACCTTTTTGAATAAGGAATGAGAACATGTTTAATCTACCTTTGACGATATAATAGGACCACCATTATAATCATTTACAATTGGGGAATGTCCACCGTTGTTATGATTCTACGTAAATAAAAGACAAAAATTGCATTAAATAGTGATTAAAAAAACAATAAGTAACAATGCAAATTAATCAAATGTACATACCTCATTCAATTGATAATGTTCCGTAAACGCAGCAATGACAGAGTCATCAAAACAAACTTTTTTAATACGGTATGTTGAATTTGCTGGATCGTGTACATTCTTTTCCACAACGTTAAGTTTGAACAACATCATTCTATCAACCAGAGCATCAAGTTCGTTTGGATATTCCAAATCATCTTCTCCCTAATTAGTAACGGAAAATAAGTTTAAATAAATGTACCTACGAACTTTAAAAAAAATCACGAACGCTTATTGACTTTTACCTTATCGTGTATACGCTGAATTAATGCATCAACAGAAAGATTCAACATCATGTCTGCATCTTTTCCAAATACTATCAATGTTGCGGTATTTGTGTCGTCCATGACAATGAACTCAATTTTGTACCTATAAGCAATAGTACAATATATTAACACGATTATAGTAATCTATAACAAATTTGGAATAGATGTGTAATGTTAGCTATTTTTAAAATCCTAGTACTAAATAAATTTTTAATTTAATATATTTAAATGTCAGTAGTAATTAACAAACATAAATTGATTTTTTTTATAAAATAAATAAAATTAAATAGTGCTTAAATGGGGTTAGCTGAATGATATTTCTTATCACAATGAACACAATACCACATCTTCAAATCCTTCTCAACGGATCTCGTACACTTCGTATTCGGGCAGCTATAAAACCACCAATTTGATTTTTTCACCAAATTTGTGATCTTTGCCAATACAATGCATGTGCCAATCTAGAATTTAATACGATAATACATTAAAATATATAGTTGCAGAATCTAGAATTTAATACGATAATACATTAAAATATATAGTTGCAGTTTGAAACTTATATATATGCAGAGAAAATTATGAAACAAAGTAGGAATACCTCAGGCGATTCATTTAAGTCATCCAAAGTCTTTCTAACAGACTTATGAACAAAGTCGTCCTCATATGAGTACGAAGAATTTGATGACATTTGACTTACGACTCGACAACTATCTGGCTCGCTGAGTCTGTAAAAACACTCAAGGTTGGATTAATAAGGTGGATTTATATAAAATAAAAAATATACACAGAGATTTATGTTTAAACAAACCTTGATTTGTAGTCATTGATTTCGTCAATGTTTGCATTTATCATAAACCGGGAAGAATGAAATGTATTGGAGACCTCAATGTCACCTGAAAAATGATTAAATTAAATCCTAACGTATAGTACACATGTTTTCAATACAATGTTTAAAGCAAGTAAAAATATGAAGAATACCATATCGCATTTGCGCGGTTGCGTATTGTAACACGGCAATATATGGTCCTTCATTAATATCTAGTACAGTTTCAATCACTTGCTCAGCATATTTCTCCCACAACATGCATCTAATCTTATTACCGCTGTTAAAAAATAAAACAAATGAATTCGATATTATTTATAAATGCTAACATATTATAAATAAATTGATATGAAGAACACATTAGGATCAAAATACGCGTTGCAAAGAACACATTGTTTGGACTGAGCGCAAACAATTTTTTTGATCTTCATAAAGTACGAACGACTTTATTTAATAAACTGCATGAAAACAATTAAAAAAAGAATATTAAAATTAAAACACAAGAAAAAGAAATACAAATAGTACTAATATGTATATATAAAAATAATTATGAATATAAAACTATGCATATATACTTATAATAATCTATAAGAAATGATAAAAAAAAAATGTAATATGAAACGGTATAATACGAACATTGTGCACTTTGTAATCGAATGGTGGTAGATAAAAATGAAATGAACATTGAGGGGTTTATATAGTATTGAAAATGAACTTAATTCTATGGAAAAATTCAAAATTCAAAAAATTAATATATTAGTAAATGAAATCAAATCAAACAAATAAAGGAAACAACCCAAAAAAAATAAAAAAATAACTTGTGGAAAAAGATCTTGCAATATAAAAACATTAAATATGAAGATACGATTTTTATTTTTTACCATTCAATTTTGAATTAAAGTGTAAATTAAATCAATCAAAGATGATATGAAAGAATCTTGGAATATTAAAGATTCCTTTGTATTGGTTATTTGATATTTTATTTAAATTGTTAAATATATAAAAATTGGGGTAATATACTGCATTTAAATTAGAAAGCTTTACAAAGTTATGGAAATATATTTATCTCAAATGATAAATATATTTCGGTGGCATAGGAGTAAATTATAGATTCCTTCTTAAAATATACTGCATTTAAATTGTTACATTTTCAAATTTCAAAATATTGCATATTTATTAAATAGTATAATTATTTTTAATTTGAAATATGGTATAATAAAAATTATATACAAAAAATAGTGTATATTTAGTAAATAGTTCAATTAAAAAATAAAACATCTTTTTATTATTATTTTTAATGGAATGGATATTCGAATATTCTAAAATATTGAAAAAAAAACAACAACAAGATATTCCTTTATTTTAATATTTTAGTATTTAAAAAAACATTTTTTTTATGAAAATTATTTGAATATTCGCAAAAATATTGAGTTTCATGAATTTTTTTCAATAAAAATATTTTGAAATACTGAAAATATAAATAAGATTTTTTTATTTCGAATTTATAAAATATTAACTTTGAAAATAATATATATATACATGTGGTAATTATTAAATGATTGTGTAAATGTAAAATAGGAAAGAACTAAAAAACATCCATAAATAAAAATGTCACCTAATCAATTGAAGAATCCACCTAATCAATTGAACTCCAACAAAGCAATTTTGACAAATGACATCATCATTTGCCACTTGTCAATCATTGAGGCCATAGATCCTCTTTTTATATTATATATAGATATAGATATTAGAGGTTGTTTGACTAAGCTTATAAGATGTCTTAAAAAACTTGCTTATACGATGTTTTAGAGCTTATAAGTTCTTTCAAAGTGTTTGGTATTTTTTTTTAAAATATTTTTTTTAAATAAGTTGTTGAAGAGCAAATAAGATCTTTTTAGAAAAGTATATTTACCCCACATTTTTATTTAAGATTTTATATTGGGTAAAAATAAGAAATAAAATTCATTATCCAAACACTCTAAAAATTAATTCTAAAAATAAGATGTAACTGCTTATCAGCTCATAAAACATCTTATCAGACGTAAGAGTTTCATCTGTTTAAAATAAGCTTAGTCAAACAGCCTCTTAGACAGGTTTCTCTCTTGATGTGAGAGGCGGATCTCTCTTATTTTTCTAATTCTTCATTCTCACTTCTCTTTGGACAAATCTGTCTATGCCTTAATTGATTTCGGCCTACCCACTTTTTTATATCGGAGAATATAACTAGAAGCCTTAAAATCAAGGGGCTATATGACAAACACCCCTCATTCAATTTTGACTTCTTGATAAATCCATTTTTTTTATTTGATATTTGTTATAAATCTAAATGTGTGGAATTATCCAAAATGCCCCTATTTAATATTACTAAAAATTATCATATTACATTATTTTAAAAAATCCATTACTATTTTTGGTAGATATGCAAATTCCCCTATTTTCTCCCCACACAATCCCCCAATTATCTCCATGTCACGCCATTTCGGTTTAAATTTTATTATCTTTTTTATTTTTTTAAATAGTTTTTTTATATCAATTGAAAACAAAAAAAATGAATTTTTTTTATTTCACCTTTTTAAATGGTTTATATTTAAAAATAAAATTGAAATCCGCTACATACATATTGAAAACCACTAAATTTATCGAAAACCACTATGAAATTAAAGTAAAAGTTACTATAAAATAAGCATAATTCACATTAATATTAACGTAATCCACTCTGTAATTAATGAAAATCACTCTGTAATTAACGAAAATCACTATGTAGTTAACAAATTCCATTACAAAAATTCACTAAAAACTTATCAATTAACAAAAACCACTTAATAATTAATGAAAACCACTATGTAATTAACGAATAACCACTTTATAATTAACGAATTCCATTGCGAAAATTCACCTTGTAATTAATGAAAACCACTTTGTAATTACAATTTTGACTTCTTGATAAATGGAGACTTATCATTAGTAGCTTCTCAGGGGTTGCACAAAAACACGAGTTTGTTTGGCCTATCGATACATGTCGATTTCCATTCGTTTGTGAGAAGATTGGTTTATGTACTAATGGCGTTTCCCTGAATAGTTCCGCATGCTCCTGCCCTTCGGGTTTTAATCTCTGTTTTTTGACGCCACAACAATGGAGAAACTTGTGCTTTTGAATTGTGTATTTGAATCTCTCTATTTTATTAATTGTGTATTTGAATCTCTATTTTTTTCGACCCCACAACAATGGAGAAATTTGTGAAATATAATGGCAGTGTGTGTGCGCCTGTGTTGTGTGTGTGTGTGTGTGCAAGAGAGAGATACGTATATAATATATGTAAAATATATTATGTATCTTTTAATTATAATTTAAATATACATTATTTCTTAGTTAGGGGTATAATGGTGATAATTAAGTGTTATTGATTAATAAAAGTTGTTTTGAATTTATTTTAAAATGTAAAATAAAATTGGGCTCATTGTAATGAGACTTGTGTAATGGGAGAGTTTTGTCAAATTATCCCTAAAATCAAACATAGTCAATTGAGTCACAACTATAGTATGCGCATTCACTCCGGTGAAGAAATTAATTATCTCAAACCAAGTTGTGATCAATTGTTTGATCCGAATCTATTCACAGCCTATCAATTTCGACCTAATCGTCCTACCATTCAAAATTTTAATATCATTCTAAGAATGGATTGATTGACCAGATTTCAGGCTCAAATCGACTATGCCCAAAAAACAGTCGTTTCTCCTCTTCCAAATGGCAAAACCCTCAAATTCGAGAGTCAAACTGAAACATCGATTCCAATTATCTTCGACATAAAAGCTGTCAAACTCATTTTCATAAATGACATTTCGGCTATCTAGTAGACGTCTTGAAATCCGAGCCCAACGTCAAACCTCAATTGTCCGTCTGTTGAGCTTTTGAGAGATTTTAAATATGCGGCATATGTTAGTTTTTTTAGTCGACATCGAAATCTATAAATCAAGAAAAGTACAATAAATTAAGAAGGAGACTGGTAGCACACTTGTTGGATAAACGTTCTCAAATTGATAATGTTGAAGATTATGATGGTGACGATAATAATAATAATGGTGAATGAGATATATTTTTTTTATGATTTTAAATTAATTTATGTTGTAATATTTGAATTTATGCAATAATTTATGAGATTATTGTTTATTGTATGATTCTATTATATGTAAAATAATTTGAGTTCATGTTTAGATAGTTTTTTAAAATTGATAACATAATTTTTAAATTATATAACTAAAAAAAATTATTACTTAAAGCTGGATCAATAATTAATATTTAGAAAATAAAATATAATAAAATTACGATAAACGTTAGATTTACAGTTTTGGGATAAATATGGTGAAATGCCATGGGAGACCAAACCAAATCTCATTTCCTATAAGTGGTGAAATATTATTATTTTAATATTTGGTGAAATCCATAGGAGACAAAAAACACTATTTTTCCATAAAAATAGTGGAAGGGTAAAATAGTGTGGTGCGGTGGAAGATGAACCTATTTTTTCACCACAAAAAATAAAATTTGGTGAAAAATAGAGAAACCGGTTGTTCGTAATTTACACATATTAAGAAAACTAATAAATGTTTTTTGAGATTAAAAAAATAGTGAAACCGATTGCTAGTAATTTATAGATATTAAGAAAATTAATAAATATGCATGGATTCTAGAAAAATCATAATAAAATAACTAAAAAACCATTTTTATTAAATGTTTAACTATTAATTCTCTTAATAATAATAAGGACATAATTGAGAAAATACAATAAATACATCATTGGAATGGTAAAAGTGACAATTATTTTGAAAGGAAAAAAATTATTTAGAAAGACAAATAAAATAGAAGGGAGGAAATATTTGTTAATTCCTCCGATTTCCAACCTTAATTAACAATATTTTAATCGAATTTATTAAAAGCCAAAAAAAAAAAAAAGAAAAGGAGAAAACGGAAAAGGAAAACGTTACAGAAGACCCCAGAAATAAACAAAGAACCTAAGCGAGCCGAGCCCCCTTTCTTCTCCAAATAATCACCCAGATCTTCATACGACGCCGTTCCGTTGAAGCTTTACTTCCTAACATTACTTCGATTCGTTTCTCTCTCTTCACTGTTCAGACTCTCTCTCTCCTATTCCATGCTCTTTCCTTTTTGGTCGCCGTCTTTGAATTGATGCGGGTTAGTTGATTTCTCTACCTTTTTCTCTGGGATTCAATTTGTAATTGCAATAGCCCTAACATGTAATCCATTTTTTTATTTGATTCAAATGATGCCCTAATTCGATTTCGCCCAATTAGGGGAAACCCTATCGTATTTCCAAACTTCTCAAAAAATTTCTTGATTGACTGTGTTCAAGTTGATTTGCCGACTTTTGCTTGTGATCAAGATCCTAGGCGATTCAATGCTTTGAGCATTTTGGTTCAGTGGAAAGTTTGGATTGTAGTAAAGAAAAGAACTTCCTTTTATACTCTCACTTTGTGCGTATGATATCAAATGCTAGTTGGTTTTCTCAAAAAAATATTTGCAGCTACCCTGCAGGCGCAGAGTCAAGTGAAAAAACAAGTTTTGATGTAACTTGACCAATAGATGAGGTTTTAAGAGTGTACATTTATGTAAATTGGATTGGAACTAATGTAAAGAAGCTATTTTCCCCTTGTCGTATATCAGCAGTTTATAGATTCTATCTGTTGGACAGTCCATGGCTTTTGGAGTGTTATTTTAGCTTTTACTTGGTCTCGATATGTCCATTTGATTTGTGAAGTTTTCCATTTCCTGATTAGAAATTTGAAATTACTAGCTATGGATCATAGCTAATTGTGTGAAAGCAGTATGTGATACTAGTTGCTCATTTTTCTTTTAAGTCGAAATTTTACTATCGTTTTGGGGAATCATATACCTTTGTATGGTAATTTTGTCAGTTTGTTTTTTTATTGAAAAATTTCCATCTTTTGAATCTTGTGAGAGACTATGCTGGAGGTAACTCTTAGCAGTTAACTAGGAACTATTTTATGTCCTGATGACCGTCTTCCTATTTATCATGGCTATAACTATTATTGGAGTTCTGTCCCGAAGATGCATTATGTTTAGTACAGGAACATGTGAACTATAAGTAGGTATTACCTAGTGAAAATGATCTCACTTCTTGGATTAATATTTCCACAAATTAAAGCCACTCCTGGATTTGGACGTCCCACGTCAACATCGTATGGTTCTTTGGTATGAGGAGGGAAAAGTATAGCTATATCTAGTTTATTTTGGATGTTTTCTGACTTTTGAGAAATATTATGGGGATATGCTTTTGCGAATTGGATTAAAATGTTTGGGAAATGGAAATGTCTTTGTGGTGAGTTATCGGGAAATAATCAGAATTTTATCGGAAATGCTTTCGGATTCATCAATCTGATCTAACATTTTTCATTGTAGTTGTCTTTTTATGAAATTCTTTTGTCTTGTTAGTTGTGTTATATTAATCCTTTTTATTTGTTGAATCTTTTGAAGAAAAGAGGAATGCATAGATGACGAGTCTTGCAATTATTACAATATTTTCAGTTATGTATCTCATTTGACCTTCTTTAAATTTTTATGGGCTTTGTAAATAGGTACCCTTTGCGGAGTTTGGATTGCGTTGTTGTTCGGTTAAGTGCAACTTGACTAGTAGAGCACCCCCCTTCCAATCCAACTAGTTTCTATGATCACTTTTAATTTGTGGATGTCTGAGTTCATGTTATGACAGGACATGTTTCTTAGCCCAAACAAAAAATGAGTTTCCAACCCCACCATTCAGGGCATATATCAGGCCAGGTGCCAAACCAGGCTGGTACCATTTTGCCTGGGCTACCCCAACAAAATGGAACTCTTGTACCGAGCCGTATGCAAAATCCGAGTATCGATCGTGGTGTCGCGAATACAGACTCTGAATATGGGAAAGCACGAAGTTATATGCAAGAAAAGATGTAAACCTTCTTCTTATTTATGTGCATCATCAAATATTCTCATGTGACAATTGTTATATATAAATTATACCTATCTGTTAGGCGCATGTTTTAATTCCTATATAACAAAAACTATGAAAAGAACTATAGTAAAGCAACTTCCTGTGGAAATGAGTGCTTAAAGAAGCAACGGGTTTCTAATGTACTTGTAACAGCAGGTTTACTACTGTCCCTAGTAGTTTCTATGTGACTGTAAAAGAATTTATGTTTTTGTTTTCATCTAATTCTTTGAAAGTATGCATAACTAAATGTTGGAAAGACGGAAAGTTACATCAGTAGGATGTTTGACTTGTCCGCTTATGCTTGACCTGCAATTCACCAACTTTTCATGATTATTTGACACTATTTGAGGTATCAGGTAATTTGTATCGTAGCTTATGGACAATCATTTTATCTGCATAATGGGAAAAATTAGTCCTCTCAATTGCTGCATTTTGGTGGCCAGGTGTAATAATAGTCAATACCTCGATCATGATAAATTTGGATGGATAGAATCATTGTAGGCAAATTAATTTAAGAAGACCACCTGGTTTATAATGAGTTTCCAAAAGGTATTGACGTCTGAGTCTATTTCTTGTGTTCTCACTTGTGTTCATAGATATGATATCCTATTCTGTTTTTACATCTAAAATGTTTTTAAGCATTTCGTTTACGCATCATGATGGCTAATTTCATGTCAATTAGGAATAAAGATATATTGGAATGTGCATATATCATTCTAAAATTATGTAAATTCATTTAGGTTGAGGAAATGGATATTGTTCGAATTTTCTAATATTACATCTCTCTATTGCTATTTGTTTGAATAGTTTTTAGCTTCTTTCTTCTCTACCTTTCCTTAGTAAAGATTCCATTGTTCATGGATTAATTGTCAGAGACCATTTCACAAACTTGCTACTCTATTTGTTGGGATTGCCTACATAATGAATATAGCTTACGTTTTAGCTTTGCTCTGTTGCAGCTGGAATTATTTTATGCAGCGACGTCAACAATCTCAGGAAATGACGAACAGGACAATGGTCGACCTAGTGCGACGGTTTGACGAGGCTTTGTACAAGAGTGCCACGACAACGGTGTGTTATATACATCACTCTCTTCTTCACGATATTGCCTTTTCTAAACATATATGCTTCTCGTGTGTAACTTATTTACATGTTTCTAGTTGAGATTAAACTTTTCTGTGAGTTCTAAGCATTATTATTCTTTTGGATTGTGTTAATCTTGTTTGTGGATACTTTATATCAGGGACATTACGTGGTTTCATTTGATTTCTTTGTCAGGAGGAGTATCTAAACCTGGCAACTTTGGAAAGGCGATTGCTTCATCTGATGAAACGGTCCCGTATGATAAATAATCACAACCAGCAGTTTTCACATGCTAATTCTTCTTCTTCTTCTATTGGTACAATGATTCCAACTCCTGGATTGCAACAAACTGGAAATCCTAGTCTTGCTGGGGCTCAGTCCATGGATAACAATTTCTCCAGTACAATTGCTTCCTCCACTGCCAAATCTGGCAACGTATTGCCAGCCAGAAATGTGTATTCTGGCAATGTGCATGGAGGTTCTTTTAGTTCATCTGATGGTACTTTTAGTCTTCTGATCTATTCCATTGATTTTTACTTGCTCTTTCACTCTTTCTCACATAATCTTTGTTTTCAGGAGCTTTGGCTAGTGTATACCAACAACCATCTTCTTCTTTTTCAGTCAATTCTGGGGGAGATAACATGGTGACATCCATGGGTGTCCAGAGAATAACAAGTCAAATGATCCCTACTCCTGGATTCAATAGTTCTAATAATCATGACGTACATAGCAATGCTAATAACAAGTCATTCGTAGATGTGGAATTATCCAATAATGCTGGTGCATTTCCAGCTGTTGAATCTTCAATTGTATCACTACCTATGCAGCAGAAGCAGCGGGTTGGTGGTCAAAACAGTCGTATCATGCACAATACTGGTGGTGGAATCAGATCTACATTGCAGCAGAAGTCCAATGGATTATCAAATGGGCCCATAAACGGAGCTTTGGCGAGGACGGGTAACAATATGTCCATTATGAATGCTTCAGGAACAACAGAGGGCTATTTTTCGGGAACAGTATACGGAAACTCCACCAGACCCTTGCATCAACACTTTGACCAACATCAGCGACCAGTTATGCAGGGTAATGTATTTCTCTTCAAGACTACCAGCATTATTATTTGTATGCATGTGTCTGTGTACTAGAACACGTCCATGTGCAATTTTACAAAAACTTGGTCTCAATGGAGCTTATGAATTTTTATCTCACTTCAAATATTCTATTAATAGGTGATGAATATGGAGGTGCTGTTGCTGATGTTTCAGGGTCTGGAAACCTCTATGTCACTCCATCATCTGTTGGGTCCACGATGAACAATCAGAGCTTGAATGCCGTAGCTATGCGATCTATGCCAAAAACAAATACTCATTTGATTAGTAATCAGGCCAATGTACATCCTACTCAACAGGTGACAACTATGAAACCTCAATCAATTGATCAATCTGAAAAAATGAATTCTCAACCACAGTATTCAGTTAGAGAAAATCTTGTACAATCTCATCAACAGCTTTCTCATCCGTTTCAGATCCAGCAACATGTCCAGCATCAGGTCCAACAAAGGCAGCAAACTCAAAACCAGGTTTCGTTAAAGAATGACACTTTTGGTCAATCGCAGGTGTCTGGGGTGAAGTCTGGGCATGGGGGAGTACATCACAATGAAGGACTGCATTCACAAGTCTCTGACACCTTCCAGTTTTCCAATATGCAGAGTCAATTCCAGCAGAACTCCATGGAAGATCTTTCTCAAGCTACTCAGTTGCTGCCATCTGGCCCACGGGATGTCAGTTCATCACTCATTCAAACTTCAGATCAGATGCAACAGTTGTTGCATCCGCAACAATTTGTTGCTAATACTCAAAGTGAGTTTGGCAATCTCGGTGGTGGCAATCAAACTGACACGGAGTTGCATTCCAACCCTCAAGGTGTATCTCACACGAGACTCCTGCATGATCATACTCTGCAAAATGAATTTCATCATAGATTAACAGGGCAAGATGTAGCTCAACTAAATAATTTATCATCCGAAGAATCAATGATTGGTCAACCACATGCTCCTAGATCAGCAGAACTTCCCAACACAAGCAATGGTGTGTGTCGATCTAATAACCTTGACCGTGAACGGCAGTTCAGGAACCAACTCAGGTGGCTGTTATTTTTATATCATGCTCGTCGATGTGGTGCTCCCAAAGGACAATGCCAAGACCCTAACTGCGTAAAGGCTCAAAGTCTAATGAAACATATAAAGCTTGGCTGCGGTGTTCGTGAATGTGCATATCCTCGTTGTTCTGATACTAGAAAATTAATGAAACATAATAGGGACTGTCGTGATGTAAGCTGTCCTGTTTGTGTCCCTTTTAAGGGTTATGTGAAACGTGCACAGTCAGAGGCATCTGCTGTATTTGATACCAGTTCAGGATTGCCTAGTTCTGTCAATGGATCTTGTAAAACACATGAGATTGCTGAAATTACTGGAAGGTCAACCCCTAAAACGAGCACAACGATAGCTGAAACTTCTCAAGATTTGCAACCTTCTATTAAACGCATGAAAATTGAACAAGGCTCCCAATCTGTTGTCTCTGGAAGTGAAGCTTCTGTTCCACTGGCTTCTTCTGTTAATGAGTCTCCTTTAAAGGATGCTCAACATTCTGACCAGCATCTTGACTCTCATATTCCAATGAAATATGAAACCGCTAAAGTTAAAATGGAAGCTCTTGGAAATGTTGGACAATCAACTTCCAGGATAATTGAAATGAAAAAGGACAACTTTGAAGGTGCATGCAGTGATCCTACTCCATCAAACAACTCTGCTGGATTTGGTATGCAGGAGGTCATTAAGAGCGAGAGAGAAATGAAGCAGCCTAAGACGGAAAATCAGCCATTACCTTCTGAGAATACATCCAAGTCTGGGAAGCCAAATATAAAGGGAGTCTCAATGACAGAGTTGTTCACCCCTGAGCAAGTCCGACAGCATATTACAGGTCTTAGACAGTGGGTAGGCCAGGTCAGTCGTGTACTCATTTGTGTTGTCTATTTTACCCGGCCCAGTTGTTACATGCTTATTCGGATTTAAAGTTGCTCAGATTTGCTTTATATATGCATTTCTTGGCCATTGGCCCTGCATTTTAACTATTAATTACATACTGTAAATGCTGACGCATTTTCTTCATAACTAGAATACGTTACATTAAATGTGATCAAATTTCATATTATACTATTTTCAGATGATTGAGTTAAAAAATGCAGAAGAGGGTTCCTTTCTCTTAGTTTCCTGATATGAGGCATATTATGTTATCATTATCTGTTGTACTGATTTAAAGCGAGGGAAACGGTTGGAATCACTTTTTGTATCAAAACTGTCTAGTTCCCCCTTGCAGTTTTGTGCTGCTCTCCTATCATCTCTATACAAAGATTTAGAATGTTGTCACCAACAGGTCTTTTTTCCTTTTGGTTTCTTCTGTGTTCATCAATTTTAATTCTTACTGTTTGGTTTTGTAGAGGAGACTTGTTGAATAGGTGGCCCTTGCTTGTTTTTTTTTTTTTTTTTTTTTTTTTTCTGATTTCTCTCTTTCACTTGCATGATGATTGATGACCATGAAGTCTGTTCTTATTTATGATTCACCATTCTGTTGAAACTTAGATTTCATGTTTTGTACACAGAGCAAAGCCAAAGCAGAAAAAAATCAAGCAATGGAGCGTTCAATGAGTGAGAATTCGTGCCAATTGTGTGCAGTTGAGAAGCTTGCCTTCGAGCCACCCCCTACATATTGTACACCTTGTGGTGCTCGTATTAAAAGGAATGCTATGTATTATACCATTGGAGCTGGTGAAACTCGTCACTACTTCTGCATACCTTGCTATAATGAGGCTCGTGGAGACACAATCGTAGTTGATGGAACAACTATTGCAAAGGCAAGGATGGAGAAAAAGAAAAATGACGAGGAAACTGAAGAATGGGTATGTCACATGAAGTTAACAATGTTGCTTAGCCCATGATAAATTTCCTATTGAGATACTGATTTTTTTCTTTCTTATGCAGTGGGTTCAATGTGACAAGTGTGAAGCTTGGCAGCATCAAATATGTGCACTATTTAATGGTAAAAGAAATGACGGGGGACAAGCTGAGTACACTTGTCCAAATTGTTACGTGGAAGAAGTTGAAAGTGGAGAACGCATGCCATTACCTCAGAGTGCTGTTCTAGGAGCGAAGGATTTGCCTAGAACAATCTTAAGTGATCATATCGAGCAGCGATTATTTGCAAAGCTTAAGCAAGAAAGGCAGGACAGAGCAAGGTTTCAAGGCAAAGGTTATGATGAGGTGACCCGATTTACTTATGTATAGTATGCTATATATTTTCATTTTGCAATAATCTGGAAAGATAGTTCAGATGAGATTCTTGCTTTGAATGTGTTTCTTATATGTTGAGATTTATTGCAAATGGGTCAGGGGAGTGCTTATGAAAGCATATATATCTAAAATTTTATGGGAAACTTGCAAGATGGCCTACTTTGCAACCTCTAGGCTATATGTTTGGCCGGGTTTTGAAATTCTTTCAATCTTTTCTCAAAATACCTTTTTCCCAATACCTTTTGGCATGATTTGACTGCTACAATATAGATTGTCTCCTCCCAAAATACAAGCAAACATTACTTTCTTTCTGAAATTCTTTTCCAAAAACATCTTTTCTCATAACGAAATAAATATAAGGGCCCAAAACTGGGCCAAACATGATCCTAGTATCTTATTGATCAACAATATTACTTCTTACATGTAGTTAAACATGTCCAGTTTCTCAAATTTTTCTCAATATCAGCTGCAAAAACTATTGAATTTCATGACTTGTTCGATTTCCACCTCTTAAATATGATCATTGGGGATTATGAGCTTGTAGTTTGTAAAATAATGTATATTATTACTTGGCTTTTTCCATACAATTTTTTAGAAGCTGGAACTTTTGACAACAATTTCCATATATCAGCAGAGAATTATTTTGAAATTGAATGCAAATGAGAAACTCTGTTTTTCGAGTCCTTATTCTGAATTTTAATGCAAGTGTGAAACTCTGTTTTGGAGCCACTGCGGTTGCCAGTTTGGGCAAATATTTCCATAAATGTTCATTGTGGAAATGAAAATGTGATTCATAAGTAATTGAGTTTGATATGTGGACGAGCCACGCCCGACCTCATCGGTTTAATTTAGACAATTCGTGAGAAAATATTATGGCTACTCATTTCTGAATGTTAAATAGAGCTGTTTTTTTCTTTTTCTTTTTCTTTTTTGGGAATGAGGTAAATTCTTTCAAAAAGGGATTTGACAATTGAGTAGCGTTTTTTAAAGATGTGATCAGAAAACATTTCGTGAAAATTGTCAGAGCAAACAGATATTCATTTTAAGAAAGGAAAACATTTTGACTCTATGAATCCAAAATAATGCGATTAAGTTTCCAGGTTATTTACTTACAATTGGATGTAGAGCGTTGGCATTTTTCCATCACCATAATTGTATTATCCTCTTTGATATTATTCTAATTATATGATTGTTTTGCAATTTTGCCAGGTCCCAGGAGCAGAAGCACTTGTTGTAAGAGTCGTGTCATCAGTGGACAAAAAGTTGGATGTGAAACCACGGTTTCTTGAAATTTTCCAGGAGGAAAACTATCCTATAGAATACGCCTATAAGTCAAAGGTGTGTCTTGTGTGCGTGATTATGTTTTACAGACTACCAAATATAGAAATTTTATATCCGGTTCAGTTCATTTAGTTTATTAATACTGTTTCGTACATTTCACTGGAGTTGTATTCTGATTAAGTTAATATTTTATTGTTTTTTTATTTGAAAGCTGTATAAAAGGAAAGCTGTCAATTTTAGTTTCTTTCAGAGTTTCTACAATTAAGACAAACTAAGTTGAACTTTTTCAGGATTCCAAATTTTACCTTTCATTATATTTTTTGTATTATTGTTTCTGTTATTATCTAGTTTCCATGAGGGTATGGCATGGTTTATGAAGAGCTGAGTAACCAAAAATGTCAAAGGGATATCGGAATTGTTTCTTGAAATATTTATTTACATTAGTTTGACAGCATGTGGTTAACAGGAAATTTCGAGTTGTTAGTGTGCATTTATTTTGTCATCTATGAAGTCTTTAAAGTTTGATTTCTGTCTTCCAGGTTGTACTTTTATTTCAAAAGATCGAAGGTGTTGAAGTATGTCTATTTGGCATGTATGTTCAAGAATTTGGATCTGAATGTCAACAACCGAATCATCGCCGAGTCTACCTTTCTTACTTGGACTCGGTTAAGTATTTCAGGCCAGAAGTCAGAACAGTGACAGGAGAGGCTCTTCGGACGTTTGTGTACCATGAAATTTTGGTAAGTCTCTGAACCCATTGCTCCCTTGCAAACTCTTTTATGCCTGACTATGTTTTGGCTAGCAAACTATTGTTGCCACTTGTGCTACGAGTACCTTATTGATTCTTATGTTTTTCAGATTGGATACTTGGAGTATTGTAAAAAACGTGGTTTCACAAGCTGCTACATTTGGGCTTGCCCTCCATTAAAGGGAGAAGACTACATTTTGTACTGCCACCCAGAAATTCAGAAGACACCAAAATCTGATAAACTTCGGGAATGGTAAGTTTGATGGCTGTCTTTTTACGGGACTGTTGACTACGAGTGGTGAGCTAATATATCTCACTGTCTTGAATTTGGTCTTTGGTTTCAGGTATTTGGCCATGTTAAGGAAAGCCGCAAAAGAAAATATTGTAGTAGATCTTACTAATCTGTATGACCATTTCTTTATTTCTAATGGTGAATGTAAAGCAAAGGTAACTGCAGCTCGGTTGCCATACTTTGATGGAGATTATTGGCCTGGTGCTGCAGAAGACATGATCCATCAACTGCAACAGGAAGAGGATGGTAGGAAACAGAATAAGAAGGGACCTATGAAAAAAACCATTACCAAAAGAGCTCTAAAGGCATCTGGCCAAACTGATCTTTCTGGCAATGCATCAAAGGATCTCATGTTAATGCATAAAGTAATTTGCTTTATTTTTATACTCTTTTTTATAAAGTGCTATAACTGGGATCACTCTATTTTCCGCATTTATCTGCTGTGGTAATGTTATTTTTTTGTTATTCTACAATTACAACTTATAACATAACCTATTTCTTTTGTCTAGTTATTATGTTTCGTCCTACATCTTTTCATTCGTCATGGTGTTCTTTTTGTAATACTTATTAAAGTAAAAATGTTGCTGCTGCTTCCATTCTTGATACTGAAATGTATTTTGTTTTTGATAGCTCGGTGAGACAATATCTCCAATGAAGGAAGACTTTATCATGGTTCATTTACAGCCCGCATGCACACACTGCTGCATTCTGATGGTGTCTGGGAATCGTTGGGTTTGCAGACAGTGCAAAAACTTTCAGCTGTGTGGCAAGTAAGATTCTGCTGACTTTTGTAAAATTTACAGTTATGGCACATCTTTATTACTGAGATGGTGCTTACTTGTGAGTTTTTTTACGGGAAAAAAAAGTGTTTTTTGGTTGGGGATTGTTTTATGAGAATAGCTATTTTCTAATTTATATTTTCACCAAATCAGATCTTATTTATGTTTAGATGATGCTCTTTTTGTTCCTACCCGAGTAGGTCTGGTATTTTCTGAGAACAACCTGTGGACTTCCAAGCTGACTAATCTAGCTATCCAATATGACCACTTCATTTTATACGGTCAAGCTATCAGAGAGGCGTATTATTTAATATTTAATAACTCTGGCACGGCTTCTCACGTGCAATTGTTTTTTCTTAGTAAAGTATTGAAAGTGAAACTTTTTCATAAATGGATCCTGATTAGTGCGGGCGGCAATTTTGTGACTGCATTTTTTTTTTTTTTTTTTTCTGTTGTCTTGTTATGCCTGAGCTTTCTGGCTACAGTTGACTTTTTTTCAATTTAGAACAATGTATTGCTTGCAAATACATTTAATGATATCTTCGAAGTTATAGCACATTCTCTGAATTCATGTACTAATATCATCTGTTCCGGAGTGAATAGATTCATCAATCAGTTCCAGGAATGGTAACATGCTTTAGTTACTGCAGGTAAGCTAATCAAACCTATGTTTTCATGCCAGGTGTTATGATGCTGAAAGGAGACTTGAGGACAGAGAGAGACATCCTATAAACCAGAAGGACAAACATGCACTTTATCCCGTAAGTCCAGATACGGCTGAATTATGTTTTTTCTTTTTTTTTTGCACTTTTGATCTTTCCTTATATATTTTAAATTTTGAGTAAGCAACTTGTGTGATGCTGCTGCAGGTGGAAATAACATGTGTTCCCGATGACACGAAAGATAAAGATGAAATTCTGGAGAGTGAATTCTTTGACACAAGACAGGCGTTTCTTAGTCTTTGTCAAGGAAACCATTATCAGTATGACACCCTTCGACGTGCTAAGCATTCATCAATGATGGTTCTTTATCATCTTCACAATCCTACTGCCCCGGCTTTTGTGACGACATGCAATGTTTGCCACCTTGATATAGAAACGGGACAAGGTTGGCGTTGTGAGACTTGCCCTGACTATGATGTATGCAACGGATGTTATCAAAAGGATGGAGGAATTGGCCATCCTCATAAATTAACAAATCATCCAACGAATGATCGAGATGCACAGAACAAAGAAGCCAGGCAATTACGAGTAACACAGGTAACTAACTACTAACTTAGTATGTTTTCAGGCATTTCTCACTGTCTACATTCATCCATTCTTTATAAATAAAATAATTAAAGAAAAAGAACGAAAAAGAATCTTATATGTTTGCACTCAAGAATGCGGATTTCGTAATTGCTGTTTCACACTTGCAGCTGAGGAAAATGTTGGATCTTCTGGTGCACGCCTCGCAGTGTCGTTCTTCACTCTGCCAATATCCAAATTGTCGTAAGGTGAAGGGACTTTTCAGACATGGCATGCTTTGCAAAGTACGTGCCTCCGCGGGCTGTCCTCTCTGCAAGAAGATGTGGTATCTCTTGCAGATTCATGCTCGAGCGTGCAAAGATCCCAATTGCAATGTACCTCGATGCAGGTTTGTTCTGAAATACCACTTTTACCCTCGAGTCTCTTCTCGTAGAGGTTTTCTTAATGATTTTTTTTTCTTTTTTAAAACTCATTTTTGGTGCAGAGATTTGAAGGAACATCTAAGAAGGCTGCAGCAGCAGTCGGATTCTCGAAGAAGGGCTGCTGTAATGGAAATGATGAGGCAACGTGCTGCCGAAGTTGCTGGCAGTTCTTGAATTTCAAGTTATGTGCACATATCACATCGATTTGCTTGGCACACCATTTTATTTGTTCATAGTAAAGCTTGCTAGAGAAGTCTATAATCGACCATCGTGAAATTTTGATAGAATGAGTTCAAAATTGTGATAGAAGTAGATAAGTTAATTCTTTGGTTGCATTTTTTGCCATCCATCAACGTTCGATGGATGGCCAATGTATAATAATTGCTCGATGCAGGTGACCACAGATCATTTTGATTTTTTTATACAGGGAAATGTAACTTGAGTAAGTACAGTTCTTCCAAGAGTTAATTCCATCTGCTCTGCTTTGTGAATTTACACCCAATTGGAATCGCCTTATCTGCTCTCGTCAAATTTTCGTCGGGACTTGTATTGATGATTATTCGAACATTTGAAATATGCACGATCGTTCTAAATCGTCTAGTGTCTTCTTTGTCCTTGAAGTAATGTTCGATTATAGAATGGCAAGAGAAAGGGATAGATGAATGAAAGCTGAAAGGCCGAAGTATGGATATACAATGCAAAACAACGTTGTCTAGTAGGTCACGGCTCGGTTCGTTTTTTTTTTCAGCTTGCTACTCACTGTAGACGTGTAAAAATTAAAAAAACAATGAGTTCGATTTTATTATATGTTAGGAGATTAATTAAATTTAATTCATAAATATTAAATTAATAGATTCAAATTTCATCTCTTTTTAGCACTCAAAATATCTTGGTTAAATTATACATGAATTTGCTATTGCAAATCACATCTTGTGATTGATTAAATTAATATCAATTCACCATTTTTTTTTGTTATATTATATTTTAATACTTCAAATGAAAGGAATATCTAAATTGTTTGTTTTACATATATATATATATATATATATATATATATATATATCAATGGAATGGTGATATAAATGTAGTTATATATATAAAGTAAAAGTTCATAAAAAAGTCCAGCATGTAGAAACAAGTATAATAAGAAAAGACAACTGACATTTGATAAAGGCGGCGGTTATATGCAAGTCCATTTTTTTATTAGTTCAAAACCACATAAAGGAGTTTATTAGTTCAAGCCCGTAAATTAATCTAATTTTATTACATCAAGACCAAAGATGACAAATATACCCTTATCCACAAATAATACTCAAATACAAATAAATCTTATTTTTTATTTGTTCAAGACCAAAAAAAAAAAAACAAAAAAAAAATATCACGTCTGCCAACCAGCGAGACTTTCACCGCACCGGCGATGACCAGCGACCCACTCACCGCACCATTACCACTACCGCACCACCACCAACAAGTAAGTCCATTTTACTAAACTTTTGTTTGTAAATTCAAAAACATTAATCGAGCATCGATGTCCTTTTTACTAAATTTTTATTTGTAAATTCGAAAACATTAATCGAACATCGATTCTTGATAAATATGTATGAATGAACATTAATCTATGCTTATTTCTTGTTGGGTTGCAATGATTTGGCCGATTTTGGAAAAAAAAAATGAGATTGAAATTGGTTTTTTTATTTTTTTTCGTTGGTTTCCGAAATCGGTTTATCCAGACCGATTTTGTACACGAAAATCGGCGTCATAATACCGATTTTTGTTAACCAAATCGGCGACACAACGTCGACTTTACAAGTCAAAATCGGCGTTCTAATGTCGATTATTGAGTACAAAATCGGTTTTCGAATAGCGATATTTTTTGAATTTTTTTTTAAATAATACATTATATATTTGGTTAATTGATATTTTTTAAATATTTGAAACGAAAATGTTTATCACCATTCGGTGGCGTCTACCACTCCTTTAACCCAATCGAGTAGAGCTTTTCGTATCTCAAATATTTATTCGTTAAATAATTCATTTGAATAATCCTCCATCAATCCCCTAGGTTGATGCACGAAAGTATGAGAAAACGGTCTTAAAAAACACAGATAATAAAATCGGTATTTAAAAACCGATTTTTGTAGTATAAGTCGGCATGACAATACCGATAATACAAAAATAAATCGGTGTTGTCATGCCGATTTTTACTACAAAAATCGGTTTTTAAGTACCGATTTTTATTAAAATAATCGGAATGTGGTTACCGACTTTAGTAACAAAAATCGGTATTTGCAGACCGATTTTTGGTATCGTCGAATTTTTTTACCAACAAAAAAAAACGTCCCAAAAGCAAAAATAAACGGTTCAAACATATTTCATTGTGTTCTCCACCCTCGTAAACCACCATATCATTGTTTTCTGGTTCCATCGTCAATATTTGGTATGTATTTGATAATTTTGGTGTGTAGGATTTCTTTGTGGGTTTGTGAAGAAGAAGGAGAAGAAGGAGAGTTTTAAGCCGTGAAATAAGGAAGAGGGGTTTCTAGATTGATGTATTTTATTTGGTTTTGCACAAAGGAAATAATATTTTTTTGTTTTTAATATTTTGTGTTTTTTATTTGATTTTAAATTTCATTAAGGGTAAATTAGTATTTTTATGTTTGAGGTCTTGAACTAATAAAAAAATGGGCTTGCATATAACCGCCGCCTTTGATAAATAATATAGTACATGAAAAGACAACTGACATTTGATTTATATTATGAAACTATTTTTTATCATTACTTCATTATACTTATTACACAATTAACTATAGGAGCATTAGCATTACATCCCTCATATAGATAAAAAATGGTGATATGTCCATACCATAACTCTTTTTTTGTGAAAACCCCCTAAAATATTTATTTTCAATCTTACCCTTATACTATCCATCACGTTTTTTTTAATAATTATTCACTATTTACAAAATTCCTATTAATAAGGCACCTAAATAATGTGGTGCACTCACTGAACAAAATTTGGCTTCCTCGGCGTGACTGGGGAGCGCAACGAAACACTGGTAAACTCAACTTCCTCACAGCTCCGTCATTTTTGCTCATCGGAGCTTCAACTGGAGTGGCCACCTTCTCGTCCTCTGTGCAACCGATCTTCGTCGGTACGAGTTCCAAACAACTTCCATTAGTAGGCTGACATATCGGCGTCTTTGAAATCACTGTTTCGCACTTCAGGTTTGACTCTAGATACAATTTGACATCCGCAAAGTGTGATTCTGCCTCGGTAAAGGGCCTCGCATTAGCATCGACCTTCATCATTTCTCCATTCCTCAGGTATTTGAAGCATTGATGAAGGATAGATGGGACAATTCCATTTTCGTGAAGCCATGGTCTTCCTAGTAACAAATGATAAGAGGTTCTTGTATCAATCACATGAAATAGTGTACTCGCCGCTAGCTCTTCAATTGTGAGGTCTAAACGAACCATCCCAATAGCTCTTTGGCCTTCTTAGTTAAATCCTTGAATGGTAAGGCGGTTGCGAGACAAATATTCGATAGCAATCCCCAACTGTCCCATGGTGGATTTTGGTAAGATATTAACAGCTGACCCTCCATTTACGAGTATACGGTTAATTTTTTGCTCGTGTATGAATCCCGAAACAAAGAGCGGACGATTGCGAGGTTTAGATCCCAACAACAAGTCGTCGTCCGTGAAAGTCATAGTAGCACAACAAGGCATATAATGTTGATTGTCGCTCTCATCCGAATTAGCGTATGCTCTTTCAACTTTTTGTAGGAAGAACTCTTCCGGAAAGAATTCTTTCAAAGTTACGTGCTTGGGATCCGAACTTCCGTAAGATTTTCTTGAAGCATCATCACTCATCTTTGAGTCTTTGTTTGATTTGGCATGGTGAATGTATTTTATTGGCTGTGGGTTTCGTGATGGCATTACATGAAGTTTGTCAACGCTTCCCCTCTGTCTCTGCCGACGTGTCACTAGAATCCATTCTCCCTCATCCTCAATAGCAGAAATGGGGTTTTCATCGTGTATGACTTCCTTCTCGTGAAATAAAGCCCTTACTGATTGCGTGATTGGTCGAACGGGGTAACGTGATGTGGACCAATTGTGGTTCCAAACTCCCACATTGAAATGCATACACTTTCTTCGCAGGTGCAGGCGGGCATTTTTGGGTGTTCCATGCGGGATATGTGTCGCTTGAGAGTAGAGTGACACTTGTAACATTCGAGTTGGCAACATCTTCAGTATCTAGTATTATTTTGCCATCTCTCGCGAGTCTCAAGATCTTCTCTTTGACCACGAAGCATTTTTCTATGGGATGTCCGACAACTCGATGATATTTGCAATACTTTGGGTCATCCATCATTCCTACTTCTTCGGGCCGTTTTGGTTCCGGCAAGTCAATCAATTTCCTTGCCAGCAACTCATCAAAGATATGGGAGACGTCCGATTCCGGAAAAGGGTATTCTTTCTCTTGCATTTCCTTCAACGTGGGTCGACGTCTGTCGTTTGATATTCGATGCTCACCGGTCTTGTCTTCGAATGAATTTCAAGCCCACTGCTTTTATGGCCATTGACTCCTTGGTAGAAGTTTTAGAGAATTTTTCGCTTCTCTTAAAATCATTTCTTTCCCCTTTTTGACCATCTAGCGGGAGTGCACTCTTATGGTTCGCAATGCTCAACTCCATATCATGGGCACACGTAGTCAATTCTTCAAAATTTCGAGGCTTAATCCCCTGTAAAACGTAGAGAAGCCCCCAATGCATCCCTTGGATACACATTTCAATTGCCAACACTTCCGATAGCTTATCTTGCAATTTAGACTCAGTGCACGCCAACGGTTGATGTAATCCACAACCGGTTCGTCTTTCCACTGTTTCGCATTGGTAAGCTCGATCATACTCACAGTACGACGCGTGCTGTAGAACCGATTCAAGAACTCATGTTCCATCTCTTCCCAACTGTTGATGGACTCGGGTTCCTAATCGACATACTAATCAAAAGCATTTCCCTTGAGTGATCTTACGAATTGTTTAACCAAGAGATCGCCGTTAGTCCCCGCATTGTTGCAAGTTTCGATGAAATGAGCAATATGCTGCTTGGGGTTTCCCTTTCCATAGAATTGTTGAAGTTTTGGGGGTTGGTATCCCGCTGGCATCCTCAATGCATCGATCCGCTTAGTCTACGGCTTTGAGTACATGGGTGAGACTTGAGATGGTCCGCCATATTGCGCTTTGATGGTATTGGCAATCATCTCTTGCAATTGTTGAACATATAGTGTGGCAACAGACATCGAAGAATGAGCGGCGCCTTGCACAAAGTCCGGCTTGGGCTGTGCTTCTTTCACTTGCTTTGCTTTCTCATCACAAAGCGGGTAAGATTCGTGCTTCGGGCTAAATTCCCCAACCTCTGACTGTTCCAACTTATCCATTAATTGAGCGATTTTCATTTCTTTGTCTTCGACTATTTTTTGAAGATTAGCCACCGTTTGGGTCAAGTGCGCCAATTGCTCATCCACGGAAGTCGCATCAACCACCATAACCGGCAATGTGGTGAAGGCTTGAGATTTGGAGTCGATCTCTTCCGAGCCTGAGGAGCTTGAGCCATTTATCGTAGCTGTATTATCGATCTTGCCCCCGGTGGATGATAAACCAACAACGGTGGCAATCTCGGCAGCCTTTTGGATCAAAGAGTTTTGGTTCTTCTTTGGAGCCATTGGATCGTTGAACACGAGGATATGCGCTTCAATGTAGGAGAGGAGATGAGAGGCAAAGTGGTCCCACCGGGCGTGCCAATTTGTAAACGACAAATTTTTCGAGTCTGCAAAACATAAATACAAGACAAGTGATAAGTGTTCATTTTGCATGATTTTCACTTATCAATTCTTCGAGTTTTGGTCTCGTTTGTCCGAGTTTTCGGCTTTATTTGTATATATTATGTTGTTTTTGTTTTATTTATATTTTAGGTAAAGAGAAGCTATTTTTGCCGATTCGAAACGATTTTGGAAGCGAAGCCGAGAACCAAACCAAACACGTGCAAAAGTGCATTCTCGCGGATTGTGGCAGTGTTTGGTATTTCAAGCATAACTTTTGCATACGACCTCCGATTGGGCTGATTCAAGTGGATTTAGAAAGCTAACTTCAAGGGCTACAACTTTTGTGAAATGCACAATTGTCGAATTCGGGCTGAAAAAGGGTGAAAAAAGTGTTTGAAGTTGATGCAGAGGCCAGATCGCGATCCAGAATCACCAGATCGCGATCTGGTGGCAAATTCCAGTAGCAGCGAAAAGTTGGGGCAGATCGCGATCCGCACTTCCTGGATCGCGATCTGGGAAGGCGGTGGGCAGTTTTCGAGGTTGCCAGATCGCGATCCAAGAAGCCCAGATCGCGATCTGGGCACAGAAATCGAGACTAGATATTTTTCTTTGATTTTTCACTATAAATAGAAGGTCTCTTTTTCATTTTTAAATATCTCGACACTCTCAATTATCTCTCGACTTTTCTTCGGTTTTCTCTTCGGTTCTCGCCAGTTCTTCGCGGGAAGCTTCGACGAGGGTTTCGACTCGGGTTTTTCATAAGCTTTTCTTTACGTTTAGTTTATGATTTCTCGTGTTCTTCATTTGAAGGCTATGTTTGTAATGAACTGAGCATTTTCTTTTAGGGGAAATGAAACCTTGTATATATTGATTTTGATTTCCAGATCTGTGATCTATTTGTCGTTCTTTGATTCTGTTTATGTTTTCCTGTATTAAATGCTTTCGATTGTTTGGCCAACAATTGAATTGATTCTAAATGGGAATGAACTCGAGAGAGGATTTCTCGTTTGATTTTAGGAAAGCATAGCTCGGGTTGTGGAAACGGAGACGTGATGCACCTCGGGTAGCCCTTAAGGACTTGACCTAAATGCTCTCTTAATATCAGGTTCTGAACGGAGACGTCGGACCTGTGGGTAGACTCTAACTACACTGGAGACGGGGGTTAGGGTACTTTAGTGTCTGGGTTAGCGAACATAGAATTGACATTAGATTCGGATTTGTAGATCTTTATCGATAATACACTGGTGGATTTTACCCTAGAAGCCATCACACGTCGGAATTCCTCGCGTATACTGGCGGACCGTTGTTTTTATTATTTTTTGTTTCCTTTTGGCTTCATGTCATCCCCCATTATTTCCTTCGTCTAGATAGAGTTTAGGATAGTATAATTACGGTACTTGGTAGATTTAGGAACTTAATTCCCTGTGGATCGATATCTGGAATTCACTATTCTACAAAACGCGATACTGTACACTTGCGGTTATTTATACGTAGGTTTTACGCGTATCAAGTTTTTGGCGCCGTTGCCGGGGAATTAGTTAATCTTGAATTTACTAATATCGTTACCAACTATCGTTACTTTACTTTAGACAATTTTTTTTCTTTTGATTTTTTTTTTTATTTTTATAGCAGATTTGTATGCATCGATGGCCTCGATTTATGATCTCTCTCTTTGCAAGATTCAATCCAGAGCTGATTACATTCAACATGAGTTGGAGGATATTGAAAGACATCGAAGGTTGAACCCAGAAAATGGAATTGCACAAACAAATGAGCACTTCTGCTATCTACAAGAAGAACTCCACTTTTTGGCAAATATTTTCGAAAATTTCAAGAGATGTCACATTCACAAACCACATCCGACCATCCTTTATGAAGACAACGAGGTATTTACAGATTTTCGTATAAACGATGAGGTTGAGCACCTTGAGGGAATTATTCATCCCAGTTCTGTAGATACTTTAGCGTGTGATGAGAGTGGGATGAAGATGATGGTAGAGGAACTTGACGAACATAATCCTATCCACATTGCTATTCCAGATTTTAGTGTGAGCGAGGAGACGAGTTTCAAATTTGAGGTAGAGCTTTCTCCAAAGCTCGAGTATCTTGTATACGAGTTTGAGAGATCGGTAGGCAAGCAACCCATCATAGTCTCCTACCGACTGATTTCCAAAGCAAACGAAAAGTACCATGGGTTGGGATGGTCATTAAAAGATTGCAATCTAGTCCATGATATGATTGCAAAGTATGTATCAAGATTGACGGATGGATGCGCAATCTACAAGGCTTTGGATTGGACATAATCCGTCCAAATTGTGTCGAGCCGTCGACAGTAAAACAGGCGCTGAATGGGAGGCAACCCATTGTTTATTTATCTTCTTATTTTCTTTGTTTTTGTCGTTTTTGTCGTTTTTGTCGTTTTAGCAATTTTTTTGTTTTTTTTGGTTTAAGCTAGATTTCACCCATTTTCTTGATTTTTGCCGGTATCTCGTTCCCAAGAAAAGAAGAGTTAGAAGTCGGGAAGTCTAGGCAATTCTGGCAATTCGCCCTCGGTGCCAAAATTCATGGCACCCCGTGCAACCAAAGAACACTTTCGCAACCGTAGAACACTGATCAATCTGCGGCACGACTGTTCAGGGCGTATTTCTTTCTCCTTTCTTTTATTTTTCGCATTGAGGGCAATGCATGATTTAAGTTTGGGGGTGAGTTTAGCTTATTTTGATTTGGTCTTTTGCATGCATATCATATAATTTAGTTTCATTTATGTATTTCAATTTCCGTAATTGCGTTATGTTTGTCACATGCATCTCATTTAGGATCGAGTGTAAGTTGCATTTCCGGATTCTATTGAAGCAAAGCAATTAATTAATTAGTAGATGGGCTAGTTGATTTTAAAATTGAAATTATGGATAACCGGCTAATTATAGATGAACCTTCCGACTGCGTTTTTGCAACTTGTGTGGATAGCCTTTCGAATCCTTTCCGATTAAGCTTGAGCGCACTTTTCTGAGGGGTATAATAGTCTGAGGTTTGGGGGGTGAGTTTAGCTTATTTTGATTTGGTCTTTTGCATGCATATCATATAATTTAGTTTCATTTATGTATTTCAATTTCCGTAATTGCGTTATGTTTGTCACATGCATCTCATTTAGGATCGAGTGTAAGTTGCATTTCCGGATTCTATTGAAGCAAAGCAATTAATTAATTAGTAGATGGGCTAGTTGATTTTAAAATTGAAATTATGGATAACCGGCTAATTATAGATGAACCTTCCGACTGCGTTTTTGCAACTTGTGTGGATAGCCTTTCGAATCCTTTCCGATTAAGCTTGAGCGCACTTTTCTGAGGGGTATAATAGTCTGAGGTTTGGGGGGCGAGTTAGAATTGAATTATGTGTTCACGATTTGCAGTTGTTGGCTAAAAGTTCTATCAAAGGTCTTTACGTTTTTATTTTATGCTTGTTGTTAAAAAAAAAAAAAAAAAAAAGATAAAAATAATAATTTGTGGTATTGTTGTGATTCACGCTCTGATTTCCCCGCCTTTCTGACTCGAGCTTAACCCGTTGGGTGCACCTCGTCGCCTAAGTCTCTCGAGCTGTCGAGCTTGGGGGTTTCTTGGACTAAAGTTCGATACATGGGTCAGGGAGATAACACAGTGGTGTCGGGCCTTGCACGAGTCACGATTATGCCCGTTTCAAAAAAAATGAAAAAATAAAAAAAATTGTGATGAAAATCACCCAAAATATTGTAGTTGTCATTTCTTTTATTTGAATAAATAGACCTACTTATGCCCAACTCGAGTTTTTGAATTTCTGAATCAAAACTTACTTTTCACCCACATTTCTACTCAAAACCCTCGATAATTGTGTTTATTGTTTAATTACGGATTCTTGAGTCTATCTTTCATTTTGGTGTAGAAACAACTAATTGCGTCGGTAAGAAAGTCGAATACCTTAAGCCGTATGCCATTCTAAGATTTTAGGTTATCTAGCTCGTTTCATCTTTCGAATTAATTGCAATGCTTTGACCAATCCGGCAACTTTGTGGGTGTGTTGTCTAAAAACCCTCACGAGACACAACTCGTCCTTTGGGGGTACCCAGGGGTTCAACGGCTTGTTGCATACGCTAAATGCAATCGTGTTTCCCTACGTTAGTGGCCTAGGTTTAGTTTTTCTTTCGTTTGTTGTTTTTGTTCTTTTTTGTTGTAGTTTTGTTTTGATTTACTCGGGACGAGTAAAGATCTAAGTTTGAGGGTGTGATAAGTGTTCATTTTGCATGATTTTCACTTATCAATTCTTCGAGTTTTGGTCTCGTTTGTCCGAGTTTTCGGCTTTATTTGTATATATTATGTTGTTTTTGTTTTATTTATATTTTAGGTAAAGAGAAGCTATTTTTGCCGATTCGAAACGATTTTGGAAGCGAAGCCGAGAACCAAACCAAACACGTGCAAAAGTGCATTCTCGCGGATTGTGGCAGTGTTTGGTATTTCAAGCATAACTTTTGCATACGACCTCCGATTGGGCTGATTCAAGTGGATTTAGAAAGCTAACTTCAAGGGCTACAACTTTTGTGAAATGCACAATTGTCGAATTCGGGCTGAAAAAGGGTGAAAAAAGTGTTTGAAGTTGATGCAGAGGCCAGATCGCGATCCAGAATCACCAGATCGCGATCTGGTGGCAAATTCCAGTAGCAGCGAAAAGTTGGGGCAGATCGCGATCCGCACTTCCTGGATCGCGATCTGGGAAGGCGGTGGGCAGTTTTCGAGGTTGCCAGATCGCGATCCAAGAAGCCCAGATCGCGATCTGGGCACAGAAATCGAGACTAGATATTTTTCTTTGATTTTTCACTATAAATAGAAGGTCTCTTTTTCATTTTTAAATATCTCGACACTCTCAATTATCTCTCGACTTTTCTTCGGTTTTCTCTTCGGTTCTCGCCAGTTCTTCGCGGGAAGCTTCGACGAGGGTTTCGACTCGGGTTTTTCATAAGCTTTTCTTTACGTTTAGTTTATGATTTCTCGTGTTCTTCATTTGAAGGCTATGTTTGTAATGAACTGAGCATTTTCTTTTAGGGGAAATGAAACCTTGTATATATTGATTTTGATATCCAGATCTGTGATCTATTTGTCGTTCTTTGATTCTGTTTATGTTTTCCTGTATTAAATGCTTTCGATTGTTTGGCCAACAATTGAATTGATTCTAAATGGGAATGAACTCGAGAGAGGATTTCTCGTTTGATTTTAGGAAAGCATAGCTCGGGTTGTGGAAACGGAGACGTGATGCACCTCGGGTAGCCCTTAAGGACTTGACCTAAATGCTCTCTTAATATCAGGTTCTGAACGGAGACGTCGGACCTGTGGGTAGACTCTAACTACACTGGAGACGGGGGTTAGGGTACTTTAGTGTCTGGGTTAGCGAACATAGAATTGACAATAGATTCGGATTTGTAGATCTTTATCGATAATACACTGGTGGATTTTACCCTAGAAGCCATCACACGTCGGAATTCCTCGCGTATACTGGCGGACCGTTGTTTTTATTATTTTTTGTTTCCTTTTGGCTTCATGTCATCCCCCATTATTTCCTTCGTCTAGATAGAGTTTAGGATAGTATAATTACGGTACTTGGTAGATTTAGGAACTTAATTCCCTGTGGATCGATATCTGGAATTCACTATTCTACAAAACGCGATACTGTACACTTGCGGTTATTTATACGTAGGTTTTACGCGTATCAACAAGAAAAATATAGGAAAAATATAGGAAATAAATAAATTTATTATCAAACGAAAGCGGATTACAATCTTCGTAATTCCCCTGATTCTTCTCTCCTAGTCTAATTTTGATTCAATGGATTAAAAGCTTGTTCTTGAATCGAACATATGATTTCATATCACGAACACCTCGAATTTAAATATGTTATGAATTCGAGGAATTGAACATATGATTTCCGATCACGAACACCTCGAATTCAAATATGTTATGAATTCGAGGCAGAGGCTCGAGACTTGAGCTTGAAAGCTCGATATGTGTATGTGTGAGTCTCATTTTTAGATGCATCGAAGCCGTCTTTTTATAGCCACGAGCTAGGGTTTATTGACTTGTAGGATGGACCGGTCATTTGTAAAGCCCAAATTTATTATGGACTTTGAATGAGACCCAATTTAATAATCGATTTATTGGATTATTAATTGGCGATTTATCTCAAAATTTCGATGTCTACAAATGCCCCCACTTCTAGTCTCGGCGAAGAACACGTGTAATACTTGAGAGCCGAGACTTGAAGTATTCGGTGAAAAACATATCAAGTACTTGTAAAAGGCAAGACGTTTTTTTTTTTCTTTGTTGGCTCCAAACCCGTTTCTTCCATTTTGGGGTGTATATGGAATTGCCATCACTTATGGGGACTTAAATGAAAAGTCCATTTATGTTATTAGAGGGCTGAAATTTGAGGCAAAATTGATATTTCTTTCTTTTCCACCTATGGACCCAATTGCAATTTAAGACTTGATTGGAGGATTTGATTTTTCTGCCCGCCTTGTTCATTCAGCTGACCAAAATCCTCTTCTCCATTTTCACTGCTACCATTCCACCGCCGGCAACATATTTTGGTTGCCATCCACCGTTGGAACTCAACCTTTCACCAACTCTCGCTCCCTTCTCGTGGGTTTAACGAGATTTGCAAGGAGGAGCGGCAATGGGGTGAGATTTGGCTCGTACGCAACAGTCTTTATGTCTTCGAGAGAACATGCGGCGAGGTCCTCCAGTCGAGGGTGAGTTTGAGGAGGCTGATCTGAGTTTGCAGCGGTGGGAACATGAGATAACACCGTCGATGGCGTTTTCGGTCGGCGGCGGAGCGGAGTGGTGTCTGTGGAAGAAGACATGGGACAACTGTTCCGTCGACGTGAATTGAAGGTGGCCGACTGGGCTTTGTATCGACGGTAATTTGAAGCGGAAATCCAATGAACAGATGCTTGTTGCAGCGACGGAAAATTGATGAGACCGGTGAGTGCTTCAGGCGGTGGAAGAGCAGGTGCGACACTTCCGATGGCGTGGACGAGTGGAGGTGCAAGAATTTCGAAATTCTTTCCTGCAATATCCAAAACATTTTTGTTCGCCATGAAAAAGACAAAATATCATATGATATTTTTTATCATATATTCATGATTCTTTTGCCTGCTTTGTTGCCAAATAAAGAGAGAGCTATGCCTTTTTCCCCTTTTTCTTTGCCATCCATGTCCACGAATAGCAAGGAATTTGAGGTATTTGACGGAGTGTTGTCAATTAGTTTGCCCCCGATGTAATTTAATTACCAGTAGCAATAACAACACCGAGGCTTATTCTTTGTGGGAATCGTCGGATGAACATGGAATTTGGTATCGGAGGAAGAGATGAGGGGCGAAGATTGTCCCACCGGGCGTGCCAATTTGTTAACCTCAAATTTAAATGTCTGCAAAATAAATTACAAGACAAGAAAAAATCGGAACAAATAAGTATATTTTAATCAAACAAAATGGGTTACAATCTTTGTTGATTCCTCTGATTCTTCTCCTAGATTTAATCAAAGGCCCGAAGCTTGTTCTTGAATTGAGAGCTTGATTCCTCCGTTGATTTGCGGAAGTAGATATGAATATCTAGAAATCGATTTGGGGATTTCTAGGTCTTGTGGATATGGTGCCTTGATGAAGATGTAGAACCTCCGCGGTTGTTGTTCTTCGTCGTGGCAAGAGCTCGAGACTTGAGAGCTTTGTTCTTCGTCGTGGCAAGAGCTCGAGACTTGAGAGCTTTTGAGTGCTTGATGTACGCCTTGCTTGATGCTTGTGTCCTTGTCCCCTCGTATATATGTCTTTGTGTGTGTTTGATACCTCCTTTTATAGGCTCGATTTAGGGTTTTTTGACTGGAGACTTGGGCCAGTGGACTTGGATACTTGCAACCTATTTGTTGTGGGCCATATTTCGTGAGCCCAAATAGCTAACCCAAGAATAAGAATTTAGTACTCAATTCTGGGTTAACCCATATGATATATTTGTGAAGCCCAATTTTTGTGGACTTCAATATAAAACCCAAAATTTATTATGGACTATTAATCGAGATCCAAATTAATAACCAAATTATTTAGGCCATTATTTTGCAATTTAATACCAATTTCGATGTCAACAGTCATGTTACTACTGCTGTTCAGATCTGGAAAAAAAAATCGAATAATACATAAATAAAGATAGAAAAATAAGGAGAGAGAGGGATGGGAGTCGACGGGGTCTTCATACGCAAAATCACCCTGGCACATCTTCACCCCAAACGACCCTCCATACTTCAACACAATCATCAAGGTTGATGACATGATGTGCAGCACTACAAAAAAACATGAGAATGTGACTACTATGTGAATAATTCTGCTGAATGAATCTGCACTTCACATAATATTATGTGAATTCAATTCCGCCACATCAAACACATTGAAACTTACACTAACATATCAAGTAACGCAAAAGAAAAAAAAAATTACAATGAAATTACACTAACATATCAACTAACGCAAAAGAACAAAAGATTTACACAGTAGTCACAACGTGACTCTCTAAATCGATATAAAATTTTCAATCAGTAACGATCCTTCACATCCAATTCGGACGACCCAAAAAGAAACAATAAAAATTCGGTTCTAAAAACCCATACGCACATATGTGAATACACACACTACAAACCCATCCCCAATTACGAAAACAACAAAATTAAAGCAGAGCCTCTGACCTTCAAACAAAGCTTAACTCCGACAACGAACACATAAGGGTTGAACGGCGACAATAGATCTATTCTCACACAATAAAAAAAAATTACCAATTAATATAGTATATATTGGAATTCCGCGTTGAGAGAAGGGGAGTCTCCATGTAGAGACACGCACCCGACGGAGGCGGCGACAAGGTGGGGGAGCCGCCGCCGCCAATTGTACCGGGCGCCATGGTGGTGTTGGACGAGGGGGAAGATGATCTCCAACATCGGCGGAGGAGGGCCTCCTGCAATGGGTTTCGGCCGGTGGCGTTTGAAGGGTATTGTTGGCTCCGACGGCGGCGGTTTACACATCTGAAGAAGAAAGAACTGTGAACGAGGGAAATAGGCGAGAGAATGAAAGAGAGAGAGAGACGGAGCAGCAAGAGAATGAAATAAGCGAGAGAATAAAATAGAGAAATAAATTGTACTACTTAAAAACCTAAACAATATGGGCACTTTAATCTTATCATGACTGGTAAGGGGGTCTCACTAGTTTAGATTGCGATTTGGATTATGGGAAAAGTCTTTAAAGTCAATTGAGTTTAGTTCCAAATATTTTCTAAATGATGGGTGTATTGCATATTTCCCCTTAACTATAACTAATTAACGGTATAACTTAGTTATAAGCGCAGGGACATAATAGAAAGCCATGAAATATACATACAAAATTAGCTAGGCATAAATGTAACTAAATCTGGTGAAATTAAATATAATAAAATTAACCTCAAACTAATAAAATTCTACAGGAGGATAGGTCATCATACATCAATGTAGTTAACCTCACATGAGTGTATTTAATCTCACTTAATTATAGTAAACATGAGTACTATAGTTAACCTCACATAAGTTTAGTTAAAATCAGTATAGTTAAGGTAACATAATTATAATTAACTTTGGTATGGTTAAACTCTGTATATTTACCCTCAGTACAGTTAAGTTCCACGCTATTCTCAGAGACGATGACTTTGAACTAAGAAAAATAAACTAGTATTTCGTCAAAACGACACACGATCGACTCTAATCGAAACATTAAACACAAGATTACTTGCTGTTAATGAAATTATAATTGAGGGACTTTTAGCTAATTGTTTTTTTTTTTTTAATAATAAATGGAGTGTAATCCATATTGTAATTGAATACATTAGTTAACGAAATATTGGTATAATATTGAGTGCTGTTGACTAGGCATTGACCGTTATGGTCAAAATGCAGTTACATGTGGTTGCCAATTGCCCAAATGCCTTGTCAGATGTTCCACTTATTTTAGATCTTTCAACCAAAAATGAAGAAATACTGTACTCTCTCTCTCTCTCTAGATCTCTCTCCTCTCTCTCTCACACACACACACAGTGTCCTTCCTTGTATTGTCCCCACACACACCATCACACACCCAAAGTACCACCCCCACAAATCTCACCATCAACATATACAATCAAACAAGTTTTTTATGTCCAAAATTATCTTTTGTCATACTCAATCAAATAATTATACAATTTTATTTAAAAATAAACATATTTTATTCCAGTATTTTCATATCTATATAATCAAATTGGTCTAACTAAGGTGATTCTTGTGCTACAATCGGTGAAGGTTACAGTAGATGGATTTTTTTTAGCATTGATCAACACACACCAATGTGGATATATATATATGAATGATAAATATCTACTTGGTGTGTTTCACCCGATGTAACATTGTATTTTCAACTAACTATCAATCAACAATTCAATCAGCGGAGCGGTTCTTGTCAAAACAATAATTATATGGTGTAGCTCAACTGGTTCTTGAGGTGGTAAGTTGGTGCAATGTCATAGGATCGAATCCTGGCAGCCGCAGTGTGAGAATTTCAACTCCAGTGAGGGTTGGTTCCTTGTGGGTACCAGGTCTGGGTCCGCTACTTTAACGAGCCGTTGAGTTACCATGATTTACATTTCTCCATCAAATACTTGTCGGGTCAAGGAATGAGGCCCTCGGGCGAAGGATTTCGCCTTTTGGTGCAATAATCATATTTTTAACTGAAATGATAATAACATGATAATTTTTAGTAAATGTGTGTAAATTTTTTTTTTCAATTTTACTTTAATATTTAATTCCTCCATCTAGTTATCATTTCTTTAACTTTATTGTTCTAAAGAAAATTTCCTATAGTTCACTCTTATTATATTTAGATTTAAACATTTAATGTTGTCGAAATGTTTTAAATTTAACTTAGGTTTTTCAACTTTTATAGTTAAATAAATTGGGGAAATCATATAAACTCAAAATTTGTCCATAAACTTGTCGTAGAATTAAAAGAATAGAGGTTTCTACTTAGAACAAAGAGTTTTTGTGAATTAAAAACATAAAAAATAGAGGAAAATTCAACCTAGAAATGCTTCAAAAATTCAGAAGAATAAGCGTTTGCAGTAGACACTAGTCTAATAAACCGTGTGAGTGAGCAAAACCGAGTGAGTGAGCAAAACCCTGTGAGAATGGAGGGGTAAGTTCATGGCCCCTTTTGTTTCAAGTAATCGTTAAGATGGTTGATCAATATAATTTTTTTTATCTAAACTGTGTGAGTAGGCAAAATTACCTCTCTATTCTCACTTGTGTATCACACATGTACCACTCAGAGATTTTTTCGGCCAAAAATGGACTTTTTAGTCGCTATTGCAACAAATTAGTAAGTCCAGACATAACAATGCAATTTCTTTTTGGGCGCAAAGTGCAAAAACAACCTAAGTTCGTGGGCAAAGTGTACTTAACCTTTTATTATCGGAGTTTTATAAAACTGTTGTTTTTACGGGAATACCGTCTATTCACAACATTAATCTCTCTTTCTAAAATACCAAAACCCACCCAAATGCCCAAATCTCACCAACATACTCACAAATCCTCTCATAATCATTTAAAATTCCAAATTCTAAAAACGCACCCAAAATGGGGCGCCAAAAGGCAGGTCACACGTCCAAACTGGGCATCCAGCACACATTTCCAGGTCCAAAATGTGTGCGCAAAGACAGTGTGCACGCCAAGCTGTACGTGGATCGTATTTCTGCGCGCTTAACTGGTGATGAAAATACATACATGCAAGTGCATGTATCGAACAAGTAATATAGTGGATTATAAGTCCAAGTATCGATCCCACGAATAATATAAAACTATCTCATCCTAATATTCAAGTCTAAATTACTGTATTCCTACGTAATTCAATCAAGAACAGATTATTAATCACAAATCTCAATAATAGTTACCTAGGAAATTAACTATATTCCTATGCTAACACAAAAAATGTTCTTCTAGCACAATTCTAATTATTAAACCGATCATCGGATTCAAATTCAATATAACAGTAAAACATATAAAGTGACAAATTTTATGCACTTAAGAAAACAAGTAGAATAAATAACTTAAATTAATATTTGCATGAATCATAGAGTTGGGCTCACAAATCCCACATAAGCTTCGAATAAAATCCTAAAAAAAGAAACTTTAGCCACTCAGCCATTGTAAGAACATAAATAAAATTCATAAGAAAGAGATTGGAATTATTTTTTGGGCGCCCCTTTTGGTTGTGAGTCATCTTTTCAAAATTTATCGAACAAAAACGAACAATTTTTACATCATTGTGATGTGTATCCTCGATCCTCATTCGATACAGCAACTTTGGTTTGCAAATTGCTTCAACAAGACGGGCTTTGGGACAATTTGAAAAATAAAAGCTTGAGAGGTAGAGAGATGAAAGGAGAGCAAATAGTGAATTAAAATATAAAACAGGTAATTATAAAACCCATATACAAAAATCTAGACAAAAAACTTCTTCACCAATAAGTCCACACATGGTCCAGATTTTTGTAAAAGACTAAAATAACCCCTCATACTTTAATATGCTCCAATTTCATCCTTAACTTTATTTAACCTCAATTTAACCCCAAATTTCACAAATTATTTTTTTACTGTTAATAATAAAGTATATTAAATAAATCCCTTTACTCCAAATTGACCATTTGCACACCACACTCAAATTATAAATAAATAGATAAATAAATAAAATAAATAAATAAAGTTTATCTTCTTCTTCTTGTTGTTGCATTGTTAAATCTTTGTTCTTTCTCTGTATATTGATTCATTATTCATCAACATATATCAGAATTCAAATATGGCCAAAATGAGTTTCTTGTATCTACCTCTTGTCTTCTCCTTTCTCTCTCTATTCATAATCACAGTTAACTCAATCAGCCCCATCGATTTCGCCGCCCTCCGCCAGATCAGAAACTCCCTCACCGACATTCCCTCCTCCTCCTCCGCCGCCGCTCGCTTCTTCTCCTCCTGGAACTTCTCCTCCTCCGCCGCCGACCCCTGCTCCTCCTTCGCCGGCGTCACCTGCTCCCCCACCACCTCCCGCGTCACCATTCTCACCCTCGGCACTGGCCTCTCCGACGCCCCCGGCCTCGCCGGAACCCTCTCCCCCGCCGTTTCCCACCTCACCGAGCTCACCCAGCTCATCCTCTTCGCCGGCATTGTCACCGGACCCATTCCCCCTCAGCTCTCCTACCTCCACAACCTCAGAGTCATCTCCCTCACCAACAACCGCTTCACCGGCGATATCCCCGCCGGCATTTTCTCCTTGCCGAATCTCCACACCCTCGACCTCAGCCGCAACCACCTCTCCGGCGAACTCCCCCCCGCCATGCCCGCTCTCAATAACCTCAAAGTCCTCGTTTTAGCCAACAACAAACTCTCCGGCGAACTCCCCCGCCTCTTCCCGGACCACCTCCTCCATCTCGATCTCAGCAGAAACTTCCTCTCCGGCACTCTGCCGCCGCACATGCCGCCGGCGCTCCGCTACCTGTCGGTGGCGAACAACCGCATGTGGGGCGGAATCGATAACAACGGCGGCCTGGAATCTCTCTCCGAGCTGGCGTACCTGGACCTGAGCGCCAACCAATTCAGTGGGCCCATACCGGAGTATCTATTCCGGCGGCCAAGCATCAGCATCACATCAATTCTCCTCCAACGGAACAATTTTACAGGAGGGGTCCCACAATCGCCGTCGTCGGCGGTGGGGTCCACGGTGGATCTTAGCCACAATTTCCTGACAGGGGAATTGACCACCGCGCTGGTCGGAGTGGAGGCGTTGTTCCTGAACAACAACCACCTCAGCGGCGGGGTGCCGGAGGAGTACGTGGAGAGCGTGGAGGCGGGGACCATGAAAACATTGTACCTACAGCATAATTACATTACGGGATTCCCGATGGAGGTGGGGTCTGTACTCCCGGACACGGCGGCTGTTTGCGTCTCCTACAATTGTATGTCCGCGCCGCCGCTTGGGATGGCGGCGTGCCCCGCCAGCGCCGGAGTCCAGCTCTCCAGACCGGCGGCTCAGTGCTCCGCATTCCGCAACAACAGTAGTAGCATCTCCACTTCTTGGGATTGATGATTCATTTCAAATTCAATTGCCACTATACTTTTTTTTTTTTTTTTTTTAATTTTAATTTTATAAATTTGTTGTTGACTCCTTTTTTATTTTTTATTTATTTTTGTGAAATTGTTAATCGGGCAAGATTATAATTGAGTTGTAACGGGATGAAACATAGGATTTTTAATGTGTTAAAGTTGTATAGAATAGAGGGCATTGAGTTTTTTCCCTGTGTTTTATTTTTTGTGTTGCAGAAAATAAGGGCAAATTACGAAAATCTCCTCGTATTTGAGTGATTAAAGTCACCCTTTAACTATGTATTATCTTACGAAAAAACCTTATTCAGAGGTAAATTTAGGGATATGAATCGGTAAAACCGAACCGAAATTCGATACGCCAACATTTCATACTGTTTACCGAACTGAATATACGATTTGGTTCGATAAATAACCGAATTACATAAATTTTATGAAAAATATTGAAAGGAAGGATGACTGTAATTACCCAAATAAAAGAGGTCTTTTTGTAATTTGGCCATACCTCAGGGGTTGACCGTAATTTGCCCCAGAAAATAAATACTAGAACTCCATTTTTGTAGACCTAGTTATAGTTTCTTGATTTTGTTACCCGATTGTAAAATTCGAATGCATATTTTTTGTTATAGTTTATTGGTATTTTTTGTTTTCCACTTCTATTAGTTAGGATTTATATATCATATTTTTTAACTGAGATACTAACTCAACCATGGTTTAGTTGATGCTACACTCATTCGGTGATTATTATTATATAACCGCACATAATTATATATATGTGTATTTAGTGAAAAATTATTTCACCACATTAGCCTTTAATAATCACTCGATGTATTTCCGTGTAGCATCTCAATAATCAATCAACCATCAACATTTAGAGGATACTTATTTACCATTTTTAATTTTACAAATAAAACAAATAGATTTTAAATTGGTTTTTTACTGTATCAATTACATAACAAGTTTATTCTATAATGCCAAATTTGATCATGAATCTAACTTATTTTCAAATAAGATAATGTTTTAATTAATCAATTTTCTTAGTTTTGACACTATTATCTTGAAATATGAATAATTTGTATTTCCCTCTAAACACTTGAAAATAATTATTTGGTAAAATAAGATATATAACACATGTTCAAAGCTCCAAAAATATCTTATAATATTTCAACTTATAATTTTTTTAGAAAATAATGTAAATCAAACACCACATGCATTACTGTCATCTTATCCTTTTTCACATCATTTCATTTAGTACTTACTATATCTTTCTTTAATATGATTCAATTTCTACATTAAAAGTGTTGCACTAAAAAAGAAAAATTAATAAATTGGTTACAACAACAGCGATACATCCACTTTGCGACCAAATATTAATATTTAAGAAAATGTAGTCTATAATTGGTTTTGTTCGGAAGCCTTTACAGCACAGCCAACTATGGTTTATTTGACGCTACACTCGGCGAAATGCACTGACTGATAATTAATTGTCGGCGAAATGCACTGATTGATAATTAACTGTTGATCTGTGCATAATCACACACACTCACGTGTATGTATATTTAATGGTAAGTGATTTCACCATATTAATCATTAAAAAAAATAAGAGGTATTGCACCGAGTGTAACATCTCAATAACTGGCTGAGATAGCAAAATAAACATTTCACTGAGTAGGTGTTTTTTTAATAATTGTTTTCAGAAAATTAATCTTTTTCTTTTTTTTGTATGTATATATGTATGTTTTTTTTTTTTTTTTGATAGATTAAAAACAAAATTGAGCGATTGATCTAATTAAATACTATATTTCTAACTGTAATAATGTAATTGGAGTTCCGCAAGAGATCACATAGTGTTTGGAGCAAGTGGGATTGTGCCAATTGACGAAAATTCGAATTTTCTTACCAACGGTCGTTAGGTCTAATTTGTCACCCAAAATTAACCTAATGCGATTCACATATCTCGTATGAATTGCAAGCTATTATACGAAATTTACTCAATGCAGCTATATAATTGGCCAAAAAATATTTCTTTTAAAAAAATATCACTAGAGGACTTAGGACATGCACTTTGAAGAAGTACTTTTATTATTGAATGGCTATATATGTACTAAATGTGATGCTACTACCTACGCGCATGTTCACTATACTATATAAATAGGCCTTTATTAGGTTGCTTTATAAGATATTTATTGAAAATTATATATTTTTTTGCACTCAAAATATTGGTCATAATTGTTATTATATTTAGAGAGTTTTATTTTCATATAATAGACAATACTAATAATTTCGACAAAGATGGTCAAATCTCACTAATAGTCCATCATCTTATTATTCAGTCCTGCTTTAATCATTTATGTCTATATTGTTTTATTTTTATCCTTCAACCCTATAATCCATCTTATTATAGTTCTTCGGTGTATAATTTGGTTAATTTAGCGGAATTTGTTCAAAGATTGGATGGCATATTCCATTATTAATTATTTTGATAAATTACAAAAACAAATTAATTTATGATTTAAAAATAATATTTACAACCAAGAAATATATAATTTATAAAAGTATAACTTCAAGACTTATACAACATAATAATTTATACTAATAAAAAAATAATCATTTAGAATTATTCTGTTTATATGACTTGAATTTAGGAACATATCAAATGATTATGATATATCATGTACATATATTCTTTATTTGAATTTATTTATATTTTTACAATTTTATGTTAATATTTAAAGAACAAATTCGATTATATATGTTCTTTTATTGTTCTTACTAGTTTATAATTTATTAAAAATAATGATAAGGAATAGAGTATTCCATATTAAATAAGAAAAGAGAAAAAAGAATCCCGTTACATCCAATCCGTGAAGAGAATTTATATTGATAAAATAAGTATAACTTTTGTATTCATCTGCCAAGTAAATACAAATAAGGTGTAATATATTTAAATTATAAAATAAAAATATTTAAAATTAGAAAGGAAAAAAAAAAAAGAAAAAGGAGAGGAGTAGAATCATTTATGGTTGCACGCAGAGCAGCGGGGGATGCACATGCTTGTTGCCGTCGGTGATTGTGGGTCCCACTTTAATATTATATATATATTATTTTTAATTTCTCTGAACCTGAAAGTAAAGTTTTGAGCTGATGCACAATTATAATTATAATTATTTCCGGTGGTGAAATTATGGTGTGCACGTGTTGTTATCATCCTACCAGTTTTTCTTTAACGGTCCTCACTCCAAAAATATTAAAAAAATATATTATGCATGCATATTATATTTACTTATATTAGAGGTGAAAATCGAATTGATCGGATCGGTATTAACACTTTCGACTGATTCCTTCGAAGGTGAAAATTGAAAAACTATATCTTATAAGCCTACTTTTTGAAAGAAAAAAAAAAATCAAAATTTTCATAAATATTTTCAAAAAATTTGAAAGAATCGGAATAAAAAACATATTTCTGAATCGTGAACTATTTAATCGAAATTGACAGAATTCGAAAATCCCGTTCCAACTTTCACCCCTGCAATTATTTCATTTTTCTTCAATTACTCATTCAAGACATTACAAGAAAAAATTGCATTAGCGACACCTCAATTGTGACAAATACAAAAGTTGTCACTTAATGCACACATTAAGTGACAATATTTTTTTGTTGTCAATAATACCTCTTTTTGTTGTCACTTAATCCTTATTTATTGTCAATATAGAGCATTAGCGACACCCCGTTGGCGACAAGTATAGTGACAACACTTTTTGCCTAACTACATGAAAAATAGGTGTTGTCACTAAAACAATTTCTTTTTTTTGTAGTGAGATACCAAATTTAATCACTACATAGTATAATATTAAGATAATGTGTATATATATATACAAGATATATTTATTTTTAAACTTTTATTGAATTACTTCGTTAAGCCTTAATTATTTTTGCACAGAAAAAATCTCAAGGATTTGAATTCGAGAATTTGGCCCTGTTGATGTAAGAACAAGAGAAGCCCACCTTATCCAAGCTAGAAAATAGTAGAACTAAGAGGATTCTAAACATGTGCTTCTAACTGATAAAATTTGACAATGAACTTATTAAATCGGCAATCAACTTTTGAAAATTAAGTATTTTTGTTACAAGACATACAACGAACTTCTGAAAATAGACTGAAAACTGACTGTATACTTTTGAAATTGGTTGAACGTTCATAACAAATTTATGAGTTTGACCGAAAATTAACTATAACAGTGAACTTCGCGAGAAGGTGATGGAGGAAGAGTCTACCACAAGGAAGCTATCATATCTCATTTAAGTTGGGCCAGCCTCTTTTGGGATTCCATACCCCTGAGACTTTATGTTCACAATGATGTCGTGCTTCATTTTGGGACGATAGGAAAGAAAATTTTGATAGAGCCCATACAATCGACTCATGGTAAAACTTCATATGTGTTTGATGTACTTTTATCTTCAACGAGTGGCCAGACATTTAATGCGGGTCGAAGCGGTTGCCCGGTTGATTAAATGCTATCAATAAAAATACTAATTCATTGTTCTTAAATAATAGGACTTGGTGACTTTTTGGTTCATCATGCTATTGCTCTGGGTTTACATACAAGTACATTGATCTTAGTAGAAGGTGATTTAGATTCACGCGGTTCCATGTAGCCAGGATTTTGGTTATAGTTTTCAGTGCGATGGCCCGGGACGAGGGGTACTTGTGATATCTCTCCACAAAATACAATTTTTTATTTTTATTTTAGTATGTGTAGATAAAGGATTGACTAGGGGTGGAAATTGGAATGGAATTTCCGAATTCCGCCAATTCCGATCCGAAAATATCCGAATTTGGAACCCGTTTTTTCATTCCGATTTCCGATTTTTCCGATTATTTTTGGAACGAAATTGGAATTGCGTATAAAATTATTGGAAATTCCGATTTCCGATCCGATTTTATTTCCGAAATATATAATGTATGATATATATATAGTATGTTATATAAAAAATATAAATGTTATGCATTGTTATATATATATATATATATATATTGTATTTCTGAATTGTTTTTCTATTCATGTTTTGCAAGAACTATGTTTATTTTGATAAGCTGATTATGTGTGTTTTTACGAGTGTTTACATTTCATCTTATTGACCTTTGTTTTAAATTCTTGCATTTTTTCGAAAAATTACGAAAACATTAGGAAATAAAATCTTAAAATTACCATTATTTCCGATTTTGGAACAAAAAATTAAGACTTAATGCAATTTCCGAAAATTCCGAAATTCCGCCGATTCCGAGGTATTCCGAAATTGGAATGGATTTTCAAATTCCGATTTGTTTGGAATGGAAATTGGAACCTATTTTTAACTTTCGAAAAAAATTGGAAAATTTCCGAAAAAGGTATTTTCGATCAATTCCGTCCTATTTCCACCCCTAAGATTGACCATTCGTCCAAAATTAATGAGAATTTTTTGTTTTGTATTATACAATACTCCATCTGTTCCACAATAACTGTCTCTTTTTAAAATTATTTTTATTCCATATTATCTGTCAGTTTACATTTTCAATACTGCATTAATTGTGTAATTATCAATTTTACCCTTATTAACTATCTCCAACACTCTCTCACATTAATTATTGGCAAGGGCATTTTAGTATAAGAACATATATTTTTCTAAAATTAAGCAACATTTATTGAAATTCGTAATCCTTATGCACAAGCTAAAAACGACAATTATAAAGGAACGGAGGGAGTACTTTAGAATACGAATATTGCATTAATTATATTTTTTCATTCCATAGTTGCGCTTAATACTCCTAAATTTGACCAAAATACTAATTCTCACAGGTAGAGAAAAATACAAAAAAGCAAAGTGGGTAATTTTTTCTTATGACATACATATTTTCCTAAAATTATTATATAATTATTAGTTTTTTTAATTTTTATGCTGAAACCTTAAACGATAGGTCAGTTTTTACTTTTTACTACTAAAGAGGCTGTTAAATAAAAGTTGTGGAATATTTGTAAGGACAAGGCACAGGAAGTATTTTGATTCCAGACAAAAAACAAAAAAAAAAAAAAAATTGCAAGAGAATTTTAATCTAAACCCAAATAATTCTTGGCAATGTCAAAGTTTATCTGATATAAAAGGCAAGCAGTTTGGTGTTTCTTTTTTTTTTTTTTTTCTTTTTTTATTAAATTGAAAAAACAAAGAGTACGAACATAGTAATGAAAACGAAATGGGGAGTAGGACCATCCATCTATGTGTGTTCAAAGGATTCCCTCTTTTTCAAACACATCTATTGCAAGTTGGCAAGAGTGGAACACTACATATAATTATAATTATACATGCTTTTTATTTGCACTACAATTTTATTGTATTCCGATCCGCAGTACAAAATCTCAATATAACTCACTCGAAACATTTTCCGATGAAATCAAACATTATAATTTATAACGGAAACTACTATTTTAAGGCTAAAATTAGAATTTGAAGTTCATGAATCTAGTGCCAGTCTATAATAATCAGTTTACCATAATGTAAATATGTAGCTTATCACAAAATCTCGAATTCTTGATTTTAAGCCTGAGAATGCAACAAATCTAGTAATACAACATATTGTTGTGTTACAAATAGTAGTAGATTATTACCATATTTGGGGCCCCAATTATTCAGTTTTAAAGACTAGTAATAATTCTCTAAAGCAGTTTATTTCTTCGTAAACCCGTAATTAGATAATAATAATAATTAAGCTATGAGCAACCTGACCTTGAAACGAGGCACATTGCATGAGAGGCACCAACTGAAACAGAGAGTACATTGTGAAACCCAAGACCATCATCCTCCATAAGGAAATTAACCTCAACGGGTGATGATTGCATCTCCGGTAGTCCAGGTACACCAAGTTGATTATCTGCTGCATGGCCCCACATGTACAACTTCCCCTTGTCTGATCAATTCAACAAATAAAAAATATTCTTAGTTATCTTTCACGTATTTGCATAATTGCCATTTAACAAAACTATTCAAGCAAAAATTTGAAAAAAATTTTTGGAAAACTTCGCAATATTAAGTAATGCTATATTACTAATTTACTATCTTTCTAGTAAAGGTCCATGTACCAAAATCACGTCTAAATGTGTTCATTTCTATTTAGTGAAAACATTTTTTTTTACAATGGCATTCAAATCGTTTTTTTCAGAGAAGTGAAATACGTTTTCAAGAAATTTGCCCAAAAGTTGAATTCTAATTTAAATAGGGAAACGAACACAATCGAGGAAAAATATTGAGAAAGGGGGCAAACATTCCCGTTAGGGTTCAAGATCTGTCAAATATAAAAATTCAATAAATTGAAAACGGTTTCATATTAATAAGAAAGTGTTCGGATGAATAGAATTGGTTTATTTATTCTTACCAGTTATAGCTGCTGAAGACGAACCTCCACAAGCAATAAACGTAACCCTCTCGTTGGCTAAGGCCTCGACGGGTTCAGGAACTTTTCTACTATGAAGAGAAGAATGACCTAATTGACCATGTCCGCCATGACCCCACGATAGAACTTCTCCTTTGTCTGGTGCAATACACCACATACACCAAAATGAAACAAATACAATTAAAAAAAAAACATTAAAAAATATTCTCTCAGGATAATATAAATATATAATACCTGTCAAAGCAAGAGAGTGATATCCGCCACTGGCTATCTGAACTACACGAACGTCTTTGAGAGTAGGAACGGGTTGAGGTTTCCAGCCACCAATTTTATCACCTCTACCAAGCTCATAATTGGAGTTGGCTGTGCAGAAAAAACATGTTACAGATAAAACTTCGAGATATACTACGAGAGTCGTATAGAAGCCAAACAGGGTGGAAATTGAATTGATGAATAATTTGATTTTGTCTACGATCCAAAAAAGGCATATTTCATTCGTAAATAAGATTTTTCGGGAGAAAGAAAAACGGGAACAGTAAATAACATGGAGAGCTTACCACCCCAGTTCCAAAGCTGACCAGCCTCGGTCAATGCCATTGTGAAAAAGCCACCGCATGAAACAGCAGCGACAGGCTCAGGGAGCGCTTTTACTAGAGAAGGTGTGCTGTTACCACCCGCAAAATCTGGACCACGGCCTGGACCGAGCCCCAATCTACCATCCCCTTCATCTCTTCCCCAAATATACAATTTGCCTTCATCACAATGTAATGGGAGAAATATATATAATAAACCAGTTAGACAAACTCGACAGTAAAGTAAAGACTTTAACATATTTGAAATACAACTAAAAACATACAGTAATAGAATGCATACACATACATATACCCTAAGTCACCAACAGACAGATGACCTATTCCTAATTGGAAAGTTTTTCCCTACTTAAACATATTAAATATGTAGCGATACTACTCAGATGATATTCATACTTAAACAAACACACCACTGGAATTATACTACTATCTCCAGGAAAGCAAGTAACACCCTGTACTTCTTCTATGGTATCTAACAATCACTCATCAAGTAACTCACATTTAAGTATTTTACATGTGCTACAGTTAATTCTTACTACAAATAAATTACAATATCTGCATTCGCCACCAACACTTGTGCACTGGACATCATTTAAAATTTTAAATAACAAATAATTGGTTAACAGTTAAGAGATTTTTTCTCGATATACTACCAAAGCCTCAATAAGTTCATTTCTGCATTAAAACATCAGCTACAAGAATAATTAGCTATTAATATTATTTTCTTGCACAAATACGGAAAACCAGGAAACTCTATGGAAGTCAAATTTTGCATGAATAAGATTAAATTCAGCTTGCATTGAATCACATTATCCTATTGCTCACACTTAGCATAAATTTCAAGTTTCATCTGAACTTGTTCAATATTTTACCATTACATTAATTGAATAAGTCTGGCCAAATTCTTGATATGTTTACAAGAATAGCAAAGCAAGTGAAGAAAATAAAGTCGAAGATTCAACATTCTCTACAAGTCAAATGATCCAAAGACATAATAAAAGTTGAGTTGTCTGCTACAAACATCTTGTAAAAAAAAAAGAATCTCAAGGAGGATAAATATCTAACCAGATCTGGTGATAGCAGCTGTATGTGTACCACTGGTTGCAACATGACATATTTCTTCATCCCAAGATCCTTCTACCAGTTTAGGTAACAGCTCTCTGTGATAGACAGAATGTCCAAGAGCACCAAATCCACCATAACCCCTGTAGACTTTATTTCGTAAAAAACCCGTATCAACATTTGCAAATAATTGCCAAATCCAAGTCAAAGGCATAGTTAGAACACGCATAGCAAAATCTCAATGTGCTCATTAACAAACATCCAACGCTACAACGTAACTACATTTGGAATGAGAGAAAACGAACTTAATGACAGTAATCAAATGGAGTAGGGATGTCCTAAAACCAGACCATATGACCATCAACCTTTTTCGATTGTTAATTACTTAATTCAACATGGACAATGACAAGCTTATATTGAGCATTTTATATTGCTAACATGAACAAGCGCCATAAAAAAAAGTTATGTATTTAGATTCACGTAAATACCACAAAACTCGTTCTTTTAACCCATAAACTCGTTCTTAGAATGACAAAGGCAAAAGTTTAGATCATACATTAATAATCAGTACATAGCTAGCTTGATTGATCAAGAACATACTTAGACAATTATGTCTTAAGGTTAACAGTATTGCAGGTTACCAAGATTTACATGTACAATTTAAAGACATGTAAGCCCAAAAGATGCAGAATGAGTAACTCAAAGCTTAGGGAAACTGAACTCATTGCTCTTATCTTAAACTAAAGAAAAGAGAAAAAGAAGAAGAAAAAGAAAAAAGTATATTTCTACCACACGAAAAAGCATTCTAAAGATAGTTTATCGGCATTGCATTGTCACAATTATGGTACTTTATATATTATGACTTGTGATGCTCATGAGAAACTACGCGGGGTGAAAAGTAATTTAAACATAAAATAAACGAGCTCCCAGAGCTTCAAATTCATGAAAACAAAATTGAAGACCAACAAAAATGTACTTTATAATACGATCGACACATTAAATTATCTCATCAGAAAGACAATGCACATCATATTCAAATAGGTGGAGGATCAGAAAAAATGATTGACTACAACGATTATAACGAAGCCCATAACAGTAGAGGGCTTGAACCTGAACCACACGACAATCAACGCAAACAAGACAGATAATACGGATAGCAAAAAAAAAAGACGAAGCAGTGTCATATCATATGGAGAGAATGATATGAAAGAAGGCAATTGAAGTATAGTCTTCGGCTAAAAACTGTACTAATAACTGAAATGTTTATTATCTGATCATCTAATTTACTAGAAACTATAAAGTAAAAAACGAGCATTAAAAAAATACAGACCAAGTGAAGACACGGCCGAGTACATCAAGTGCGACGGAGTGGAGACCACCAAGAGCGATACTTGTAACATCCAATTCCAGATTAGGATTCAATGTAGGAACAAAAATTGGGTTTTCATGCCCGAACCCTAGTCGGCCGCCGTCTCCTTTGCCCCATATCCAGAGATTTCCATCGACCACCAAACCAGAATGGAACAGCCCGCAGGAGATCCCAATCTCCAATTGGGGGGGATCAGTGGAATTCAAACATTGGGCGAGACGACCTGGAGTTGCTTTTGAGAGGGAGAAATTAGGCGGCACTGAGATGGACGCCACGGGCGCCGGATAAATCCGAATTTCCTCGATTCCGCCGCCGAGCTGACCGGAGGCGCCGCGGCCCCAGGAGAATAGCTGAAGGGTGATCGATTCTTTGGTGGAGGTGGGAGAGGCGGAACTGCTGGAGTGGTCCCAGAGAAGAGGAGGCGATTTGGTGGCGGAGGAGGAGGATAGGTGGCGCCACCATCTACGGCGGGAGAGAGAGGAAGAAATGAAGGTGAGAGTGCTTCGGTGTAGGGCCATTTGCGACTCCGGCAGATTTTGGGGTTTTTCTTCCACAGGTTTTAGAAGACGCTAAAAGGGCATGGTTGCATAACAAATTATGATTAAACCTGGTGTTTTTTGCACTTGCACCCTTAAATTACAAAATTGGCAGATTCCACCCGTTAAACATAAATTGTTTAGCACTTTGCACATCACTTTTGGCTTAGAAAAATTACCTGCAACTTACTGGAAATCACTTTTGGCTTAGAAGAATTACCTGCAACTTACTGGAAACCTGGGAGATGGACAAATTCATAATTTTCTTATTATCTATCATCTTCCCTCAATTTTTAATCACCGTTCCACCATTTTTATCTTTCGTCCCTTCAATCAAAAAATCCTAAAATCTTTTTAGCCATTTCTTTCAATGGTAAAATCGGTATAAACACTAAATAATAATAGTAAATCATTTTTTTTTTCTTTCTTTTGAGTACGAAAAATAATGTAACTGGAAATTTTAGGCCGAGCCCTCAAATTTTTTTTTAATAGTCAAAGGACAAAATAAGGCTACTGAGAAGTTTATTTGGTGGTAGATTGGTGGTGCCTATTACTTTCATGATGCAAAGATTTTTGTGCTCCCATTGAATAGTTTGAATCTGCAAAATTATTAAAAAAAATAGCGTTACCATGGAATAAAACTTGATTTTTTGAAGGTGTGTTATCAGACTCTTGTCTATATATTCCGACCATTCTTGAGTTTTAGGTCAGAATTTACATATTATTATGGCAAATAGAAACGGGTAAGAAGAATTTAGGATTTTTTGATTAATAGGACGAAATATAAAAATGGTGGAACAATGATTAAGAATTGGGGAAAGAGGATAGATAATTAGAGACTTGCGAATTTGCCCATCTTTCAGGTTTTCAACATGTTACAGGTAATTTTTCTAAGCCAACAGTGATTTGGGGTGCAAAGTGCCAAACAATTTATATTTAAAGGGTGCAATCTGCTAATTTTGCAATTTAATGGTGCAAAGTGCCAAAAGGGTGTAATTCAAGGGTGCAAAGTGCCAAAAACCCTTAAAAGTTAAGCCTGTATGCTTATAATACGGCGACAGCTGGTTATGAGTAATTTCGTGTCTTGGGTTAATAATCGGGAATCGTAACTTGCATGATAGGAGATTAATTGGGTGAAGAATTATCGCATAGGGGGGAGATAAAATCCTAGATCCGTTTCATATTGATATTTTCTCGTGATTAATTGCTTTCTTAATTAGTTTAATTTATTTAGTTAATTAAATTGACAACCTTGCGTAGGCTGGATAAAAATCACAATTGTTAGGATTTGGTACTTAGGATTAAATAATTTGCGTATTCCCTGTGGGATCGACATCCGACTCTCGCGAGTCTACTTTACTACTTGTTTGCGATACGTGCACTTGCGTGTGGGTATTTAGCACCCAACAGTAATTTTGTCACATACATAATTTTTTTCTATATTTATAAGTAATATTAAATGGATGAGCTTATTGTCGAAAGAGATATATCCCATAAACCTAGAGTAATAAAAATGATTGGTTAGAGAATTATGCACAAAAACCCTAATTAATATTTTATTTATTAATACGGTCTAGACTAATAAAATTTTATTAATTTACTGAAATATTAAATTATCAAGCTAATAATATAGTGTGTTTTAAGCGAACTTATTAATTTATTGAGATTTTACTGTATTTAGGAAGTTGTGTACAAAATGAAAACAAGATGTTCTTGAATTATGTATAATTAAATATTTTTCTTAAACAATGACTATTCTAATCAATAATCGAGTAAATAGTTTTATGATTTTTTTTAGTTAGTTTGTAAATCAATTGTATATATTATTGATAATTTTAGAACATTATAAATATGAAAAAAAAATCTTGTATTTAAAAAATTAAAATATTATTATATTATAATTTGACTAGATTCTTAATTGTTATTGTTTCTAAGGAATGCTTTTTTATATTTTTAATATCATTAATTATATATTGTACTTGGTGAATGGCAAGCTAGACTAATAGATATCAAAAAATATATTTGAAATTAAACTACTTGGTTAATTTAGATGGAATATTTTGATTTAGGACTTTTTAGATAAGCAAAAAATATTTAGGACTTTGTGGATACAAATTTTTCCTACTAGAACTTTTTTGAAATTTTCTCTTATTTGTTTTTTTAACATACATCTACACCAAGAGTAAAAAAAACTTATAAATATATTATTCAAATGTTTAAAAAAATAAGAGGTAACAAACTCGTCCACCCTTAAAAACAACTTATCAAATATTAGAACTGATGAGATATTTATAGTAACTTTAGTCAAATACCCTTTAATATTTATTTGAAAAAGTGCTGAATAGTGGAATTGAAGGTTGTGAAATGACAATTTAAAAAATAATATTGGTGAATTAACAGGGTGGGCGCCCAATCTTCTGGCCAATCATACTAATGGACTTCTAGTTGTACAATTATCTGGATATGTTGCGAAGCGTCGCCAAAACCGGAACATACACCAAACTACAAACTGCACGTTTTCGGGAGAACGCCCACAGAAACAGATCTAGAGATTCAAATCGAACGAAATCAAAACGTATAGAAAGACTTTTTAGAGAGGAATCCAATGGTGGATGCACCGTTAAATTCCGACCAACAGAAAAAAGGTTACGGCTCGAAGAAGCACTGCCTACGGCTGAAAACCTAAGGCGGCGGAAATCTCTTTTCCTCATAGGAACACATTTTTTTATTAAAACTATTGAGAACTCTTTCTAGATTCTATGGGTGGTGGTGCAAGGGACGGGTCCTAGGTCAAATGATTTCGGCATTTTGTACTAGCACCATTCTTTGTAAAAAAAAAACAAATATTTTTATATTAAAAAAATAAAAATGAACTACTTTTTCATTATTATAAAAAAAAGTTACAAAAACACCTATGTACTATCAATTTTGTATCATATATCCCCTTTACTACACATAAATACAAAACCCCCTACTGTTACATTTTTTTCCGAAATTTGATGAAAATACCCATGCTAAAACTTATAAATATCAGTGTTTGTGTGAGCAATTTTCCACTACATATTTTAACATTTTCGGTCAATTTTAATTGGCAAATTTTGGTATTTTTATTTTTTTCTACTAAACATCTAATTGCTCAGATTTTTTTTTTCTGAATAAAACTTTTTATTATTGTCAATTTGAATTTCTTCATTTTTTTCTTAAATGCCTTCCCGTAGTTCAAATTCTCAACAATCAATTGTAAATATGTTTGTAATCTTAGGATGTTTGAACTAGCGGATGATATTTAAGAAAAAAATGAAGAAATTCAAAATGACAAAAATAAAAGGTTTTATTCAGAAAATAAAAATAATCTAAGCAATTAGATGTTTTGGAGAAAAAAATATAAATACCAAAATTTCCTTATAAAATTGACTGAAAATGGTGAAATATATAGTGTAAAATGGCTCAAACAAACCCTTATATATATATATATATATATATATATATATATATATATATATATATATATATATATATATATATATATAAGCGCTTTAACAGGGGTATTTTTGTTATATTTTGAAAAAAATGTAATGATATGGGGGGTTTTGTATGTGAAATGTTTTTTGGGGTCTTAAAATTGCTATTTGCAACTCATACCCCAAAAAGCTTTCTCTCTCTATAAAAAAATTCAAAAAAATTGAATTGAAGCCAAATCAAGCTAAATTCATTGAAATTTTGAGTTATTTTCAACTCCTAAACGTTTTAATGCATTGGGTAGGAAATTTCGGATGTAATTGCATGTTAAACAGCCCTAAAAATCGAATTATATGGCTATTTTTTGGTCAAAACTGCGCTCGGTGAATGCCCAAACCGGGCGTTCACCAGCATTTTTCACGCCCGGTTTGGGCGTGCAAAATACTGGTGAACAGCCGGGCATCCGGTCCGGGAATGGGGGCCCGGTCTGGGCGTTCAGCAGTGTTGTTTTTTTTTTTTTTTTTTTTTTTTTTAATTTCAATTTTACTTATTTAAATATCGCTTATATTTGCAGGATGTCTAATTGGATTAAAAAATTGAAGATGGGAAAAGGGAAGGGACCTATGATTTGTCTCAGACATAATCGAAAGTAACTAGTTCTACACGGTGTGGCGAACGGACGATGATTTTTAAACAACCACGAGCACTTGTTGATGTTTGATTGTTGGTTTTCTTTTTTTATTCTGTTTTCTCATTTCAGGATTGTTGGTCTTTTCTTTTTTTTTCTTTTTTTTTTCTTTTTTTTTTGGATTTGTCAATCCAATAAAAATATTAAGTTCAACATAATAAAGTACTAAGTTCAAAATACTAAAGTACTAAGTTCAACATACTAAAGTCTAAAGTACTAAATTTGACATCATAAAATACTATAATACATTAAATTCGATAAAATTAAACTAAATCAAACACTATTTAGAATATCACACGCTTGACGTCTACCTCGTATTGCGTTGGTTTGTCTGAAAAAAAACATAAAAAAATTAATAAAAAAAGAAAAAGCAAAAAAAACCGGGAGAGGGGGGGTGGACGCCCAAGCCGGGTGCCGGAAGCTGTGTCACACGCCCGGTTTGGGCGTGGACCGGCATTTCACACGCCCGATTTGGGCATGGATTGATGGTTTACACGCCCAACTTGGGCGTGTAAAACAACTTTGGGCGCCCGAGTTGGGCTTTTGCTCTTTCTGTCTAGATTTTTCGAACGAAATGACGAAATTTTTACCTCGTTGTGATGTGTATCTGGATCTTCACCCGATGAGCTCATTTGTGTTCGTATATCACTTTAACAAAGATGATTTTATGCCAAATTAGTGACGAAAGTGATTTTTTCTAGAGAGGAAAAAAATTATGTATAAGTTGCAAATAGCAATTTTCGGAACCCAAAAAGTAAATCCCTTTTGTATGTATGTGTAATATATGAGGTATATGATACATAGTTCATAATACGTGGGTGTTTTTGTATTTAACCCTATAAATTAAAAACATTTATCTTTTTAAAACCATATTAGTTTAAAATTTACCCTTTTTCTTATTTCAAAAAACAAAATTCATAAACAACTTATACACTACCATAAATCTTCAATTCACAACATTCCATATGTATCCATAACCACCAAATGAAAATGAAAATATTAACAAAATCACATAATTAATTGTACAAATGAAATTAATTACTGTTGCCTCCTCAAAAAAAAAAAAAAGGAAAAATAAAAAGAAAAGGAAGAAAATAACTGTTGCAAATCTTGCAGTAACAACGGATAGAATATTTAAGTAAAACAATTAAATGAAATGAAATGAAATTAAATGTAATGCATGTTCCTTCCAGTTTTGTCCTCTGTCCGAAAATTAATTTATAATTCGCCAACGGCTACTTTTTTTCCAACTTCCACAACTCCCAACACCACATAAAAACCAAACCACGCTATTTCTTCTTCTTGTCACAATTAGAAACCCCCACAAAACTTTCCCAGACAAAAAAAAAAAACATAAAAAGTCTCCATCATGACTCTCATCTCCGTCGGCCACGGCGGCGGCGGAGCTCCGTTCCCACTGGTAATGGTGGTGGAGTATCTTGAATCATCAATGTCAAGAGATCTCCTCTGCAAATTCCCAGACAACTCTGCTTTCGATTTCGACTACGCGCAGAGCTCCATTTGGTCCCCTTTGCTTCCTCCGCCGGCGGCGGATTTCTCCGGCCGGGGACTCGAGGTTTCCAGGAATCTATTGTTCGACGAAACAGATGAAGTGGGACTGCTCGAAAACACGAGGAAAATGGCTGTAAGAATGAAGAAGAAACTAACTGATGTTGTTCTTGATAATATCAGCTTATGCCGTACGATGAAGAGGAAGAAGAAAATGAAGAAGAGGAAGTCTTTCGGTTTTTCTCCGGTACCTTCTTCTCGTCGGCTTTCTTCCTCCTCCCCTACTCCAAAGGTACCTTAATTATTCTTCTTTTAATTTGAAACATTTAAATATAGAGTTTATAAGTTTAAAAATAAGTAAGTAAATTATATGATATGATATAAGTGATTTTGGGTTTAATTTGCATTTTGCAGGCATGGGCTAAAGTGATGAAAGCAGCTGCTAACCATTTCAAGAAGAGGAAGAAGAATAATACCAATTTTCAATTAATTTAGATCTCTCCAACAATCGATCGGGACTCGTGATTTCGTACTATATTATTTAGGCTGAATTAATATATAGCAACAGCTTGAGCTGTTGTTTTGATACGATCCGATCCGGTTCGATATATAATTTACCCGCGGATATGTGAATCGCTTGTCGTATATTGTATTGCTCTTGATTATCAGTACTTCATGTAGATTATTCTATCTTCATATACATTGGTGTAGTAAAGTGTACTACTACTACTTCTAGTGTTATGGACTAATCTCAGTTCCCTACTATTTTATCTCTTATTTTTTTGGTAACTAGAAACAGTTCATCATCTGTATAGATCATCAGGAAACTCCAAAATATAGTTCAATTAAAACTAGGATGAATTTGTGACAATTGAATTGACAATATATGCTATAAATTACCAAAAATTTCCTTGCTGCAAAAATTATACATTTCCTTGCTTTCATTAAGAAAATTTCATGTTGCAAAGTTATACATTTCTCTCCTTATTCTGCGTATAAATGAGCCGAGCGGGCTCGTGAGCTCCATGAGCCGGCTGCAAAAGCTCGAGCTCGGGCACGGGAGTTTCGAGCTCAAGCCCAGTTTTAGTTGTTCATGAGCTCGCTCGCTCGCGAACTTTTCTATTTTTTATTTTTTTATTTTCTTATTATAGTAATAATATAAAATTAAAATAATAATTAAAATAATAATAATAATAATAATAATAATAATAATAATAATAATAATAATAATAATAATAATAATAATAATGATGATGATGATGATGATGATGATGATGATAATAATAATAATAATAATAATAATAATAATAATACAACATTAAAATATTCACTTCACTTAGCTTGTTATTTTAGAATTTTTATTATAATACAAATAATTTGTGATATTAAAGAACAATGTTAATTGAAAAAATAAAAAAAACATAAAGGGCTGAGAACTAGAGCTAGAGCTCATCAAATTGAACTCGAGCTCGTAAAATTTAGCGATCTCACCTAGACTCCTCACACTAGTGCTACAATAAAATTTTATCAGAAACAGTGAAATTAATGACAAAATTGTAATTGCAAAACTTTAGAGCTAATTGCATATAACCCCATGTGTAATTTCAAATGGCTAAAAAACCCCCCGTGTTAAAAAAATTAGCATAAACCCCCCTATGTTGTTTTATACGAAGCACACTGCCCCTTTCGTTAAAATTAGCTATTGACTTACATACAATGACTAATTTACCCTTACGAAAGAAACATGAAATTGTTAAAAGAAAAAGTAAAAAAAGGAATTTCGAACAAAACCCAAAACAATCTTCCCAAACACACTGGAAAATCTAATTAAAAAAAAGGAAATCTTACAAAAAAAAAACAGTGTGAAAAAAAAAATGAGCTATTGTTTTTTTTTTTTTTTTCCCTATTTTTTGAATAATTCTTCACTCAAATCCTCCCCAAAACATTCATCTCCTTAGATTTTAAAAAAAAATTCAGTAATCATTCCGCACAACTCGCCAGAATCGAAGTGTTACTGTTCAATTTGGCCGGAAAATGTTTGCCCACATCGAATCACCTTTAACCAGGCCCCCCACCCTTATTTCTCGCCGAAATAACTCCCGTAGTCGGATCCGGTTCTTCTCGCCGGAAAAATGTTGTTGAAGGACGCATGTGCTGAAAATCCTCCATTACCGATGAACGGCGGAGGGCTGGGGGATTCAAGCACTTGGCGTTGGTGAAGAAAAGTTGTCGGTGGAGGAGAAGATTGGAGAAGGCCAGTGGTGGGAGGAAAGGGGCGGCAGTAGGAGGAGGAAATTCGGGAAGAAGACAAGTTAAATTGAGATCTATTTTTTTTTTCTCATTGAGTCTATTTTTTTAAATTCGGCTGTAGAATTTTTGTTTGGGTAAGAAATTTTGAAAATTATAATTAGATCCAAAAGTTTCTATTATTTACATTTAAACCCAATTAAATTTATGTTTATTTATAAAAGAATTTAAGAGGGTATTTTTGACTTTTCACGTTAAAAATTACACTCTCAGTTACACAAGCCGCGCGTACAACACACGACATGTTGTCAAGGACTTTTTCGCCTTTGACTAATTTTTATCGGGGGGTTCCTGCTAATTTTTTTAACACGAGGAGTTTTTCGACACTTCGAAATTACAGAGGGGTGGTTCTTGCAAAAAACCCCAAAACTTTAAGTTGGCTTTAGAATGACGACGACACGTTCTTCAGCTTTTACGTTTCATAATTTATGAAAAATTGTTTGGATATGATTTTTTGTAAAAACTACCAATGTGCAATCTCTAATTGCTGAAAAAAGCCATGTGTTAAAACAATTAGCAAGGACTCCCTATATGAAAATTAGTCAATGTCAATAAAGTCCCTGAGAGCTCATAGTGCTGCTGAACACGGGCGAGTTGTGCGACTAGAGATGTATTTTTTGACTTAAAATATTCAAATTCCCTTTTATTTATAGTTTAAAAATTACAGATTCGCCTCAAAACTCTCATAAGCCCGAAATGAAGTTTTTGATATTTTGACTTCAATCCCTCACATTTTAAGAAAAGCCCTCTTCTTCACCACCCCAAATCAACATATTAGAGGTAGTATTGTATTTCATTTAGATCAACAACCAGAGTTTGTAAGGAGAAGTGTTATATATATAAAACGACAACATAAGGTGGTATATTTGCTAATAACTTTAAGACGAGAGTGTTTTTATCGATTCGAGATTATACATGAGGGTCTTTTATGACGAGAAATAAAAAGAAAACTTATATGTTGAAGCCCTATTGGTAATCTCGAATTGTAACCGGAGTTTTTAATTTCTTTTGATCGAAATTTTCTCATACGAACTCCGGTTACACTGATTCAAGATGTGTTGGAAAATCCATATAAAAATCTACAATATTTTCATTTTGCAAATTTTGAAATATTCATTTTATATCAAATTTTAAAATTAATGCATTTAAAAAAAAATAAGAGTATCTTTATCAAGAAGGACATGTAGTGAAAACAAAAAAAAAATGTAATAGTTATATGACAACTCCTTGAAATATGCTACATAATTTTGTTTTTACATTTGTATTTTTACAATTCATGATAATATACAGATCAATGGCCGCACCGACTAGGAGTATTATCAAATTATTTGTCCATAGTCCATACATAGGGATAGGGTTGTCATCATATATATCACATAGTGATATAATATATCAATTGTAGTGTAGATGAGACAAAATTAACATTCGGTGAGTAGGGAACATAGTGTATAAATAATTAATCAGAATGTGCCCTTTTTTTTATGCCATTGTGTATTTTACTAATCAATAATAGGTTTGAAACATTTAAGTTGATTTACTTGTATTCATTTACAATTTTATTTACTTAATTATACACTATATTTTTTTAAATAAGAGAATTTTGGTGACATAAAGAGAAATTAGTGAATCTAGTTGAAATTTCTAATTGAAAATCGATGAGAATAGTGAATCTACTGAACCTCCTTGGGATCAATTAAGAGTGAATAGGTATTGAAATTCTAATTTTTGATCAAAGATCTGCAAATATCCATCTTGAAGTCGTCATAATCATGTTGTACATAATCATCATCATTATAAGAGTCTTCGTATTCGTTCTCGTCATCTTCTCTTCAGAATTTATATGTCGATTCAATGAAGTTGTTTAACCAGTTGAAAGAGTAATCGACACTTTCAATTCATATAGAATAATTTCTAAAGGATAGGATAAGGAATAAAAATAAAATGATGTATTTTTGTTTTTTTTTTTTTTAGTGAAAACAACAAATCATGTTTGGAGGGAAATTTTGTTGAAAATATTTTGCGAAATTGTTTTTCTAAAACTTAAAAAACATGAATTTATTTTTTGAAAAAGAGTGGGAAAAAAACCAATTAATGGTAACCAAAGAATGCCTCTAATTCTAAAATACCTTTCAAGTTGGTCCACTTTTGTTAGTTTTCTGTCACTTTGTGACATTTCAACAATTGACCCCTGGGGGCCCTAGTAGAAACGTGATCATCTTCTTTTTTTCTTTTTGTTCGATATCTTAACTTTATTTGTTCAATTTTTTTATTTTTTTTTCATGAAAAAAAAAAGAATATGTTTCCGTGAAATATTATACATAGGGTTACAAATTTAAATGAAATATGCTAAACAACATTTATTCCTAGGGTCCATTTGATATACACCCCTAATATGAAAAATATATGGGGAAAGGTCCACCCCTAAAATTATTTCTTTGAGATACACCCCTGGAGAGGCAACAGTACAATTGCGCCCTTTTGTGTAATATTTGCCCTACTGATTTAGTAATTTGCTGACTGCATTCAGCATTGGCCACCTGCATTTAGTATTTGGACCTGCATTTACTGTTTTTATAGATTTTCTTAATAAAAAAATATAAATGTTTATTTATTATTATTTTTTTATATGTAACCCTGTTTTGTATTTTTTTTATTTTTTTTAATTTTTTAATTATTTTTAATTTTTTTTTAATTTTTTTTAAAAATATTTTTAATTTTTTTTTTCAAATTTTTGATAATTTAATGTATTGAAATTGACTATACATGACTATAGTATAACACAGTCATGTACAGTTATATGTAGTCATGTACTGTCTTTTTATCCCATTATATAAAAAAAAAACTTCATCTACACCAACAAATAAAATGTAAAATCACAATCATCAACATCAATGTAGACAGAAAAAACGCATAGCTTTTATATAACTATATATTACTATATTTTACTACACGTGACTATATATGACTACATGTATATGACTATATGTGACTATATATGACTACATGTATATGACCATATGTGACTATATATAACTACATATGACTACATGTATATGACCATATGTGACTATATATAACTACATATGACCATATATGACTACATGTATATGACCATATGTGACTATATATAACTACATATGACTACATGTATATGACCATATGTGACTATATATAACTACATATGACTAACTATATGAGTATAGTCTTTCTTATTTTTGAGTAAATATGAGCATTGTCGTATATAGTGTAATTTGGATTTATATCTTCAAATCCCACATTTCAACCCGACAACAGCTCCGATCTATCGAATGCAAAAGAGTTGTTTCGAATTGAAGAACACCATGTCCTCTCGGCAAAAACTTAGTGCATATAAGTTGTGCAAACACCAAACCTTGACAAAAAATCAAGTTCAATTTAAATAGTTACATTATAAATCAACTCACAACCAACAAATGCAGAGGAAATACACAATCGTGTGCATATGTTACTACATGTCACTATATATTACTATATCTTACTACATGTGACTATATATGACAATAATTATCTATAGTTAAATCTTCATATATATTCAAAATATACGGAACCATACACGAGGTGTCTAGCATTAGGTGTGATATGATCAGTGGCGGATCCAAGATTTTTGCCAAGGGGGTTCGAAATTGTAGAATAAAAAATTAAAATATCACTTTATAAAAATAGTGGACCAAAAATTTATAATTTATAAATTTTAGGTGAATTGTGGAAATATTTAAAGACCAAAAAGTTGAAAAATGTTAAGATTTCAAAAATAGTGGACCAAAAATTTATAATTTATAAATTTTAGGTGAATTGTGGAAATATTTAAAGACCAAAAAGTTGAAAAATGTTAAGATTTCAAAAAAATTCCATTATTGTGAGGGTGGGTTTCGAACCCATGACCTGTTAATAGAAAAAGACATATCTTTACCACTTCAACCAACTACACTTCAACCAACTACCTTTTCTGTTATTTTATGTATAATAGTAATATTTAGTGAAAATCAAGGGTGTGCAACTGCACACCCTAGACCATGGCTACATCCGCCACTGGATATGATATCATTTAGACCACCCAAATCTCGAAAAAGAGCAACAGTTGGGTTGTTGTAAGCCATAAAGGCTCCAAGAACATGTACAATGGTATTTACCAAATTCAAGTGTTGAGAGTCCGTGTCTTTCAATAGAGGTAGAAGAGTGGGGATAAATCACTATAACATATTTATGCTAGAGTGGGTAATCAACTTATTATTGTTGACTTTTATATTCGACTCTAATCGGTAATCAACATTAATCAGTATTGAAACAGTAATCAACATTATTGAAACAATAATCAACATTACCCACTAAAAAACACACATACAAATAACTCGATGAAACACGAAACAAATATCAGTTGAGTCGAATAACAACTCAAACAAACAAATAAAAAAAATATGGAACATCCACAATCGAACAAATTTATTCAGAAGTGGAGTTGAAAGTCAAAAGATGAAAATAATTCATGTAATAGAAAAAAAATGGGAGTTTAAGGTTAAATAAAATTACCGGTGAAAGGACATAGGAGCCGCAGGGCCTGTAGTAATAGACGAAGAGATCGGAGTCGGAAACTTGGGCAAAGCGTCCTTGCTCGACGATTTGATGGTGGCGAGGGCGTCGGCGACGGCGGTGGACGAAGAGAGGGCACGAAGCGGTGGAGGGCGTTGGCGACGGTGGTGCACGAAGAGAGGGAGAGAGGCGGCGGAGGGCGTCAGCGACGGTACGGTAGTGAACGAAGAGAAGGGCAGAGCTGTGTTTTGCCCAGGAAGAGAGAAGACGTGAGACGCTGGATTGGATCTGGCGAGAGAGAGAGAGAAAACGATTGTGGCGTGTGAACGGCAGAGTTTTAGAGGGCTTAGGGCAAACTAAAAGGGTAAAATGGTCACTTCATGTAAGCGATCAAAAACTTGGGTTTTAGTCAAAAGAGTGAAAAAAGGGAGGGATTTCCTCTAATATATTTTCAAAAGAACCGACCATGGTCATTGGTCAACAACTAAATTAAATGATATGCATTAATTTAAAATGCAAAATTCAGGGGAGCACTTTGCGAAAATATGAAATCTCAAAGGAGCTAAATGAAAATAACCCAAATATGGCCATCCCTTTTCATCATTCTATATAATTTCTCATTGTCTCTCTTCTATATATTATCAACTATAAGAAGGAGAGAGAAACAAAAACTTAGAGAGAGAGAGAGAGAATTGGAGATGGAGGAGGAATCAACTGATATGCAACTGGTTTTGATCCCATGGCCAGTGATGGGCCACGTCCAAATAATCGAGTTTGCCAAGCTCATCATCCACCGTCAAAACCACCTTCTTCCTCTTGGTATGTATATAATATTTTTCATTATATTGATAAATTAACTCATTTAGTTTGGTATTAATATTTTAGTTTCTTAGAATAATTTTTTAGCACTTAAAATTTCTGTATATATTCCTATTTGAGCAAGATTTTTTTACTTGTTAGGACGAAGTGTGAAATTGGTAGAAGATAAATCTAGGATTCGAGCCCTTCCTAGCTACCTTAAATACTTCATTCGTTTCAAATTAATATCGTCGTTTAAGTTTTCGGAATCATGCATTAAAATAACTAATGAACATATACAAGTGTTTCATTTTATACATTATATAACTCATTTTATGAATGTGAAATGAAATAACTTATAAGTAATAAGTGCAAAAATTGAAACAAAAATAATTAATGCAATATTGTTATTCAAAAGTGAGACAATATGTAACCAAAAGAATAATTCAAAAGTCATGTATAGTTGATTTGAAATAAAGTTAATTAGCACTTGTTTATGACTACGAGTAATAATTAACTTATTCAAATCCATAAACGAGGTGAGCTGGAAACAACTCATATTTGAATAAGTTTGGCCCACCACAAAACAAGTCCAAATGTTCCGGAGTTAGTTAATCCGGTACCAAAAGACGAAAACCTTCGCCCCGTCCCGAAAGAGTTAGTTAATCTTGTTGGAGTTTGTAGTATAATTTCCATAGAAGTTCAATTATCTCTTATCTTGTTTTAAAAACAGGTAGAACTCTTTCAGTCACGGTGCTCGTGATCAAGCTCCCTGATTATATCGACACCGTGAGCAGCTCATTTGCTGACTCACTCTCTGCTTCCTCCTCCACCACCGGTGCCGCCGCCAGCTCAGGCCTCAACTTCTTCCTCCTCCCAACAACCGATCCGATCCCGGCCGAATGGAGCAGCAGAACGCGCGGATACTTCATGCATAACCTCGTACAGAGCCAGAAATCAAATGTTTCGGATTTCCTCCGTTCTCGCCGGAGAAGAATCGCCGGCGTGGTGGTGGACATGTTGTGCACCACGATGATGGGGGTGGCGGAGGATGTCGGCCTCCCTAGCTATGTCTTCTTCACTTCTCCGGCGAGTTTCTTGGGTGCCATGCTCCATTGTCAGACCCTCCACGACCAGCAGAGCATGGACGTGGCCGAGCTGAGGAATGCAGATTCCGACGTACACATCCCGAGTTTCGCCAAACCGGTCCCACCTCAAGTCCTGTCTATGGTTCTTGTGGACAAGCAAATCTGGCTCGAGAGATTCCTTCACCACGCTCGAGACTATAGACGAGCCAAGGGCATAATCGTCAACACCTTCACCGAGCTAGAATCGCACGCGCTCGACTCGTTTTCACTTGACTCAGCATACGGGGATGGAGGCAATATCCCCCCGGTTTACCCCATAGGTCCAATTATGAATCATCATAGGCACAGCCGGTCGAGCCCCTCATCGGAAGTAATAATAATGGAATGGCTAGAGAAGCAACCACCGTCCTCGGTGGTGCTCCTCTGCTTTGGGAGCCAGGGGAGTCTGCACGAGGACCAGGTGCGCCAGCTGGCGGTAGGGCTCGAGCGGAGCGGACAACGCTTCATCTGGTCCCTCCGGCGACAGTCGCCGGAGGGCGAGGAGGCGAAGTTTCCGAGCGAGTACGGCGGCCACGACGCATTGAGAGGAGTTCTGCCAGACGGGTTCCTCGACAGGACGGCCGAAAAGGGGAAGGTGGTGGGGTGGGTCCCACAGCTGGAGTTGCTCTCGCACCGGTCGGTTGGGGGTTTCGTGTCGCACTGCGGATGGAACTCGGTGCTGGAGAGCCTGTGGTGCGGGGTGCCAATCGCTACGTGGCCGTTGCATGCGGAGCAGGAGATGAATGCGTTCCAGCTGGCGAGGGAGTTGGGATTGGCGGTGGTCATTACTCTGAGCTATGACGAGAGGAAGAGTGTGGTTATGGCGGCGGAAATCGAGAGGGGGATACGGGAATTGATGGAGGAGAGTGGCAGAGGGAGTGAGGTGAGGAAGAGAGTGGAAGAGATGAGTGAGAAGAGCAAGTTGAGTGTGGTGGAAGGTGGATCTTCTTACATTTCTCTCAACAGATTGATTCATAATGTGATGAGCAATGTTCATGTGCCCGAACAATGATTCAGTTACAATTAATCCGTCCATAGTTAACGTGTCGATTATGAGAATATGACACGGTCGACCAAGAGCATGTCTACTTTAAAAGTTATGAGCAGTTTGATGTGTACCTTGTATGGTTTATTTATTACTCACTCGGAGGGAGTTCGATGCTACACCGAGTTATTGTTAACCTTAAATGGGGTTAAATAACCTCCCACTTAAACACATGTACACGTGTATGTGTATTTTAATTACGTGCAGATCTACAGTTAACAATCACCCTGTGTAAACTGTAAAACGGGTGTAGAATCTAATTTCCACTCACTCGGGTATGTCCATAGTATTTGAACATATAAAAGTAACTAGCCAAAAAGTTGAATGAAATTGAAGTAACAAAAACAGAGGCGGCATTGATATAATAAGCTACTTTGAAACAAATTAATTAGGCAAGTCCAATTAATTGGGCACTTACTCTACTAGAACTACAACTACTAGTAATTATAAATACACAAAGGAGTAACCAACCAACCCTCAAGAAACAACAAAAGAAAATTTTACAATAGATTAATTTTGAGCTCTTTATCTTGATTTTTCTTCATTGCATCCCCACTCCATCATTCTCTTCAACTTCCAAAGGGGAACTCACATTTGCCGTACTCTATAAGGGCAGAAACGAGAAGTAAATATACAATATAATAAGAGCTAAGTTTCCGTTTGCAACTATATAGTCTCTACTACTGTCATCGTGTCCAGTTTCAAACATTTTAGAACGAAAATATATTGATATGATCATGTGATAGAAAACATCATTCGAGTTTTTATATCATGCGTACTTCCGCGTAATACACACCTAACGTTGTACTTTCACATAGCATGCATACTCCCAATGTAGCATCTAGAAAGACCTTATTATACTAGCATCCGAGTAATCATGGCAGCCTAAAACTCCATATCCGAAGACCCGATATATAGGATTAATGTCTTTGTATAACACGCACCAAATCTCTAGATTTAGAAAGATAATGTAAACGGAAAAAACGAATAACTATGTTCATTCTCATTTTGGCCCGAGGACACAATCGACTTTTAATTGTCAAATGCTACTACGCACACGTCTGCACCTAAAGGAGCAAACACTAGCTATATATTGGTGGTTAAAGACGCATATTTATTCACATGTGTGGATCTACACATAACAACCTACATAATCAAAAGCAACAATTAGAGAAAGAACACATAATTCGAAAAGATTTTTCAAAAATCTACGGCAAATTGCCAAAAGCATCGACGATTTTAAAAGAAATTGCCAAAGCACTAGTGTGTGTTCTTTTAAACTTGATGAACATTTAAAAGAACATATAGTCAGAAAATGTTAAAACTCTCTATTATTTTGTGTTATTTATAGTATATTGTTAATTATTTTTGGTTGTCCCTCAATAACAAAATTTCCAGGTCAATTGTGGGCCTCCTCTTCATTCATGATACACCTCCCCACATGTTGCCCACTTCCCTCTAAAAGCCAATCTTTAACCTAGACTAAAACTTTATTATTATATAAAAAATAATAATATTATATGTACATAAATAAATAATTTATGATATATGCACATACTGAATTATTAATGTACTGGTCTATCTGTCTAATTTGACTCTAAAATGGACCAAAATTATTGTGCACATTGTATTTTTGTTTGTTTGTGCTGGCCCGGCCCACTGAACTATTATTGTCAACATAAGTAAATGGCAGAAGGGTAAATAGTAAGAGTACTCACTGGGCTTTTGGGTAACAATATAAGCGGCCCCGCCAAAAAAGCAAGTCCCAATGGCACGTCCTTTCTTCTGGAAATAACTATTGAATGCAAATGAAGCGTGGGCCTCAAGTGTGTTAGGATCGAAACACGTGGACCCTGGTTGGATCGGATGGCAGTCAGCGCCTCCTTCCCCACACGCGTAATCTAGACCCTCCTGCAGCTTATCCTTCCCCGCCTCCTCCTTCGCCACGCACCACGTCTCCCCACTCGCCGTCGCCATCCTCTGCTCTCCGCCGCTCACCGGCGTCGTCTTCTCCCCTAACCCTCTCAGACCCTCCGCCGTCAGCGGAATGTCGTACACCTTCTTCTGGTCTGGGTAGAATAGCCCGAAGTTCCTCTCCGACGTGGGCCCCACCTTCTTGTTCTCGTTGAATAGCGCGAAGAGATAGACCGTTAGATCTGCTTTCGGCCGTAGTGGTGTCCCGCCGCCGCCGAGCACGCGGCGGACTAGATTCCCGTTGTAGGCGGCGGCGTTTTCCACGGTTGCGCCGACTTCATTTTTGTCCCCCTTTGACGGCCATCCGGTTTCGCTGACGATGACTGGTACGTCGTCGTATTTCAACGCCGACATTGCCGCGAAAACGGCGTCGATTTGGGCGTCGAAGAGGGAGAAGTACCTCAGCCCGTTGCCGGCGTCGACGACGCCGGGATTCTGCCGGAAAAGCGCGTAATCGAGTGGGATGACGTCGGCGTTGGACTCGTATGCGAAGAACGGGTAGACATTGACCATGAGCGAGGATCCGGTTTTGCGGAGGAACTCGAGCATGGGTTTGAAAACCGGTTCGATCAAATTGGGCCGGAACGAACCGGCCGACGACGGGTACGAGTTCTGCAGAGCGCTGAGTGCGACGGGTGACGACACCTTTACGGCGGTGTGCAGGTTGTACTTGACGAGCGCTTGGTGGATGTTGTACATGGCCGGAATTAGGAAACCGGTGGTGTTGTGGCCGTCCACGAAGACCTCATTGCCGACGGCGATTGCTTCAATGGCGGTGGCGGGATGGTAGGCGGCGACATTTTTGAAGACCCAGGAGTAGGCGAAGGATGGGCGGCGGGCGGCGGAGGAGAGAAGCTCGTTGGGGAGATTGACGGTGACCTTAATACCCGAACCGGATAAGGCATGGAGAACAGCCGGGTCGGAGTCGTAGACCTTGACCCGATCCAAGCCCTGTGATTTCAGAAGCTGCACTACTTTTGTTGCCGATGGGAGATTGTTCGCTATTCTCCCGTAGTTCACTCCGATTGCGCCACCATCTACATTAATTATATATAAATAAATAAAAATCAAAATTCATGAAGAATCTATCTGAATATGCAATTTCTCAAATCAAATGCAACCTTCTCTCTCACACACAATACACACTGTTAGTGTGAGAGAGAGAGAGAAGAGAAAGAGTTACCTGCATTGGACGAGAAGAAGAAGACGACGACCAAGAGTAGAAGAAGCATTGGAATTTTGATAACCTCCATTTCTCTCTCTCTAAAAACCCCCCACTTTTCCTATTTTTTTCTAATTTGTTCTAGAGAGAGAGTGAAGTGAAGAAGAGTGAAGGGGTGTGGTTTGCTGTGAGGTGTGTGCAGTGTGCAGAGTGTGAGACCAAAATCGTATAATGGAGGTTTGGTTATTGAAGGGATCGAGGGATGTTTGTGGGTCCCATTTGCTCTACTTTTTGCACGTGGTCCCATTTTCTATGGGACCCACATTTAATCGACCGTTTCTAAATATTTTCAGGTATTTAATGGTGGTGTTGTACCAACGGTGGAGATGCTGTCCACGTGTTTTTTTCCACCCTCGCGATTTGCATTCTGGCGTCAGAATTTTTGTTGACTTGTGGTTGGAAATGTCTGTTTCAGTTTTCTACTCCAACTTTAATGAATAATCAATCAATGTAATTTATTAGATTCTATTTTGCAGATAGATATTAATTTCGGTAAAATTCATTGTAGGTGAAATATTTAGTTGCTCTGTAAATTAACTATTTCATTAATTATTTTTAAATATTCAAATATACTAGTTCGTGTTTGATGGGGACTAGTTCGGCAAACATGGATCTAACTTGGTTAAACGGGTTGGATTGTGGAGGAAGGGTGAATTGTCCGGGCCAAGACGAGGGTATTGGATCGAGGGTCCAACAAAGGTCAATGGAAATGGGTAGAGACAATCTACAAGAAAAGTTCGTATTTTGTGTGTTCGATTATCTACGGTTCGCACGGCGGGAAGAGACGGCTATACGTCGCTAATATGTGCGCGTTAAGGATGACACCACCAAGATGGATGGCGAGCATATCAAAGTATATTCGAAACGGAAATTCCGAAAATATGTTTGTATGAGCAAGTAATATTTATGATGAATCTAGATCAAAATAAGAGAGACCTAAAGATTGAATATCTATCTTTAGGTCCACTATATATAATCTATATATAATCGTAAGGTTGATAATTAGGGTTATGAATACACATTAACAAAATGCATACTCATTCTTCCTAAATCGTCTTTCTGTTGTGTTCTAATTGTTAAGGTGTCTCTCTCGGCCCTAAATTCTGGTGTCAGCCAATCTTTGCGACGTATAAAAAAGACGTGTTTAGGAAGGATCATTGCGTGTGAAAAACTTGCACCACTAATATTCTATTAAAATAAATTAAAAGAGACACTGATATTTCTCTTAGTTAAAAGTTTATATGCTCAAATTAAGACTTTAGACTATTTTTCTAACATGTTCAAGAATAATTATCATTTACTTCATCATTTTAACGGAAATGCGATCAAACTTATGTAAGACAATATGATGAATTGAATAAAAAGAAAAAAAAAAAAAAAAAAAAAAAAAACTCAGTATCTTTTAAATTACCTTATCCTTTCCTATAGCACATAGGATTTTTGTGATCCAACATTTTATAGGCCTCAAAGTGCGTGTTATTTTTATTCTTTTTTATAAATATTTGAAATAGTAATATACTTCCTCCGTTCCCTATTAAAAATTCGTTTTTTGCTATGCACAAGTATTAAGAAGCTCAATAAATGTATCTTGATTTTAGGTAAAATATATTAAAAGGACTAAAATAACCTTAATTATTTAATGATGTGATAAGAGAGAGTTAATACTTATAGTTGAATTAATAAAGTTAAAATAGGAAAAAAAAATGCATTTAATGCAATATTAGAAATCTAAAGTGACAGATAATATGGAACAAAAATACTTTTAAAAATAGACAGTTATTATGGAACAGAGGGAGTAGCTTTTAGCAAGAAATTCAAAATCGAATTATGTGAATTGATTGTTCTTAAATTTTAAGTTCTGGTAGGTCTAAGGTTAACTATTTTTTGCCATTGTTTGGTAATTTCTCGTATTTTTACACTAACAATTCTATTTTTCAGTTTTAATAGGATTTTATAATTTTTTTTATCACTACACACAAAATGACAGTAAACTAGATAAATATGATAATAAATGTATTGGAAATGATATTAAACTTTTGAAAATTGAGTATCTTAACAAAATATATAGCAATAAACTTATGAATGTCATCAACACAGAACTTCCCAAAATTGGCTGAAATAAAGTGAGTATTGATATACTATGGCAGTGATTTGTTATAAAGTGGATATTTTAATGTAATATGATGGAGAACTTTTGAAATTGAGTACATATATATTAGGCGAAAATTCAGTTTGCACCCCTGAATTATAAGCTATGTATCAAAGATTCCCTGAATTACAAAACGTAACAATTAGCCCCCTACCTTTTCTAGTCAAACGTTAAAAAAATAACTCTATTAATTTTGGGGGGAAATTACTTATTTACCCTTATTAGTGTTATATATATATTCTTGTTTACTTTTTTCTTTGCCCCAATATGAGTTCTTCTTTACGCATCTCTCCTTCCTCAAAATTGAGTTCGTCAAAAGACAAAAGAAGCTCATAAGTAAATGAAGGGGTAAATTCTATTTTCTCCTCTTGTACTTCGGCTCGATATCACTTTACTCCCTTCTATTATCGGTTGCATTGATTTGTCCCTCTGCACTTGAAAAATGGTCTCAATGTGGCCATGAGGCCCATGACCGTTAGTTTTCAGACCTTTGGCATTAACACCGTTTGATCTAAGTCTGAAAATTACAAAAAAGTCACCCCTCCCAATTTAAATAATTAATAAAAAAAATTAAAAATTTAAAAATAAATTGTGGCTGGCGTCGTGGACTATGTTTTCTTGTTGCCTTAAATTTTTTATTTTTTTTGTTTTATTTTTTTGTTTTTTAATAATTATTTAAACTGGGAGAGGCGGCATTTTTGTAATTTCGGAGCTTAGATCAAACGCTGTTAATGTCAAATGTAAGACAACTAACGACGATGGCCACATTGATACAATTTTTCAAGTACAGATGGCAAATCGATGCAATCGAGAGTAGAAGGGAAATAAAGTGATACCAAGACAACGTGCAAGGAGTGAAAAGTGAAATTTACCCTAAATAAAATCCTAATTTTAGGCAATAAATTAATTATGAGATAAGTCTTAATTTTGGACAAAAGATGGATCTTCCTAGTATGGGGATGATCTTAATTTTACTGATATTTTTTGACTGAATTTTGATGACTGTGGTGGAGACTCGTCGAGATCACCACTGATGGCGTCGGTGTAGTGGAGATCCAACGAGTTCAAACTGGTGGCGATGTGGTGGAGATCTGGCGAGTTCACCACTGATGGTGTGGTGGAGATCCGACGAGTTCACCTCTAAGAGTGGCAATCCAACTTCTTTTGCCAACTCCGACAAATTCACCGCTATACACAACAAAAGTAGACGGAGAAGATTGGCCATATATTTTGGGAGTTGAGATTGAATTCGTATAGGTTTTCCGCGGGGGTGTGTTTGTAAGCGATGAACATAAATGTTGATAATGGAGATGATGAGTACGTGAGACGAATTTTATTAACTAAATGAAAATATAAATTAAAATATTTTAGTAAACAACACAGTAATACTATTCTCAAGCATAATAATATTATTGTACTAAACAATAATATTGACGTTTTTCACAAATTACTATGATGACTGGAGTTCACCACCGATCAACGGTAAGAAATAAAAAAATATATATAAAAAATAGATAAAAAAAAATAAAGTCAACGTCGGAAACCAGCGTTTACAATCTATCTCTTGCGGAAAAAATAAACTAGAGACAAAAAAGCTTGAAAAGAAGAAAGAAAGAAAGTCAAAATTAGATTTTCGAGGTTATATTTGTGAAATTTGAGTTAAATTAAGTTTTACAATTAATAATTGAATTTAAAGGATTGTGGATAATTTTATCATAACTCAAATTAACAAAGGTTGGTGGTCATGAACCTTCTCATAAAAAATCCTAAGTGGAATATGGATAACTAATAGATATGCACAAGACAAAAACTAACCAAGTTTTCCTTGCAATTCATCAATTAAAATGTTACTTTTTGGTTGTAGCCATAATTGGTGAAGCAATTATAGACAAATCAAGCTGGCTTAAATTTTTTTTTTTTTGTAGAACTTCAGTCTAAATTTGTTATTGAGTTTCAAAAATATTAATTGAACTAAATTAATATTAAACGAAAGTAAGTTGAATGCTTTGTTATCATAGAGATCCATAATCAACTTATTTTCTTACAAATTTTATGTATTATGTTTAAATACTAATTTTGTACCAGTTTTAATAAGGGATTTTTATGCAAAAGTCCCCAACCAAGCATGTTTATTATTCTAGGTTTAGGGGACATATCTCTTTCACCAATAAGCCCATCCCTTTAATATTTATTATAACTAAAGGAAACATTCATGTATATCCCAATATTACCACCCTCAACCATTTATACACAATTCTTAATTGTAATCCAAATTAATCAATTTTGTCCATAAAAGTTCAATTTTGACCACAAAAATTCAATTTTGACTTTTTTTTGGAGTATAATTTAATATGCTCCAATTTCATCTTTAACTTAATTTAATCTCAATTTGACCCCAAATTTCACAAATTATTAAATTTTGACCCAAAACTTTTTTTTTTTCAAAAACTTTTTTTTTGCCGCCGGATTCCGGCGTTGACCGGCGGTCAACGCCGGTCTCCGGCGTTGACTTTTCTAATTTTTTTTTTTTTCCTTTCTTCCGGATTTTTCGCCGGTTTCCAGCGTTGACCGGCGGTCAACGCCGGTCTCCGGCGTTGACTTTTTTTTTTTTTTTTTTTTTTGCTTTTTTCTTTTTTTTTTTCTTTTCTTTTCTTCCGGATTTTTTCGCCGGTTTCCGGCGGTCTCTTTTTTTAGTGTTTTTTTAAGTTTTTTTTTTGTTTGGTTTGTTTTGTTTTTCCACGTCCGCCGCTAAACGTTGACCGTAATTGTGCTGTCACTGACAGTAAATTAACGTAATTATACTGTCAATGATAGTCAATTAACGTAATTGTACTGCTGTTGACATTACATTTATGTAATTGTGCTGCCGTTGACAGTAAATTAATGCAATATTATATTTTTTTATTTATTATTATTTTTTTTTTATTTTTTTTGATTTGTTGACAAGTCAACGTAATTATATTACTGTCGTTGACAGTAAAATAACTGTAAACACAATAATATTACTGTCAACAACATCAATATTATTATTTTTTTGGGGTGTTTGTTTTGTTTGAGTTATTCACGGAGTAACGTATTAATATTACTGTCTATTATTGTAATATTACTGTAAACACAATAATATTACTGTGGTTGACGGTAATATTACTGTTTGTTATAGTAATATTCCTGTCAACCACATCAATATTATTATTTTGTTTGGATTTTTTGTTTGTTTGAGTTATTCACGGAGTAACGTAATAATATTACTGTCTACTATTGTAATATTACTGTTGCTATAGTAATATTACTGTTGCTATAGTAATATTATTGTCACTCACAGTAATATTAATTCTTTTGGTTTTTTTTTTTTTTTTTTGTTTACATTTGTTGAACGGACAACATAGTAATATTACTTTATTATACAATAATAATGAATTTTGTTGTGTTAATATTAATGTGCTAGAGATTAATATAGCAATATCACTGTGTTAAACTATAGTTTAGTTAATTTTACTGTGTTTAACAGTAATATAGTTAATATTACTGTCATTCAAAGCAATATTGTTGTTTAAACGGAAAAAAAAGTTACAGAAAAAAAAATTAAAAAAAAAAATAAAAAAAAGTCAACGCCGGAGACCGGTGTTTACCGCCGGTCAACGCCGGAATCCGGAAAAAAAATCCGGAAGAAAGGAAAAAAAAAAAAAAAAATTAAAAAGTCAACGCCGGAGACCGGCGTTGACCGCCGGAGACCGGCGTTGACCGCCGGTCAACGCCGGAATCCGGAAAAAAAAAATCCGGAAGAAAAAAAAAAAAAAAAAAAAAGTCAACGCCGGAATCCGGCGGGAAAAAAAAAGTTTTTGAAAAAAAAAGTTTTGGGTCAAAATTGAATAATTTGTGAAATTTGGGGTCAAATTGAAGTTAAATTAAGTTAAGGATGAAATTGGAGCATATAAAAGTAAGAGGGGTTATTTTAGTCCTTTACATAAATCTGGACCATGTGTGGACTTATTGGTAAAGGAGAATATTGTCTGGATCTCTTTATGAATAAGTTCCCACTGATGGGCTTATTTGTAATATGCCCTTTTAATAATTAGATGGCAAAATGGGGGGCGAAAAAAGTGAAAAATAACAACACTTTTTTCTTTGGTTATCTTTAAAAAATCAAGAAAGGTAACAACTCCTACATAAAAAAATTAAAAAGAACATTAAAGTGAATATATCAGTAATGGACAAAATATTATTCCAAAATGTTCAATACTTCACTTTCTTTTTACACCAAAAAGAAAAGTCTCCCTTTGCTAGAAACTTTATTTTACTTTTTATCCCCAACTTTTTACTGATTTAGGAATAATACCCTCACTTGTTTAATTTTTTGTTACATGCTACAATATTCATATCAAATGCCAAGATAATTACAATTTTGGTCTCTATATTATACGATCTTTTTTTTAATATTGGTCCTTAAATTTCTTCTGGTACGAAATTGGTCATCAAATAACCAATTTTTTTTACAATTTTCATCCACATTTTAAGAAGTGCATTGCTACATGCCGGAAAAAGGCCAAAATTAAAAAAAAAAATTGTATAATATAGGGACCAAAGTTGTAATTATTCTCAAATGCCCAACCAGTATATTTGTAATAAAATGGTGGGTGGAGGTAATTATCCTTAAATAAAAGTAACGTTGCTAAATGTCCAAAATTCAATTTAGAAATGTTTTAGATTATAAAAACTGTTATAGGCGGTTTGAAATTATAGCGTAAACAACTAATGTGGTGTCTGCAAACACTTTTTCAGAGTGATTATGAGCTTTTTAATATTTATCTATTTTGAAGTAAATCAGTTTTATAAAACTTCCATAGTATGATTTGCTAAGGATATATTTGCTAACACTAAAAATCATAGTATGGAAGTTTTTACTAACACCACTCTTAATATCAAACAAAAGATGACTGAAAGTATAATAGATAAGAATCTAAAACATGCATAAAAATACTTTTGTGACGAGCTAAAGGCATCGAGAAGAACACAGCATGTGATATCAAAGAACGGGTAAGAAAAAGTTAGCTAAAAAAGCGCCTGCATATTTAGAACACGACTCATTTCCTAAACAATGATCCCAATATCGAAAATACAATTTAAGATGAGAAATGCAAGGCCATGTTTTTACACTACAGAGGCAACGATTTTCAATTAGTAGATTCAGAATATAATGATACTCTTGGATTATGTTACAAGATCCTTCATAGTATTTCGGACAGCTAACCTGCTAAAATAACGAATAATGGATAAAATCTCGGGAGAAAACTAAGAGTTGGGCTTACAAATATATATACGTTAAAAAAAAAAAAAAAAAAAAAACTTCTGTGCATCTGCTCGTTGGTCTAGTAGTTTATCTACATATTGCACATCAAGCAAAACCCGGTCAGATACGTGGAACTCGTCAAACATTTCTAGCAGTGCCGTGCAACTGTGGCGGTCTCGCGTTATGCTCGTCCTTAATTTCGTGCAAAACAAGAGTTATATATGAGATAATGAAACTGAAACTTCACAAAGTAATGATTTACTTCAAAATAATTTATTGCTAAAACTGACCTGAATGCCATAATTGAAAGGTGGTTGTCTAAAATCGAGATGGCCCTGAATAAATAGGATTCAAAAAAAAAGCCAAATTGGTCATCAAAGATTTTATACGAAACTGAACCGTTCAAGACGAGACTGTAAGAATTATAAGATGTAATAGACTACACTACCAGTCCAGACATGCTTTGTTGAGTCCCGTAAAAGTTATCATGGCTAGAAGCAAGGGAGTTCAATTGTCCCTACAATAAAAAGTCACAGACGACATTTACTCCGATAATTTATTTAACGCGTACATGAATAGGTTCAAAAGAAAGTCAGGATGACACACCAGCCCCGGCATAGTCTGTTGACCGACATAGTAAGCATCATTCGGTGGCTCCATCAAATTTAACTGGATCAATCATAACGGGGTCAGTTATAAATTATAATGCATCATCGTTTTTACACATCGTTATCACACAAATCCATACCAGTCCATGCACATTTTGTTGTGATCCATAGTATCCATTTAAGGGAATTCCCTCCGAGCTCAGATGTTCCTATGGGGACGAAAAAATATTATTTAAATTTTAGCTCTTTGAAAAACTTAAAATAATAAATCAAATTAATTCCTTTCTAGCATATCAGAATCTCCCAAATCATGCCGATAGTTTGGTGATCATTGTGAGAGCTGAAAGGAAAAAGGTAAAACTCGATGCAATCTAAACAAAATTTTATCGCCATAACTAACCATTTGTTGTAAACTGTCTTGTGTGTCAATACCAACTGCTTCTGGCTCTGGCTGTAACTGAGAGAGAAACATAACTCAAAAATTCTTTAGGGAGCCAAAGATGGACATAAATAAAGTGAACAAAAATATTGAAAACCGAGTTTACGCGTATCGAACCTTTCTTTTCTTGTTTGTGATCTTCTTCTTGTTTGTTTTGGCAGCTTGGATCACCTGGTTCTCCTCTTCAGTAGAACGAAGTGCGACGGAGTTATTACTACTACATTCTATGGCAGTTCTGTTATTAATATTCACACTGCTCTTCAGAGCTTCAACTAAAGCACGGCAAGCAATATGGTAATTCTCTTCAGACAAGGAACCTTCTTCTCCTAAGTCGATAGCACGCTTGCACAGATCATTGTACCTCTGCACCCTAGTTTGGATTCTTTCAGTTCCATCCACCACTGCTTGCCGGTTTTTTGCATCTTTCGTCCATCTCTTGAGGATATATTGCGACGGGATACTAGAAAGACCGCATATTTGGAGGACAATCATCGAATGTCTGCACAGAAAACCTTTATATTCAAACATTAGACATGAACAAGAAACCTCAGACTTTGCTTCGTTCCATGTAACCACAAACTTTTCAGTTTTCTCACAGTCGTCAACCCGAAAAACAACATTGCCTCCATTTTCCTTTTCCTTCTTGGGATGGCATCCTACCACACCCAAGACTTCAATTTGGAATTTTCTGAAAATTGCGTGCGTGTAAATCGTCGACATTTGCTTTTCCCAAGGAGAAGGTGATTTAAGTGCTGGCTGTTTGTGCCATGTATCAAAGTCCGCCATGTCTTCCTCTTCGTACCTATTCTGAAGTATTGCACCGTATTGTCTCACAAACTCTTTCAAATTTATCTTTTTGTGAATGTATTTGTCAAAGACGGAGTTCACACTTTCAGATCGCTGAGATGTGGATAGCCCAGCCAAAAACGTGTCTCTCATGAAGGTGGGAACCCATTTTTTGCGGTCGACATACAGTGAATGAATCCATTCATTTTCTTGTAATTCAAATCGGCTGACCATCTTCCACCACCTCATGTCAAACTCTTCGTCTGTCAAAGATTTGAATATACACTTGTTGAATTTTTTCATAAAATTCTCATGTTGTCTGAGTACATGACCAAGAGTTTCAGGTAACCTTTCCAATATATGCCAAAGAGCAAAGCAATGGTACGAATACGGGAAAACTTCTTCCATAGCTGATTTCAACTGTTTATCTTGATCACTGATTATAGCTTTCGGAGCTTGCCCACCCATTGCTCTGAGCCATGTCTTCATTAACCAAACAAACGTTGGTTTCGTTTCATCGGCTAATAACGCACATCCAAGCAGCATAGGCTGGAAATGATTGTTCACCCCGAGGAACAGAGCAATAGGCATCTTCTCGTTGCTTTTAACATAACTAGTATCGAAGAAAACCACATCACTGAAGCTTATATAATCTTTCCTGCTTTTCGCATCAACCCAGAACAAGTTCCTCACACGCTGATCTTCATTCAAGTCAATTGCATAAAAGAATGAAGGTTTCTCTTTCTGGATTTGCACAAAATACTCGAGCATAACTTGAGCATCCCCTTCTTCTAATGCCAAATAACGCCCTCTGTCGAACTGGTGCTCAAACTCATTCTTGCTGAGGCAAGAACTTGTACTACCACCGGATTGTCTAGACATCTCGACATACATTTTTCTTGTCCGCTCACTAACCGCGTGTAGGATATCTATATTATTCTTTTCAGCTAATTTTATGTTCCTATGGATACGAAAATGATAAGCCAAGGCAGGCAAAAGCTCGTGATTGTGCTCCTTAACAAATTCGTGAATATACCATTTCCCTTCTCGTTTTCTCTTCACGTGCATACTAGCTTTGCAATCTGTCTTTTTTACGCCCGGCCTTCTACTAACGCCGCTCTCTGATTCCGGTGTGACACCGTACCTTGAACAAGCGAATTTGGCGTCGATGAATTCTTTGGTTTTCTTTGAACGGCGGCTGTTTTTGATAGAGGTGGTGAACCCCATTGACTTTGCATACTCCTGATAAAATGAATATGCTGCCTCGTGGGACTCAAATTCAATGCCATCATGCGGTTCGAAATTGTCGCCATCAATCCCCGAATGATCTCTTTTCGGACAGATGCTTACCTGGCCATCCCTAGTTTCTGCAGCATCTACAACATCAACCATATTCAGACCGATCCCTTCTTCACCACCTTCCACATTGTCCTCTAAATCCACCATAGCATCTGCAGTATTTCAGAACACGTGCTTCCGACTTTCATTAAAATTACAACTAGTACAACAAACTACATTTTTTTCCCTGTAAATTATGCAATAGTGTACAGAACCAAGAGTACGAAGCGTTTCTGCCCACCGTAAAACTACTTAGAATATCGATTATCCTTGAAAAGTATAACATGATATATCATAAACATAATAAAAAAATACATAGATGCTTACATACATATAAACTATATATATCTATATATACCACAAAATAGCTGCCTTTCTGTGCTTCTATTTGCTTTCAACGAAAATTGCCAGAAATTCATGTATCAGTAACTGATCCAATAACTAAATTAAAAATTTCCATATTCAAACGTTCATAAATCCTTGAAAGGTGAATACAAGGCTAGGAAATTCGAAAATTCAGCACACAAAAAAAAATTCCAAAGCAGACGGAATTGAATTCAAGAAAAAAACAAGAGCGCGTACCGATTTTTTGGAGCTATATTTGTAGAAATTCATTCTGGGGCACCTTCGCCAACATGTATGGTAGCAATTTCTCAAGGGTTTTTCAGTGTGAAATTCGTTTTCAAAGAAAAATAAGGGGTAAAATGAAACTAAAAGATTGAAAAGGGGAAGTTTTACAAAATTATGTATATTCCACGATGACCCCCCATCTAATCGTATTTCTGATTTAACGCCCAAACTTTTGTGTTATTTGTTATTGGTCTTCTTAACTTCTGGGAAAATTTGCATAAATTCGCTCAAGTAGACCTCAAAATATTTTCGGAACATTTAATTAATTATTGTAAAACCATTATAGTACATATAAGGACTAGTTTGATTCCTGCTAAATTTGTTCTATTGGCCAAATATTAGGGGCCAGTGGCTAGAAATACGTTCGGTTGGTAAGATTTTTAGTTTAGTTGGTAAGATTTATTCTTCTTCAAATAAAATCATAGTTCACTGGTAAATGCTATTATTTTTTTAAATCAGTAGCACCCCTCCCCATTGTCTTGATAGTCGATTTGTTCGATAGACTTGATAAAGCCAAGATATACACGAAGATGGATTTGCAAAAAGAGCTATTACCAAGTCCGCATTGCCGAAGGGGACGAGCCTAAGACAACATGCATCACCTTTTATGATTCTTACGAGTTACTCGTCATTCCGTTCGGGTTAACCAATGCCCCGACAACATTTTGCACCCTCATGAATAAGATCTTCCAACCATACTTGGATCGGTTCGTAGTAGTCTACCTAGACAACATCGTCGTTTATAGCGACACCATGGAGGAGCATGCCAACCACCTTCACACCGTCTTCCAAGTAGTTTGGGAGAACGAGCTCTTTGTGACGGAGAAGTGCAATTTTGCCAAGGAGGAGGTCCAATTCTTGGGACACATTATCGGGCACGGGCAACTCCAAATGGGTGGAGCGAAGATCAAGGCTTCACCGAGTGGGAACTGCCAACAAAGGCAACTGAACTCATTCATTTTTGGTTTAATAAATTACTACCGACGGTCATAAAAGGGTAGTCGGCACGAGCGCCACCACTAACCGACTTGCTTAAGAAGAAAAACGCGTGGGAGTGGTTTGCCTCATGGCGACGGACATTCGAGGACTTAAAGGCAGCAGTAAGTCAAGAGCCGGTCCTCGTCTTACCAGACTGGGAAGTCCTTCGAGTTAGACACGGACGCTTCCAACTTTGCCATTGGAGGGGCCTTGATGCAAGAGGGGCATCTGATCGCCTTTGAGAGCCGAAAGCGCAACGAGATGGAGTGGTGCTACACGGTCCAAGAGAAGGAGATGGCTGCCATCATCCATTGCTTGAGGGAGTGGCGAGATTATCTATTAGGCGCGCCATTCGTGGTCAAGACAAACAACGTTGCCACGAGCTACTTCCAAAAGCAGAAGAAACTCTCGCCAAAGCAAGCACGGTGGCAAGACTTTCTGGCCGAGTTTGACTACGTCTTGGAGTAAAAACCGGGAAAGGCGAACGTTGTGGCCGACACGTTGAGTAGAAAGGCCGAACTCGCAACTATTAGCTCAACAAGGGGGAACTTGGCCGATATGATCCGAGAAGGGCTCGAGCTATTTCGACTCGTCAAGGAGGGCAAGACGAGGCAATTTTGGGTAGAGGACGGCCTACTCTACACGAAGGGACGACGACTCTTTGTTTCGAAGTAGGGAAGCTTGAGGAAGGACCTCATCAAAGAACGCCACGACAGCAAGTGGACAGGGCATCCGGGCCAAAGGTAAAACCATGGAGTTACTCGAGACGGCCTACTTTTGGCCTCACATGCGGGACAACATTGACGTTTATGTCAAGACTTGTCTTGTATGCCAACAATACAAGGTGGGAAACAAGCAACCGGCAGGGTTACTCGAATCATTCCTAATCCCCGACCGACCATGGGAGTCAATCTCAATGGACTTCATTAGTGCCTTTCCTTGTCCAAGGGGTCCGCATCTATCATGATGGTGATATATCGCTTTTCAAAGTACGGGACGTTCATAGCTTGTCTGACACGATCCACACAAGCTCAAAGATAAAGAATTGGAAGAAGCGCAAGCGTACGAGTTTGGAGAGGCTATTCGAGTTATCCTTGGAGAATAAAGGTTTGCATCAGACTGTTGAAGAGTTAATAGTTTGGAATTGGAAGAAAAGAAAAAGGAAATTCATCGGACTAGCCAAATTCCATGCATCCGCGATTCTCGCATATTTCTGGCAGTTTTACCATGTGGGTTATAACTCTCTCATATCACGTCCAATTTAGGTCATTCTAATTGCTACAGAAAGCCAACTGGAATATCTAAAACTTTGATGTTTTGATCCAAGATAGATTTGGAGTGGAAGAGGTCAGACATCGAGCTTGAAGTCAACATACGTGCACAACCAAGTGTCAACTCGAGTTATGAAGAGTATTAGTGTGATCGACTTGATGTTTGGAGTTTATATTTTATTGAATTAAGTTTTTATTAAGGATTTGCATTATTTTGGTATTTTAGAGTCCATTTATGGTTAGAATTAGTTTAATTAGATGTTACTTGATTATAGTTTAGGTAGGAGTCATTTTCCTTGTGAAAATGGAGTCTTTTAGCACTTATAAATAAGTTGCCAATTTGGATTATTTTAATGGACGAATTTTAATGAATATTTGAGTATATTGAGAGTTATTTCTCTTTCGCTGTTCTACAGCAACTTCGGGATTTTACAAGTGGATTCTTGTAATTTTCTTAGCGCCATAATATTGGTTTCTGGTTATTTATAACCACGGGGTCAATATTATATATCACCTTGATAATAATGGTTTCTAGCTCTTTATAGCTATGGGGTCATTATTCCTTGTTTCCGCCAATCTGAATCATTTGTTTTTGGATGTTTTTCGATCTTTCTTCCGCGTAAGGTATTGGGTCTCGTAACAAGTTCTACGGGGTTCGTATCAGTTGGTAACTAGAGCCAACATCCAAAACAGGTTTCACCTATCTTTATTTTTTGTTGTGTCTTCTAGTATATCTCATCTTTTCTTGAGTTGTGTTATTTAGAGTCTTCGTAAAACAAAATATACAAAAAAATATCAAATTTTTATTTTTTGTTTAGATTTATTTCCATCCAAGTTAGGTTTGTTCGTGTCAAAAAAAAAGAAAAAAGAAAAAAATATTCGAATTTTGTCCTTGTTTAGAGTTCCTTCTAGCCCAAGTTAGGGTTTATTAGTGTTAAAAAAAAAAGAAAAAAAAATATTTGTTTTGATTATGTCCGAGAAGGCCTGTTATAAAGGAGAATGAATTGAGCAGCGTATGATGTCGCCAATGGACAAACGCTTCCAGGAACTCCAAGATCGGATAGAAGGAATTGTTACCCAACTAAAGGAACTACACAAAGATCAACAACATGTTCGAGGGTCATACGTACGACGTGATGTTCACCAACCAGTTATACCTTATCCTGATAAAGAGGTAGAGCGTGATGGAAATTTTGGTGTGAATGTTACAAAATCAAGGACGGGGAGTATGGGATGATGGTCTGGATTGGATAGATCGAGCCGAGGATATTTTGGTCGAGAAAGACATGGCGTAGATCTAAATCGTAGCTCAATGAAGTTGATTATACCACCCTTTCAAGGTAAGAGTGATCTCGAGGCGTACACTCAATGGGAAAGAAAGGTTGAACACGTATTCGATTGTGATTACTATTCCGAAAAGAAGAAAGTGAAGCTCATCATCGAAGCGTTCATTGAATATGAAATTAGTTGGTGGGACCAATTTGTCTTAACGAAGCGGCGTTGTGGCGAACCACCAATTGAAGATTTGGAGTCCATGAAGGCAGTTATGAGAATGAGGTTTGTTCCTTCCCATTATTATAGGGAAATGAAGATGCATAGCTTGATGCAAGTTACTAAGTTAGAAGAAAGGAGTTCATCCAATTGGAAATCACATAGGAGATCTGCCAAACGATAGAACCCTTACAAAATCCCAAAGAAGAAGAAATTCTACGAGACAAAGGAGACTACGAGGAATTGAAGAGAAAGGGTGATTCTTTATTGCCCCTTGAAAAAGAAGATGCTTATCAAGCTTTTAAGAAAGAGAACACTCAAACAGATTTGGGAGTTATTGATGCGCTAGTTGAGGAAGAAGTAAGTGAGAATGTTGAGGCTGAGTCCAAGAGGGAAGAAAATTGCGAACCCGCGCCACCAATCGAAGAAAATGAAGGTTCGGATTCGAGGGCGAATCCTTTTGAAGAGATGGAGAATGATACGATCCAGCCATGCATCAAAGTTACGGAGGATGATACAATCTAGCCATGTAACCAACTTAATGTCGAGCTAACTAGAGCACAAACTTCCGTTATTGAAGTTGATGAACATGGTGATGCAATACATGAAGACGAAGGCGGTTCTATTAATGTTGTTAGCAATAATTTGGTGGAAAACTTGAGTTTATCAATTTTGGAGTATTCTAGACCACATGAGCTGCAACTGTTTGAAGATGATCGTGAAAGATCGTTTCTATATGCTCCTTTTTATATCTGTCCGGATTCGAGGACAAATCCTTTTAAAGAATGGTAGTATGATACGATCCGCACAAGCTCAAGGATGAAGAATTGGAAGAAGCGCAAGCGTACGAGTTTAGAGAGGCTATTCGAGTTATCCTTGGAGAATAAAGGTTTGAATGAGACTGTCGAAGAGTTAATGGTTTGAAATTGGAAGAAAAGAAAAAGAAAATTCATTGGACTAGTCAAATTCCATGCATCTGCGATTCTCGCCTATTTCTGGCAGTTTTACCATGTGGGTTATAACTCTCTCATATAATGTCAAATTTAGGAGATTCTAATTGATACGGAAAGCCAACTAGAATATCTAAAACTTTTATGTTGTGATCCGAGAGATATATGGAGTGGAAGAGGTCATAAATCGAGCTTGAAGTCAACACACGTGCACATCCAAGTGTCTACTCGAGTTATGAAGAGTGTTCGTGTGATCGTCTTGATGTTTGGAGTTTATATTTTATTGAATTACGTTTTTGTTAAGGATTTACATTATTTTGGTATTTTAGAGTCCTTTTATGGTTAGAATTAGTTTAATTAGATGTTACTTTATTATAGTTTAGGTAGGAGTCATTTTCCTTGTGAAAAGGGAGTTTTTTAGCACTTATAAGTAAGTTGCCAATTTGGCTTATTTTAATTGACGAATTTTAATGAATATTTGAGTATATTGGGAGTTATTTCTCTTACAGCAACTTCGAGATTTTACAAGTGGATTCTTGTAATTTTCTTAGCGCCATAATATTGGTTTCTGGTTCTTTATAACCACGGGGTCAATATTATCTATCACCTTGATAATAATGGTTTCTAGCTCTTTATAGCTATGGGGTCATTATTCCTTGTTTCCGCCAATTTGAATCATTTGTTTTTTGGATGTTTTTCGATCTTGCTTCCGCGTAAGGTATTGGGTCTCGTAACAAGTTCTTCGGGGTTCGTATCATTTTCTTAGCGCCATAATATTGGTTTCTGGTTCTTTATAACCACGGGGTCAATATTATATATCATCTTGATAATAATGGTTTTTAGCTCTTTATAGCTATGGGGTCATTATTCCTTACTTACACCAATCTGAATCCTTTGTTTTTGGATGTTTTTCGATCTTGCTTCCGCGTAAGGTATTGAGTCACGTAACAAGTTCTACGGGGTTCGTATCATTGTCCGAGGGATTGCACCGCTGAGGAGGCAGCTCAGTTCTTTCTCAAGAACGTCGTCAAGTATTGGGGACTACTGAGGAGCATCATAAGTGATCGAGACCCACGCTTCATGGGACGATTATAGATAAAACTTTTTCAAGCTTTTGGGATCCAAAATTTGCTTCTCAACAAGTTTTCACCCCCAAACCGATGGGCAAACGGAGAGGGCAATGCACTACTCGAGTGCTACTTACAGCAATTCGTGGGAGCTAATCAAAAGGATTGGGCAAAGATCCTTGAGGTGGCTCAATTTTCATACGACGTGCTGAGTGGGGAAACAATGGGAAGGAGTCCGTTCGAGCTTGCAACGGGACAACAACCGCTAACGCAACACATTTTGGCCACATAAATTGATGGTAGGAGTCTTGGGGCATTGAAGATGGCTAAGTCATGTGAGGATGAAGCCGACTTTGCCCGAGCGTGTCTTGAGAAGGTTAGGCGACGTATGAAGAAATGGGCGGACGACAAACGACGACCACGGGAATTCGACGTTGGAGCGGAAGCATGGAGAAGCTCTTACCCCAACAATTCAAGGTATTGCGGAGCATACATAAGGGCCTCGCGTGGAGATGTGAAGGACCATTCCCAGTGATCATCAAACTCGGTAAATTCTCTTATCGCCTAAACCTTCCAAGTTCTTTGAAGATTTACCTGGTCTTCCATGTGAGCATGTTAAAGTCTTATCACGATGAAAAAGAAGACCCAAGCCGATGAGAGTCACACCGAGCACCACCCGTCATGACCAAGTCATATGATAAGGAGATTGAAGAAGTGCTCGGCAGACAAGTGAAGTGACGTAGGTGTGTTCCACCAAGTACTCAATGTATCATCAAATGGAAGGGATTACCCGAGTCCGAGGCAACTTGGGAGACTAAGGAAGACTTGTGGAAATTTCAAGATCGTCTCCACTTGTTCGAGGTAACGAGGACGTTGCCGGATTAAGCGGGGGAGAATGTCACGGCCCGTCAGTTTCGGCCCAACTCTTTGCCAGTTTTCCTTGGATTGGAGAGGTTAAAAAAGCCCAAATAGTATTAGGTCCAAGTTGACCCAAATGTAAATAGACTTGGTAGAGATTCTTAGAGGATTCTAGAAAACTTTCTAGAACCTTTCTTTTGTAGATATTTTGTAGGAGTTCTTTAGAATGTTCTAGGGAACAATCCCTAGCCCTTAGATCAAATAGATCTCCACTATCCATTAAGGAGGTGGCCTAGTATAAATAGGATAGGAATTCATTTGTAAGCATCCAAGAAATCCAAGCAATTGTAAGCACTCAAGCAATTCAAGTACTTTCCTACAAAGCTCTCTTATCTTCTTAAGTTATTTGTCCGTTTTCAATCACTTAGCATTCGCAACACGTTCGAGGAGGCTGTCAATGACATCACGCTCTTGCTTCCTTATGTGGTCACGTAGGTGGTGAAGATGTTGCCTTCCCATTGGCTATTGGTCATCCTACTTAATAAATCTCTTGTTTGATCGTCAAAAAAACCAACAACCATGCTAATCCCTGCATTAAATTATGCAATACACCTAAATCCAGAATGGGTAGATATATTTAGTAAGAACGAATTTCAAAGAGACTACCTGACTTTGGTGACTTTGGTTACTCCTCAAGAAGGTTGGAGACGCTTAGAGAGGTTCTTCTCTGATTGTATTTTTGGTAAATCTGACAGCTCTTACTAAGAAATAACTCCGCCGATCGACTTGAGGTGCGGACCAGTGCGGATTGAGGCATCAGCCAAAGCCCGAGTAGTTGATATGCCCATGAAATGCCGTCGCCCTGATCGTGGCGGACAACACGCGCCCTCGGCGTGCCTCGGCAACTGCGCGCTCCCGGTGCTGGCCAGCGGGCTCCCCATTTGACCCGTCTTGAAACACTTTCTAGATTCTATGGGTGGTGTTGCATGGCCGTTCTTAGTTGGTGGAGCAATTTGTCTGGTTAATTCCGTTAACGAACTAGACCTCAGCCTGCTAACTAAGTATGCGCAGGCATCCCTTCGTGGCCAGCTTCTTTAGAAGGATTATGGCCTTTTAGGCCGCGGAAATTTGAGGCAAAAACAGGTTTATGATGCCCTTAGATGTTCTGAGCCGCACGCGCGCTACACTGAGGTATAAAGGAATGATTGTTTATTGTAATGATACAGAAATGTATAAGGGTAAAATTTACTAGTTAAAACAAATATTCAGTTATTTAGTAGTTATATAAAATGATATTACATAAATAATATTGGAATCAAGTACGTTTCAATTTAGTCACCGTTAGACGCAATATATATACACTAGGTAAAAATTATAACCATGGAGACGAACACAACTTTTATAAGTGAACATATTGCTGATAATCCATGGCAGTTTTAATATAAATTAAAGTGCTATTTGATATAATCCCTCAATACTTCTTTTAATAGAGAGAGACTCAAACTATTTTGCACCATTTGAAAAAAACCTATTCATAATTTCAATCACTCATTTTTTCTATTATGTTAATTTTTTTACCACTTCATCAGCACTATTCGCCCATGACCCAACTGTCTTTTTTTTTTTTTAATTATTATTTTATTATTATATTATTATCATTTTAATTTTTTTTTCTTTTTTTAACTTTATTTTTCGCTATCAAGTATATTAATCGACTATGAATCATATTAAATCGACTATGATAAACTATATTCTATTAAGGAACCGACTACTAAAAATAACAAACCACAACTACAAAAATGCAAATTCAATTATATTTTACAAAAAACAAACAATATATACAAACATTATAATTGATTTATACAATTGGAATCAATAAACAAAAAATCAAAAAAAAAAAAAATGGAGTCAATGAAGCATATTAATCAACTGTGATGTGAAGCATAGTCGGTTAAGAATCTGCTACTAAAAATAACAAATCACAACTGCGAAAAAATGAAAAATCAACTATATATTACAAAAACAAAAAATATACAAACATTATAAATGATTTATACAATTGGAATCAATAAAGAAAAAATCCAAAAAGATAAAAAATATTGGAGTCGATCAACCTTAATCGACTACCAGAGCATATTCGATTAGCTTAATCGACTATTGAACATGTACACAGTCGATTAAGATTCCATTCTGCGCGAATTTCTCTACACGAGCCTTCCTCCGCCCGGTCCACCAAAAAATCATAAATCTGCCTCCCCATCGTCACCACACCGTCCACCACACAATTCAACCAATCCTTAACAAGAATAAAATAAATAATTCATACAAAAAAACGCAAATTAGTATTTCAATGTCCGCAAAAACAAATACCTTCATCAATAATTTCCGTTGATTTTCCTCCGATGGCGAGTACTTCCTCTTCTTTCTCAACAGCCCGGTCCTCTTCTTCTTCCTCCACACGCCGACGGGGTGGAACATGTTGTTGAGAAAGAAGATTGTTTATCTTCCACACGCCGACGACGAGTGCTTCCTCTTCTTTCTTTCTCCAAAAAGAAAAAAAAGGAAATTAGAAAACAAGAGGGAATGCTCTAACGGGAGAAGAGAAGAACACAAGGCGAGAATTGTTGTCGCCGCCCATCCGCCTCCGAAGAATTGCCGCCGCCCAACCGCAGGTTCTTGAAGAGGAAGAGATGAAGAAGATGGAAGGAGGAGGAAGGATGAGAAGAAGAAGAAGAAGAAGAAGAAGAAGAAGAAGAAGAGCATAAAGAAGAAGAAGAAGATGAGGAAGAGGAAGAAGAAGAAGAAGAACAAATAGAAGAAGAAGAAGATGAAGAACAAGAAGAAAGGGAAGAAAAAAAAGAAAATTCGACCTACATGTTGATTTTTTGGTGAAAATCGACATTTACATGTTGCTTTTCTAGATGTCGATTTTTTGGCAAAAAATCTAGATGTTGATTTTTTGGCGAAAAATCGACTTGTACGTGTCGATTCTTGTCACCCAAATCGACATGTAGGATGTCGATTTTTTGCTAAAATATCAACATCTAAATGTCGAATTTTGTGACTGCGCGAATTCTCTTTTTGAAAACTTAAAAAATCGATCACCTAACTATAAAAATACATTATTTCATAGTTTGTTTTCTACTTTTTCAATAGAATTCTCTATTATTACCGTTGGTCCCAACGAGAGATGTGAAAACACTTATTATTAATATTCACAATATAATATTTAATCGTTGATAATTATTGTCTCCATAGCTGCAGCCTAATTGCTCGTCTCTAATTGTATATTTGCTTCATAATTATTATGTCCTTTATGAGTGTGCGCGCTATGCTTTCATATTCCATACTGCAGTCTTTAAATTTTATGCTTAACATATACCTGTTTGTTGTGGCTGTAATTATTATTACAATTGAACATTTATTTGCTTGAATCCTTTAGTTTGAGTTATTCGAATATTGCGGTTACTTCACTTAAATATGAAGGCTTTTTTTTTTTTTTTTAACTTTTGCATATAAATACAAGTATAAAATTGTTGGGAGGCTGTAAATTCGACATTATTATAACGAAGAAGGAATCCGGATCTTCTTATTTTGTTGAAGAAAGACAAATGGTGTCTCCAAGAATTTAACGCGATGACCCTAGTAGTGGCAGCCACCGCCATATAAAGGTTGTCAACCAAACAAGGCCTAGAATAACGAGTTAATCAAACAGCTAAATCGAAGATTTGGTAATATTGTCTTGAGTACTTGTGTATTAGCTAGAACAATTTTGGCAAATGTGGCGTTTGTAAAAGCTTTTAGAAATATACTATGAGTTTTTTTTCTACACATAATTTGTTTTTAGGTGTTTGCTTTTGCTTCTCTAAAAATAATCTGTTTTAAGCTATAATTTTAAAAGCACCTAGGTACTTGCTTTTTCTATTTTAGTTGATTTTCCAGCTAATTTACAAACACCCGCAACTTTTAAAAATAAACACTTAATTTCAACTTAAGTCACAATCACTAACTTTTGTTTTAAAATAAACTTTTACAAACACCACCAAAATAATTAATGATTAATGTTTTCGCGTCTATTTATTCTGAAACTGTATCTATATTTTTATTGAAAAGTTGGGAACATGAAAATATATGAAATTTTAGATGCTAGATAATCACAATTATCAATTAGTTGAAGTGCATACTTTCTTTTGGGAAATGAAGAATCATAATGTTGATCTAGCCACCTCAATTCCAAGAAAGTACTCGAGAGGTTCAAGATGTCTTGAGCTTGAATGCTTGACTGAGTATGTGAATGACACTGTTTATCTCAGATGAATTTGGACCGGCAGTAATGATGTCATCTACATACACAAAAATAACAAAAAAGTTAAAATCATAACCTTTTGTAAACAAGATGTAGTCAATTTTAGACTGAGAAAACCTAATTTTATTATGGTTTCTTTAAACTTGACATTCCGTTATCTAGAGCCATACTTTAGGGCATATTAGGACTTGATCAATTTGCACAACATTAATTGTTGACCAAGAGAAGAATGTTATGAGATAGGTGGTTGATAACCCAAGGGAAGAGACATATACACTTTTTCAAACAAGTCTTCAAATATCCATTCTGCTTTTGAAATTGATGTAAACTCTAAAAAATTTCTACCCTCAAATTGTAAGCCGTGCATACCGAATTGAACGCAGAGGGTTTGAATAGATATCGAAAGTTTGAAATAGTTTGTGTTTCAAAATTAAAGATAAATGAAATTCCTCTACCAAGTAAAAATACCATTTGAGATAAGTGACAATATCAAAACCCTAATTAGGAGAATTTCTATCTAAGTAAGAATTGATTGATACATTAAAGGTAAGAAAATAAAAGAAGAAATTTGGTAGCAAAAGTAATTGGAAAAATTTAATTAATGGGACCACAAAAAAAAAACAACTAAACCACATTAAAAGCACCTTTTTCTTTTTCTTTTTCTTCTTCCATGTAGTAAAGAGGCTTAACCAACGTCACATTTATCAGACTTACACCAAACACACACACACACACACACACACAGTATATTCCGGCAGGTAACCAACCCTCTCTCGTCAACCCTCCGCCGTCGCTTTTGTCCACTTCCGCTTCCATTCTCTGTTTTTCCACCTCGGTTTGAAGCGGACAAAAGTTTGACTTGCCGGTATTTTTTCCACGCTTCCATTTTTTTTTTTGTCTTGGAGTGTATTTTAATTTTAGTATAAAATATTCTGATTTTTCGGAAGAAAATGGTTTTTTATATTTCTGATGACTTCTTTCTACTCTACTAGTAATTGTTTATTAATTCATTCACTTTTTTCTATAATTTTGTTCTTTTAGTTTTCTGAAACCCATTTGGAAGCATACTTGATTTTGAGGGTTTCGGAAGAAGATAGAAGAGGGAAATTGACTCAAGTGTGTCTCAATTAGGATTCAGAGAGGGGGAAAAGTGTTGTGCTGAAGTAACATAGTGATGGTGAGACGCCATGGCTGGCAGTTGCCCGCTCACACCTTTCAGGTTTTTGTTTTACCTCTCTCTCTCTCTCTCTCTCTCTCTCTCTCTCTCTCTCTCTGTATATATATATATGTGTGTATATATAGTGTGTGTACATTATTAATGTTGATTTTATTTTGGTAATAGTCAATTGTGTAACTGAATTGGCGATGGGGAGGATTATGATTATGGTGTGGGTGAGATGGGGTTTATGATCTATGTGTTCACAGTTTCTTAAGTTGCGATTCGTGGTCGATTTCTTTTTATCTGTGGCTTTTAACTTGTCGAGATCCCTCATTTGAAAAGAGTGCTTTCGGTATTTGTCATTTTGTCTTGCTTCTAGTTATTATTCTACCTTTTATGTTATGCACGCGTTTGTCATACAATCTATTTCGGGTATTGTTTACTGAGCGGAATCCACATTGTTTTTGTACTTCTTTGTAAGCATTTGTAGGAGTTAGTAACTGAATAATGCTATGTAGATACCTACACGTGCGTAAGAGATTAGGGGCTTGCTGAGATTCAGTCTCAGATTCAAGAACTTTCCTTATTTTCTTCTCTCGAAACTTGTTATATTACTTACTAGATGTGAATTATAATTGATTGCTCGTCTTTTGAAGTTGTAGAGGATCTGCACTGATTCATAATTGTAGCTACGCTTGCCCTAATGTATTCTTTTAGACACCTTGTGGACTCTCAACAAGGAATCTTAATCGAAATTAAACCAGAAACTGTATTTTATGACCAATTGGTATAAACATCAACAAGTATGAGTTGGATTGGGTTGTCTTAAAAAAGTGTGTGCTTATATCCCTTGATCATCATAAGAGATCCCCAACATATTCTAATTCTTGTTCTTGAAAATCCATGCTTTTCCAAGAAGAAGATGTAACACTGAGTTCATCCGTTTGGCAAATACTTCTATGCTTACCTCTTCTGATTGATCCACGTCATATTTAGTTCTGCTAGATGGTATACACCATGTAATGGAATTTATGATTTTCTTACTCCCTACAACTCAAAGACATTCTTATGTTACTCCTCAAAACCTCTTTGCAAGATTCATTGCTAAAGTTTCTATCTATGCTTAGTGATTTATTTCTATAAGAAAATGGTCGTTAATTGCATTTTATGTGGAAATTAATTCAAAGGCCTATAGTTAACCATAACATAACCGCAAAACGTCAGCACGTTCCATTAATAGAAAAAACAAAATCCTATATAATGCGACCTACAACACGCGCACCCACACGGAAGAAGCCAATACCATACATCTAAAGCCACAACGGTCATGTTACAATTAAGATTGGTCGTACATCTATTAACTATTCGTGTACACTAGTTAGTACTATTTTATTTTTTGGGAAAACCCAGTATAGTTTGATGTCCTTTTAGCTCTATTGTTTATCATTAGCACTCAGCACATTCGAGAGGATAAGTTATACATGCTCTAATAAGTTGTTTTTTAGTATCCACATTTTTTTTACCTCGTTGAATATTTTTTTTTCTGTTATAATTGATTGGAGGAGAGATATATTGTTGTATAAATGGATCATAGTGCTCTATGAATCTTTTTAAGACTTAGCCGCGCATTTGTTGTGGTACTAATGTTCATAGTTGGATTCTGTGAAACAATATTTTGCTCGATACTTGTTAAGCTTTCAACCTTTTGGTACCAGTTCATTTTTTCTTACTGTAAGTCTGCTCAAGATTCACTAGGCTTAGTAGAAAACTCGTTCAGGATGCACACATTTTGAGCTTGAAAAAGCTGGCTCATCACCTAATACAGTGTAAAGTAACTAGTTATTCGATGTTGAATTGGATTTGGCTAAAACATATGTCATTCAAGCTTAGTACTGAGGATAAATTCAGCAGTTTGTGAGCCTATTTATTATATCAAGCCTGATAAGTTGAAATGCTCTCAATCATCATGATAGTAAAGGATTCAGGTTCTGCAGTAGTGATGTTTTCGTAACATGAATACACCACGACATATTCTAAACTGTTCTTTGATTGAAAAATTGCTTGTTCATAGTTATATAGATGCATGTTCACTGACAACTCCTTGAATTCTTCCTTCACAGGTTGTTGCTGTCACTGTGTTTTGCTTGTTAGTGGTTGCATTCTATGCTTTCTTTGCCCCTTTCCTTGGAGGTCGAATATGGGAGTATGTTCTGATTGGTGCTTATTCCCCAGTGGTACGTGAATTTATCTGCAGATGACTATTGATGTCAATCTGACATTCTTTTCACACAGATCTGAGTGGACCGTTATATTAAACAAACACACTTACAAAGCTTGGCAAGTAGATAGGCTTCTTAATGAAATCAAATCCAAATACTTAAAAATAAGAACAACGAAGTAACCGGCTTAAGCTAGCTATACTACTAAACTCTCTACAGTTAATCAGTACAAGTGTCAATGAGTAGCCAGAAGAAAGGAGTAGGATTATTGGAAGGAGCTTGTGCAATGAAAACTTTTTAAGTGCAAAGTTATGAGAGATATTCAAACTCCAAAAATTATCTTCTGAAATGGAAAGGCCAGCAATGTTTGTTATGCTTTTCGAAAATTTTCCCACTCTTTCCATAAAATGAAATTATGTTTGTTAAGCTTTTCGAAAACATTTAGGAAATGCCTTTCAAAAGCTACCCCCTCCTTCTAACATGATTTAACTGCTATAGTAAAAAATGTCTTTAGTGAAAAATGAAAATACAAACAAGCATCACTTTATTTTCATATTCTTTTTCTGAAAAACCTTTCTTCCAACACCTTTAGATATGATTTGATTTGATTGATGCACTGTAAATTGTCTCTTCTCAAAATAGAAACAAACATTACCTCTGTTTTTTCAATTTCTTTTCCTAAAACATATTTACCTAGAATAAAATGGAATATAGTCCCGAATGAGAACCAAGCATTGTCAATTTACTGTGTAATTAGCTACTTATATCAAGAAATAAACTGGAACTAGTCATCTAAGGGAAATGATTAGGAAGTCACTACTTCAAAGTGTATGATCATGAGGACAAGATAATAGACAAATGCAAAGTACACATTAAATATAAGTAACATTAAGCTTCTCGGAACCTAGCCATTCAGTACAAAGCCATTCTTTATTACTTAACGTAACAAAAATCAAGTTTTGATGGTAATTTAGAGCATTTGTTAGCCTCTGTACCGTAGGTTTTTATGCAATTCCTCAATGTTTTATATTAATGTTGGTTTTTAAATTTTAGTCAACTTTAGTCCTGTTTTGGGGGCACAGGGCCAATATCTCCTCAAAATTCCTTCGCATATTTAAGTACCCATCTAAAAGTAACAGATGTTTCTACTTAAGTATTCATTTGATAGTAGCTGAATTTGTAGTTTTCATTTCTTCTTCATAGTTTACTTTTCCTTACGATTTTTATCAAGACTCTATATGTATTTCAAAAGGATTTTTTCGAATGCAGGCACTATTGGTTTTCATTCTTTATGTTCGATGTACTGCTATTAACCCAGCAGACCCTGGTATCATGTATAAATTCGATTCTGATCTAATGAACGATGCAAGAGAAAAACAAGAATCAATCGGCCATGGCCTGAACAGAAAATTTGATGAAGTTAGCAATGGGACTCATTCATGTCAATCTTCAGCTTCACGAAGCTCCTTTGCAGGAGCGAACTCTAGCAAGAAGGGTTCAGTTGAGTCTGTAAAATCCAATGCTCAGGTAGTTTCTACGAGGAGTTCCTTTTGCTATATTTTCGGAGGGATTCTCTGTGCAATCTTTGTTCATGAAGATTGCCGCGGTCAAGATGATGCAGCTGATGTGGAAGGTACAGGTGAAGATGCATTGTTTTGCACACTATGTAATGCTGAGGTAGGTAATCAGTTACCATGTTTTGTATTAATTCGAATCTAGTTTGTCATAAAGATCATAATCATGACTGTGAGTTGTTTTAACATCAAAAGAACAATAATCAGAAGGCTGGCTCTATTTTTGTCTGAGTACTCTCTCTTTAAGGACATAGGAGTCTAAATTTTTATTGTATTATTATCATCAGTTGGGTGTTTAATAAATTTCCTCTTAACTGCCTCTTGAAACTTGGATAAGGAGTTATTTATTATGGTCAGATCTCCTTTACCAATGGTGTTAATCATAGCAAATAATTTTTCCTCCCTAATTAAGACTTCGGTTTGACCTGAATCAAAGTTTTATCTAGTATTGAAAATGTGAAATTGTTTATGTTGTTCACACAATCACATTATTACGTCAAAAGTAGTGGCCGAGATTTGGTGAAATTTGCTAATGTGACATCATCATTTTAGTTAAGAGGATAGCTTGGGGGGCAAATCCATTAGAAAATGGAGTTTTATTTTGGGATATCCAGTTAAAGAATAAGAGTCATAAATTTGGGGCATAGGGAATATTCAATTGTCTCTTACTACCTCGGTTTCATGTTAAGTGTCACTTACTTTTTGTTTCCCATATTAAGTCTCTTTAGAATTTCAAAATAGGACATCTTCTATTTGTCCAACTTTACCCTAACTTTAATGAAGTGATAAAGAGAAAATAAAAGGCCACAAATGGGTAATTTTTTCAAATACGAACTTTTTCACCTAAAATCAAGGATATTTAAAACTCTCTGAATTAGTGTGCATCAACCTTAAACGAAACTTAATATGGGACGGAAGTAGTGTATGATAACAACATTGGGAAATTATTGGTTTAAAACCAATTTACTGTTGTACTTGCTCATCCCTTTTACCAATAGGGCATCCCATAAACTAATTAAATTGTTGTCATCTTGAACCCTATCCTTGAAGTACAATTGTTATAGAGGTTTTCTAAGGCAAAGATTTGTAGATTGTGTAATATAAAGAGGCACTTGCACATAAGTAATGGTAATTATTATGAGGTTTCTATCTTTATCCTATGCTGTTGTGTGGTCCTGTAGCTCTTACTTCGGTTGATTTACCACATGTACTTCCTTATAGGTTCGGAAGTTCAGCAAACACTGTCGAAGTTGTGACAAGTGTGTGGATGGATTCGACCACCATTGTCGGGTACAGCCCTTGAACTTGATACTTTATGCATGACGCGTCTTTCATATTTTACGACACAGGTTTAATTAGTTTTATCTATTGAGAAAGCTAACATCATTACATTGATTCTTTGTAGTGGCTCAATAACTGCGTGGGGCGGAAAAACTATGTAACATTTATCTCACTTATGGGCACCAGCTTATTGTGGGTAAGTGTTAAGGGGAAGTGGGAGATTACGTGATTCGTGACAATACCATTTTGGATGACTTATAACACCTTCTATCTATTCTCAGCTCGTTGTTGAAGCTGGAGTTGGCATTGGTGTTCTAGTTCGTTGCTTCGTTAATAAAAGCCATATGGAAGCTGAAATAGTTGATAGGCTAGGAAATGGTTTCTCTCGTGCCCCATTTGCGACTGTTGTGGTAATGCCATCGTGGATATACTTACTATATGTATAAGCTAGTGTGTGATTATAAAAGAGTAGTATTCTTATCCTCGAGTACATTTTATTCTGCAGGTTATATGTACAGCCGTGTCTATTCTTGCATGTGTGCCCTTGGGGGAACTTTTCTTTTTTCACATGATCCTAATTCGAAAGGTTAGTCCTTGGAATTCTCATTTTCTTTGCGTTTCTCCTCTAGGTAAGTATAATAACTACTAATTGATCCCATTTTCTCTGTACTTCTCCTTTTTGATAAGTATAATATGACGACAAACTAATCAAGGAGGGCTTTACAAAGTTGCCTGAATTCTTGTTCTTGTATTTGTTGATTTGTTATGTTAGGGTATTACAACATATGAGTATGTTGTGGCAATGAGAGCCATGAGTGAAGCACCTGCAGGAGCATCTGTAGACGAGGAACTACCAAACATTTTGTATTCTCCATCTGGATCCGCGACAACTGGTTTCAGCGGTGGAAGCTCTTTGGGACTACAATATAAAGGAGCATGGTGCACCCCTCCTAGGGTGTTTGTAGACTATCAGGTGTGTGCGTATATATATATATATATATATATATATATATATATATATATATATATATATATATACACACACACACATATATTATTCCTTTTCCATTATGTATGCTGTCTAGTTATGATGCTAAAATCATGAGTGGTTGTCGAACTTGAATATGGACAGGAAGAAGTAGCACCGCAGTTAGGACCTGGAATGGTGCCATCTACGGTTGATCCCGATGATAAGGGGAACAAAGGAGGGGGAGCTAAAAAGGGTGTCCGTATCAGTGCGTGGAAGCTGGCTAAACTAGATTCGAACGAGGCTATGAAAGCAGCTGCTAAAGCAAGGGCATCTTCCTCTGTACTGCGCCCTCTCGATAATCGCCGTTTGCCCGATTCTGAAGTGAGCGAGAACACAAGCGTCAGAAGCAGTGTGAGCACTGAGAACAAGGATTCTTCTGTTAGACTCAACTCTTTTGCTCCCAGTCAAGCTAGTCGCGACGACTATGAAACCAATGGCACTCAGAGCATCAGCAGCTTCAGCAGCCCAACTCACCCTCACGACTCGGTCACACTCAGCCCACTTCCGAACCCTCTCGCAGGTGGTGCTGTCCTCAGCAAGAACAATCCAGTCTTCCATAGTTCCTCTGGATTCGATGAAAAGATCATGCAAAGGCACAACAACAACAACAACAACAACAACAACAATAACAACAATAATAGTAATTATACGGACCCTTTACCTCCTCAGACAACCTTGTTTCGAGACGTAAAAAGAACATCTGTGGTTTGGGATCAAGAAGCTGGAAGATACGTCTCTGTTCCTTTATCAGCTTCAGATGCCCGTAAAAGACCATATTTCTTACCCTTAGCAGCAGCACCACCACCACCACCACCGAATGCAAATGCAAATGCAAATGCAATTGCTAATGCTACTCTCCCACGAGAGACTTTGCAGTCAGAGAAGCTAACGTACAGTGGGGAATCGATTTTCTTTGGGGGCCCACTTCTAAGTGCTCCGATGAAGGAAGGCTCGAGTTCGAGAGATGGACATCATGATAAGCTACTACCATTAAGTTTGCCACGAGAATCTAGGTTTAAGAGGGATGCCGTCTCCAATCAGCTTCCTATTTTCATTCCTGGGGATTTTGATTTAAATCCTCCCACTGGCTCTAATCTCAAGTAAAAACTTTTGCGAAAAATTTGGAAAAAAAGGAAAAAACTCAATTGGAGCTGTTCTGAATCGCCATACGAACCTTTTCCTTCATTGTCAAGCTTATGGCGGTGCAACTGAATGACGAAGTTCGATTGGTTTCTCGCGACCGGGGTTAGTTTCTTTTGACAAGAAAGTTATTAAATGACTTTTCTAAATTTTCAAATTTATGTAATTAACAATTGCAAATATAGCCTACAAAATATTAAAATTTCTGCGATTTCAAAAAAAAAAAAAAACAATAATTAAATCAATTATTATATGCTTGTTGCTTTATTAAAATATTTAAAATTCTAATTCGAATATACAATTTTTAAATTTTGTGATGATAAATTTTCTATTAGTAAATATATTTGAATTTTACATTATTAGATACGGCTCATAAACAATCATATGGGTGTTGTCTCCGTACTCCGTATTATTTAGAGGCAAGATTTATAATAGAAAATGCTATTTGCGGTCACAAAATTGCTATTCGCGGTTTCTAACAAAACCCCCCAAAACTTTTAAAAATATCAAAAACCCCCCCAAAACTGCAAATAGCAAAAAAAAAGAAAAAAAAAATTCGAAAATTCGAAATCAAGCTTGAAGAAGGGTTGGGCTTCGATTTTTTGATGTAATTTCGACTCTTATATGTGTAATATGCATTGGGTAGGTCGATTACGGGACCAATTTCATGTTAAAAAGCCCTACAAATCGATTTGTAGGGCTTTTTTTTTTCGCAAAAAAATGGTCGAACGCTCAAGACTATGGTCGTGTAAAGAGAGAGAAATCGAGAGAAACAACGAACACGAGAAATAAATAAATCACTAATCGAGTGAATCAACAATAGTCATATTCGAACCAGAATAGTCACGTTGATGCTGCTGTTTCAGATTTGGAGAGAAAAAAAAAAAGAAAAAAATCGAAAAAACCTGGGGAGGCGACGACAACGACTGTGAATGACAGAGAGAGTGGGGACGTGGCTACGGTGGCGGTGGTGGACAAATCTGGGAAAAAAAAGAAAAAAAAAAGAAGAAAAATTTGAGAAATCGAGAGAAAAGGAAAAAAGGAAATCTCCATGTAACGCATCCGACGAAGGGCGGCGACGAGGTTGGGGAGGCACCGCCACCACCACTTGTACGGAGGAGGGCCTCCTGCATTAGGTTTCGGTCGACCGGAGGTTGAAAGGTATTTTTTACTCCGACGGTGA
>NW_012192922.1:1299833-1322052 GCF_000504015.1 Erythranthe guttata
CATCTACCCCCCTCAACTATGATTTTTTCTTAGACCTCCACCTTTATGGTGCCAAATTCAACATAGTCATCTAGATTCCGTGAAATGTGATCTAGTTTGTACTCTTTTTGTGTAAAAAATACAGTTTCCGATGCACCACAAACTGATATATACAAGCTAAAAGTCACATATTATGATCATCTTGCTTCATAATGTAGAGTTTGAATGGGATAAAACGGGTACAAAAGTGATAATATTCCATATAATCTCGAAGATTCCACTAAATTTGATGAGTTGAGGGGGTGGTTGTAATTATTCAAACAAGAGGGGTGTTTTTGTAATTTGACCATACCTCAGGGGGGTGTTTGTAATTTACCCTAAATTTATTGCAAAAGTGTAAATAAAAAAGTAGTAATGTACTAGTTGTCATGATCCGCTTATTTTGGACCAAATGTTACAGCTGTTCGATCAATAGGTTCTCAATGGACTAAGGCCTCGTTTGCTTTACTATTAGGTTAGATTGACTAAATAATAGGAGTTAATGGAACATTTGATTGGTATGATTCAAAATTCTTACAACCCGCTATTAAAATAAAAGCCCGCTACTAGATTATATTATCTCAAAAATTTAATCGCAGCTTCCCCCTTCTGATTAATTTAGTAGATATTGACTAGGAAGGGAAAAGATAAAATCACCCTCAAAATATTCTATAAATTATAGATCTCCTCTCGACTAAACCCTAAAAAAATTCTGAGCAATTGCTCGGAGAACAGGCAGGAGAAAGAAGAACAGGCGGGAAGAAAAGCTTGAAGAGGCAAAACACGTACACCATTCCTATCAATTGTTGGTGAGTTTTTGAAGTAATTTTTGTTGCAACATATCTTTTTAATTGAAAACGAACTTTTTTTTATGGTTTTTTGTTTTCGATTCAAAGAGCAGTTACAAACTAAATTGGATATAGACACAATTATATAGAATTAATTGAAACTAATTTTTGAGTATGTGATTGTGTTATGTGAACGAGATAGATTAAATTTTATATGTGAGTAATTTTCTTTTGATGTGTCTGGAAATTTTTTATTGGGGAGTAGTTTTATGTAAATTTTTTTTGTGTACAAACAAATCAAGAATTGATTGTTTTGTTTGTCTAAAATTTGATGCTGGTAATAAGGAAATTAAATATCATTTTATATTGTTTCAGAATTGTGGAACACTTTGGAGATTCTTGTTTTCTGCGAATACCTCTCTGAATACTTTGGATTTGTTATTACTTGTCTTTGTATCAAATTTATGTGTGGAACAAGTAAGGAAGAAATCAACAAGCTGCTAATATTACTTGTCCAATTTTATATTGTTGTTATTGTTAATATTGCAGTCACAAACTTTTTCCTGCCAATTCGTGTACAACTTTAGCTAAAACAATGGACATGCGTATGAAAGTGCAAATCATGATCTTACTACACCAACATCTCTTTCGCACTATTATCTTCTTGTTTTTTCTTGTATTATCCATAATATTACTTAAAGATGGCCGGACTCCAAGTAATACACGTAAGAAACGAAGGAAGTATAGTATTATCGAAAAAATACCCGATCAAGTAAAAGAATTGCGGCTATTGGTTTTCACTAGTAATATACATTGCATTAACCAAACAAGAATGGATATAAATGCCTTAATGAAGTTGAGTTACATCTTGCAACATGTTGGTGGCCTCGAGCATTCTAGATTTGTAACTGTGCATGAACAAGTTGCCTTATTTCTTCAAGTACTAGCCCATCATAAAAAGAATCGAATAGTTTCAAATGACTTTAAGAGATCCGGCCAAACTGTAAGCAAATACTTCAACAGAGTGCTTGCGGCACTACTTAAATTGCATCTGATTCTACTTGTTACCCCCGAACCGATTGGTGATGCCGAGACAAATGAAAATTGGAAACATTTCAGGGTAAATAACTTTAATTTTCTTTATATTTTACATCCTTGTATCCCATTTTATGCAAGGGGCAGTGCCAAACTAAAATCCCATTTATATATTTATGATAGGGTTGTCTTGGAGCTGTGGATGAAACCTTTATAACAGTGAGAGTCGAACTCACTGAGAAGCCCAAGTATAGGTCAAGGAAAGGAGAAATTGCAGTTAATGTTCTTAGTCTATGCGATAGAAACTGCAATTTTATTTATATATTATCCGGATGGGAGGGTTCTGCTGTGGACGGTCGTGTTCTTCGTGATGCCGTTATGCGGCCGAATGGTTTTAAAGTACCATCAGGTATTATAAGTTTGACACCCATTATTAAAATTCATCCTAATAAATTATTCAAATAATTACCTAGTAAAATTTCAAATCCAACTTTATTTTTCTTGACTTTGTTTTTATCAGGTAATTATTATTTATGTGATGGTGGCTACATGAACACTACTGGATTCTTAACGCCATATGGGGGTATAAGATATCATTTGAAAGATTGGTGTGAGGGTAGAGCGGCACCTCAAACTCCTCAAGAATACTTTAATACGAAACATAGTAGAGCGAGGAACGTAATAGAGAAAGCTTTTGGATTACTGAAAACGCTATGGGCTGCCTTACGAAGCAATACTTTCTACCCCATCAAAGTCCAAAATCGCATTATCATGGCTTGTGCACTCTTGCATAATTTTATTAGAACTAATATGGAGATAGACCCTTGGGAATTGGAAGTCGGTGATATCTTCCATGGAAACGAAGATGATGGTTTCATTTCAAGTCTTGATCCTTCTGTTACTTGGAACAATTGGCGTGACAACCTAGCAAATGATATGTTCACTCAATATAAGCATCGCCGCCGAGCATAAACTTAGAATTATTTGAAGTGATGAGAACTTGAACATTTGAAACACATTCCAGTGTGCTTGTGAATTATGTTTTTCATTTATGGTTTATGGTGTCAGTTCTCTTACTGAACATTCTATTTACTATATGTGTTTTTAGGATATCATTGAGTAATGTAAGACAGTGTTATCACATTCTTGACTACTTCCCATTTTCTTAATATTGTGTGTTTACCATGTGTTACACTTATGTATATTAATCTTTTATACTGAACATTATTTCTAAATTTATATTTTTTGTAGTTTTTATTTTAACGGAGAAATGGAGGCATCAATGAGTAACCCAGGAAATGGACTATCAAAGGGATGCAATGCACAAACACGTAGACACTGGACTCGTGAGGAAGAACACGGGTTGATTGCTGAGTTGAAAAAGGTGATAGCTAGATGCATGAAAGCAGATAATGTTTTCAAAGGTGGATACTTGCCAACGTTAGAGCGTGGATTAGCCAACCGTTTTTCCACGGCCAACATTCGTGGAGATCCTCATATCCAATCAAAATTGCAAGTATGGAAAAAGACTTATGGTTATATTTATGGGATGGCTTTGCATTCAATGAAGAAACAATGATGGTTATTTGTGATGATGATGTTTGGGACAAATATGTACAAGTGAAGCACTTTTCTATTCAATATTAACTTAATAGTTTTTATTTACTCAATGTATTTTTTTTTTCCTATATTTGTCATCAACTTGTCAATAATCCCTTGTGGATATTAATTATTGTACAAGTGCATCCAGAGGTTAAGAAGATGTGATACAACTCGTATCCGTATTATCTTTTGTGGTAAGAGATATTTGGAAAATCGAGAGCCACTGGTGTAAAAGCACAGGGATTTGCGGAGGTGGTCCAAGATTTATTGAATGACAGAACCGATGTCGGTAGAAGCAGAAATCGTGGCAAATTACCACTGCCGGAAGATGTTAGCATATCAGTTGAAGAGGAAGAATACTATGGCGATGCATTACCAGTTAGCCCTCCGATGTGTGGTGGTGGTGATACAAAGAGCAAAACAAGTGGCTATAAGAAACACAAAGTTTCTGAACTTACTTCTGTAGTACAACCCATTGTCAATACGATGAGCACATTTATTTCTGACTCAAAAGAGGCTCTTGGAGACCTTAGCAAGCGACTCGGAGTGGAGCACGATGCTTCCATGGCAGGGAAGAATTTTTTTACGCCCTTGCAGCCATTCCTGGCCTCTCAATGGACCATCAAATACTAGCGGCAAATAAACTTGTGAACTCCACATATAGTATGGATCTATTCTTTAGCATGCCTGATGATGCCAAGCTCAAATATGTCATGATGTTGCTTGATGGTCAGATCTAGTAATTTCTTTTTTCTTTCTCTCATAAGATCAAGGCTTAGACCTGTTTTTTTTATTATAACTTTAGTTTGTGTGTGGATGGTAATTTTGGTTGGTTTTGGCTGCTATATGGAACGGTATTTTAGATAATACTTTTCTAAATATTTTTCTGCTTGAATGATTGAATTGTTGCAATATTTTAGGTGATTTTTTTTTTATTACAACCATGTTGATATGCTATTTTGTGGGAAGAAGAAAAAGAAGAAAAAAAAGTAACTTGAGTTCTTTTAGAAAAAGAGAAATAGCCGATAATTCGTAGGTTGTTTTACCAATTTTAATAATTCTTGTTTATTCATTTAAACCAAACACAAGATTGGATTATTGCTAACTCAGGGGTATTATAGATAACTTACATTTTGTACCAGATATAAACATATTTAATTCGATAGTTTAATATAATAAACCAAACATTCTACTAATTAAATAAGGCTGCGGCTATATGCAATACTCATTCCACTTGTTCAAGACCAAATTAAAGAAAGATTCCAAAAGATTCTATTTTATTAAGATGGAATGACAAATATACCCATAAATTAAATTGTTTTTTTTTCATGCAAGTACAAATACAAATAATGAGGAAAAAAAAAACAAAAAAAGAAAACATAGAAGCGTGAATTAAAAAAAACAAACAACCCCCCTCCTGAAACCCTACCTAGGCCCACCTTCTCTGCCGCCCAAACTCGATCGCCGCCACCGCCAGCCTCGCCACTCACAATTATGAGTGACTTAAATCTGCCAAAAAAAAAAACAAATTAAATTTGAAACTGGTAAAAATCAACACCAAGGTGTCGAAAAACTATGCTACAAATCGACACTTAAGCGTCGAATTACATAGGTAAAAATCGACATTGACATGTCGAATTTATAGCACAAATTCGACAATGCCAAATGTCGAATTTTATACCTCAAAATCGACATCTAAATGTCGATTTTTACCTATAAAATTCGACCTGTACATGTCGAATTCGTTTGCGGAATTTTTTTTGGAAAAATGATATTCTAGCTAAAAAAACCCATAAATGCATACCTTCTTCGGTTCTTCCACCGTAGAATCTTTTATTTTGATGTCTTCTGACTCCATACTTTCCATCTTTGTAAGATTTGTTGAGTTTTGATGATTTTGAATGTTTAGGTTTTGTGGGTTTATGGAGGAGGAAGGAGAAAAGTCTTGTGGGTTTTGGAAGATGGAGAAGATGAGAGTTGGTCTTGTGATTTTGTGTGTTTTTAAATTTTTGGTCTTGCACATTTGGAATTTTCTATTTTTTTAATAAGTAAGGGTATTATAGTATTTATACATTGAAAATTTTAATTTGGTCTTGCACAAATGGAATTAGTCTTGCATATAGCCGCAACCATTAAATAATTAGTTAGTCAATTGAGATTGGAATAATTTAATCCAATCTTTACAAGCAAACGAGGTCTAAGAAAAATAGCCAAAAGGATAAAACTCAAAGAAGACCGCTTGTAGATAACAATTTTCTAGAAGTAAGTAGGAATTTGTTACTAAGAGGGTGTTTGACTAAGCTTATAAGATGTTAAAATGAACTTATAAGATGTTTTAGAGCTTATAAGTTCTTTCGAAGTGTTTGGTAAATTTTTAGAAAAAGATCTTATTTTTTTTTAAAATAAGCTGTTGGAGAGAAAATAAGATCTTTTTAAATAAGTACCTCTACCCCACCTTTTTATTTAAGATATTTTAATGAGTAAAAATAGGAAATAAGCCCATTATCCAAACACTCTGAAAAATAATCCTAAAAATAAGATGTAACAGCTTATCAGCTTTTAAAACATCTTATCAGACGTAAGAGCTTATGAGCTGTTTAAAATAAGCTTAGCCAAACACACTCTAAGTTGTAAGAATTTTTATGAACTTCCTAAAAGTCATTCCAATGTACTTGCCTTCTCAAATGTATCTAAAATTATCAAGTGGTGCTCTTGAAAGTCACTCACAAACGTAGGATTAAATCAACAAAATCATTCATTAAGGAAGCAAAGTAATATATATATATATGAATTTAATTTTATTTGTAAATCAATCAACAAATTTGTAAATACTTAAGAGGTGCAATATATGGACTCCAATATTTGGATTATTCAACACGGACAATGCAAAGACTTCCACTAACAAAGCGTGATAAGGAACCAATCAAATGTCAGCAACATCAACCACTCCACCATATAAAGGATTTTCCAACGGATATATCCGTTAGTATAAATATTTCTAACGGCGGAAAAGCATTAGAAATATGGCATGAGAAATTTTGATTCTGTAATTTCTAACGGATATATCTGTTAGGTAAATAAATAAGACCGTTAGAATAAATATATTTGCTAACGGATGTATCTGTTAGCATTACTATTGTAACGCTTGGTTATGTAACACTATACCTACCCTACTAACGGATATATCCGTTAGAAGATTAAACAAAACTTTAGAAGAACACATCTTTTTAACAAATATCTCCGTTAGGAATAGTACTGTAACGTTTCAAGTTTTAACACTCTAGTTGTAGTACTAACGGATATATCCATTAGAATCGTAAATCGAACCATTACAAGCATAAAATTTTAAATAATTATACATATCCATTAAAATGGTTTTTATTGTAATATTTTTTATTTTTTTATTAATTCATAAATTCATTCAATTATATATATATATATATATATATATTAACTCAATAAGACATATACAAATCATGAGAACCATTCTCCATAACCAATATCATAGTAAATAATACACACGGTAAATCATAAGTATAACCATTTCTTGAAAATCAACTCCGACAAAAAAATACTGTTGTACAATGGAAATAAGAAGTTTAATAGAAAGTACAACAAATCCATATGGACCATTCACCATTACAAAATTTATCCATGGCTGGTTCACATTAACTAAAGTTTCAAGCAGCAAACTTAAAAATAAAATACACAATGCAAGCTCAAACAGGTGCTAACCAATTCTCGAACCAAATCACATATCCCCCTTGAACAAAGCCGACCAAAGTATCATAACCACCTTGAGGAGGATCCCACAATCGAGCATTAGGATCAATCACTTCTTCTATATATATATTTTTTTTCATTAATTCCAACACTTTTGAAATGACACGTCTTAGATGTACCATCTGTCACCACATGCCCGATTGCTACTTTTTTTACCAAACTTATCATATAAATAGACTCGAGGATTTTCAACAAGAGTAATCGTTGGAGGGACTGGTGCTACTCCAAGGGTGCGGAAATTATTGTTTAGGTGTTGAGTAGCATAAATAGAAGGACTAACATAATTTGATCCAAGCTCACTTGAAGATGTAGGTGTATCACTTGTTTTTTCCATTTTTTCCAATTTTGAAAATAGCGAAAGAAGCATACCTTCGAGGCCGTCAAATCTTGAGAGTATCGCAGCCTTCTCATCACTAGCATCTTTAAGAGCTTTATCTTTTTGTTCAATCTTTGATTTCGCTACCGAAAGATGAGTAAGTTGCTTTTTGGATATCTAGGAACCTACGGCACAAACTCCTCATTTTTTCTCATTTCCAAACACTTCAGCTATCTCATCACTGTCAATGTCTTCCCAAGTCTCCGTACATTCCTCTCCAGTACAGCTTCGAGATTTTCTTTTATTAGCAGCGGCCTTCACTTGCTCCTCTCATATCAAATATGAAATTGGTGAAAAAAAACTTAAACTAAAATAATATGTTACAAACTATGAAATACTTCACTTACATATTTATCCTTAGCACTCTCAAGAACTGTTCCATCCTTGTGCTCATGTGCAGCCAACCATTTCTCAGCACGACAAATCGGTTTCGAAGGATTTTCTTGTAGCTAAAAAATAAAATTAGTAAGTTAGGTAGGAAAAAAATATGAGGGATAATTATATATAATAATACAAACCATTAAGTATTCCTTTTGAGCATAGCTTCGACCACCAAGACAATGAGAGAACACCGATGCTTTTCTATTTTTCTGGTTTTGTTCATTAAGATCCTTCTTTCTTTGATCCATCTCGTTTTCTACAAACTTTCTCCAAATAATTGGGTCAATACCTTTTGGCTCTGTTTCAGTAGGACCATTTTTCTTTAAAAGTGCCCTCATCGAGTTTTTGTGTGCCCTAAATTTTTGGGACCACGTCTTTCAGCCAATGGTCGAGCCACATGTGGTGGGACATCTGGTTCGAATTCACCATGCAATTAAATTTATTTGAATTTATTAATATAAATAACTAGTATTTTGTACATTTTTAATTAATTTAATTTCACTTTCAACCCTCTAGTTATTTACCTATTAACCCAATATGCCAGTAAATAATACATTAAAAGAGAGGCCAAATAAATGAAAATTCATACAGCTCGTAACATTATTCAAGGCACCAGATTGTACTACGTCATTCAAGTCATTTAATCATAAAACACAATTGTCTAAAAAATAAATGATGTACTAATAAGATCAAATACTCAGTCAATCATCAACTTACTATCACAACTTATCTAGTTTTTATTAGGACCAATCACTCATAAGAACATATTGAAAAATGACAAGTAATGTAGATGCAAAAGTAAAATTTACCATCAAAGCATTCCAAACATCATCTTTAAAATTTTGTGGAACTTCTCTGAAATCCTTGTAACTAATTGGAATGTGAGCTCTCACAAAATCACCTGTACGGGAACTCCATTGCTCGAGTGATCACCTACTACACCCCCGTCATATTCGATTGTAATCTTCCTCTTATTTTTTGGAGTTTTATTTTCATTCGCACGAGGGCTGAACTGGAGGACCCTGGTTACCTGCAATAGATGACATAATACTGCAAAAAATAATGTTAAAACAAATGTAAGTATAGATGAACTTGATGACATAAAATTACAACAACAAAGCAAGTTCTTATTTAAAGAATATTCTTACCGTCATAGCTAAAATGTATACAAGTAAAATTAATAAGAAGACAATTTATTGAAAAAATGTTCAAACACAAAAATTTAATCCTCAAAATAAAACAATTAACACAAAATAACATTTATGTAGAGCCATATTGTTTCAACAATTCTTCCAGATGAGGTTGGTCTTCAAGAGTAGATTGAAAGCTTGTTGGTGTTGCTAGCTCATCTACTTGACTTGCATAAAAATAATACTAAAAATATTCAGTTAATAGAGTAATTTGCATTTTGAATAAGAGCTAAATTTAAATGTAGAAAATTAGCTTACCTTTCAAACGGATACATCAAACGAGGTCCGACAGGTCCACAAATTAGTGCTTCATCCGCAAGATGTACCATGAGATGAATACTAATATCAAAAACAGATGGTGGAAAGTACTTTTCCAACACACATAATGCCTCTGCGATCATATATTTGGCTCTTTGGATATCCTTTTGAATTAGCACTTTTGAGAACAATAAGTTAAAGAATAAAATTATTTGTTGTATTGCTCTACGCAAATCTCGATATTTAGGAAAAGCATGTTGAAGCAATGTAGGTAACAAGTATTCCACGATAACATGATAATCGTGTGACTTCAGTGAATGCAGACTAGGAGGGCTAAGAGTTACAATATTACTCAAGTTCGACGAGAAGTTCGAAGGGAGTTTTAAATCTTTCAAAATTTGGCAAAATTGGTGTTTCTCGTCTTTATCCAAGAGAAATGGTGTTTTTGGCTTTGTCACCTTTCCCGTTTCATTGTTTACTTGCATCCATTGACCACTGTGCATGCCAATATCTTTCATATCAAGACGTGCATTTACAGTATCTTTAGATTTATATTTATCATCTAAGATTGTAAAGATTAAATGCTCTGCTACATTCTTCTCAATGTGCATCACATCGAGCACATGTCGAACTTGATGGGAGCTCGAATATTCCAAGTCAAAGAATATAGACCTTTTATACCATGCTTCTTTTCCTTCAATTTCAGCACTTTCATTTGCATTGCCCGTCTTCCTTTTTCTCCCTGAAACTTTTGGAATCTTGCCAGACACATAATTTATATGACTTAACTTTTCCAAAAGAATGTCTCCATTTAGTCGAGATGGAGGACATCTATACTCGGTTGACTTAAGAGATAAATACCCACCCCTTCTGAATGGGTGATCCATGTTAAGGAACATACGATAGTTTCTATACACTATCTTCCGACTATGATCTAGGTGAATGGATGGAGTATCATCTCCACAAATAGGGCATGCTTTGTAACCATGTGTTATGCACCCAGATAGATTTCCATAAGCAGGAAAATCGTGAATTCCCCACATTAACATCTCTTTTAGGGTAAAAGTTTGGTTCTCATATGTGTCAAAAGCTGAGACTCCTTTTTCCCACAATAGCTTCAACTCATCCACTAGGGGTTGAAGGAAAACATCAATATCTTGACCTGGTGCTTTTGGTCCTGCAATTAGCAAAGACAACATCTGGAACTCTCGTTTCATACACAACGAAGGAGGGAGGTTATATGGCACCGTTATCACTGGCCAACAACTATAGCTTGAGGATTGGATGCCACGTGGATTGAATCCGTCAGTTGCAATTCCAAGACAAATATTTCGCCGCTCATTCGAAAATTCTGGCCATTTATTCTTAAACATTCTCCACCGAGGAGAATCAGATGGATGACGCATGCAATCCCATGAAGAAGTTGCTCTATGATGCCATGTCATCTCATGCGCTATCCATGGTATAGTGTAAAATCTAATTAGTCTTGGAATTAACGGGAAATGTCTTAACACCTTCAAAGGTTCTTTATAGACCCTCCCCCCCTTTTTGGTTCTTACATTATATCTACGTTCACCACATTGAGGGCATTGCTCTTTATGTTCATTTTTTTCGAAAATAGAACACAATTATTGATGCATGCGTGGATAAAGTTCGCTTTCATCCCTAAGTCTTTCATTATACTCTTCATTTGTGGGTACGAATCTGGCAAGGTGTTGTCTTTCGGAAGCCATCTTTTTAGAATGGTCAAAAGTGTTGTTACCCTATTGCCTGACCAACCAAATTGTTTTTTTACATTATGCAACTCCAGAATCGCAGAGAGTGTTGTCTCTGGGCCATCACATGAAGAGTATAATTTTTCAGATGATAATCTCTTGTATTGATTATATTTTTCACTATTGACGGGTTGTTCTTCTGAAACTTTTGTCCGATCAACCCCACTATCTACATCATATTCCCCATGCAACCCATAAACATTGTCCACCAAATTTTCCATCCCAAGTCCTCCAACCAAGATCTCTTCTTCTTCAATGGCTTCAATGATCGGATCATTACCAGAATTCATAAATGGTTTTTCACCATGCAAAGCCCATAGCCTATATGATTTATCTATGCTGCCATGCCTAACGGGATGTTTTTTTAACATCTAGAAAACTATGACGCATCCTGTTTCGGCATTTTACACAGGGGCAAGGTATTGTTGCCAACTTAGTAATGTTATTTCTATCAGCAAAATCAAGAAAATCTTCAACCCCACTTATATAAACTCGACCATCTCTATCACTTTCATTCATCCACTCTTTATTAACTGAATTAGACATGACCTTTGTACATAATACAAAATATAAATAGATAATGATTATCTCAGTAAACCATGAGTAAAAAAATATTAATAAACTACAGGACATTTTATATATATAACACCAAATGATAAAAACTATACATAGTGATCTATGCATCATCCATATACATAAAAAGAGGCATACACAAAAGTAATCCTTATATTATCAAAGTGATCCGGTTTGAGAAAACTGAATAATAATATTTGGCTAGACACCCGTAAAAACAGTTATTTGGACCAAATTACTATATTAAGACGCTACTAACGTTAAATTAAATCAATTAAATCATACTTATAATTGCACAAAATCACAACTCTATTATGTCAAAAGACTCTACCCCGATTTGTCCAGTATCAACATCTATTCTTTTTTTTACATACTTATTAATTTTTTTTAGCAAAGTTTTGTAAATAATGCAGTTGTAGAGGACCAAGGTCACAGTTTTCAAAGTAGTGTGTTATTTATGCTTTTCTGGTCGCCCCAATATTTTGTTTTCAAATACACGGGAATTTTTAGATCACTGTACAGTAAAAAAATAAATTTGATATGACCCAAACAAGGAAGACTTGTTAGTGCCCAAAACTATATAAAACATGAATTTTCAAGAATTTACATCCTCAATATTGTGTGTATCTCTTGTTCACTTTCTCATATAGAATTACATGACCAGTAAATTAGGGATAAATGTTCAAGAGAAATTAAAAAAAAAAAAAAAAAAATAGGATATTCATATTCCTAAAACCATTATCAACCTAAATTAAAGAAAAAATTTCAACCGAAAGTACTAAAACCATTATCAACCTAAATTAAACAAAATTATTCAACCGAAACGCATACTTGCAAGATTCCATGTTTCATATAGACACCAAGAAGCCTTGTTTCATATAGGCACCAAAAACCCTATAATATAACCCATGTAATTCCAGAAGTTCGAATTGTGTTGATTAATTATTCATACAATTAAAAATAATAAACAAAATCCAATTAATTTATCTATTCATAAGGGTACAGTAAAATCCCCTTTTACGAAATTTAGTACAAAACGCACATTTTCTTCTGTCGATTGGCCAATAATTGATGCGACGACGGCAGTTTAAGAGAGATGGGTCACGGTGGACTTGCGGCAGTTCGAGAGAAAAGAAGAATTACGGCAGTCTGAGAAAGAAGAAGACTTGCGGCAGTTCGAGAGAGAGAAGCATATACAAAAAAATTGAGAATTGATTTTTTCCCTTTTTTAATGGAAAAGAGACGTGTAAGGAAATTATAGAAGCTAAAAAGCCATTAAGGAGAGAGAGAAAGATATATTGGATTTTATAGGAAACGGAAAAAAAAAAGTAATTATATTTTATTTTTATTAATCTGAATACTAATTATATTTAAAAATAAACTTTGAACTTTGCTTATTACTAACATAGACAAACCGTTAGCAATTTATTAAGTTTCTTAAAAAATATAAACAAATATGCTATTATTAATAGTAACGGATGAACTACACTTCCAACGGATATATCCGTTAGAAATTTCTAACGACTAAACTCCGTTAGAATCGTAAATTTTTGCTGTTAGAAAATCCCTTATTTGGTGTAGTGAGCTCTATGGTCGTCTAAAGAGGATACATGGAGGACCTACCTAGACGGGCTCCTTGTCAATGAAACCCCGATGCAACAAAAGTCTATGTAATAAGCATAATCCACATTAATATTAACGTAATTCATTCTATAATTAATGAAAACTACTCTATAGTTAACGATTACTATGTAATTAATAAATTTCATTACAAAAATTCACTAAAAACTTATCAATTAACAAAAACCACTCTATAATTAACGAAAAACCACTGTATAATTAACGAATTCCATTACGAAAATCCACTCTATGATTAATGAAAATCATTCTGTAATGAAATCATTATGTACATGTAATTAACGAATTCCACTACCACACTACGTATAACCAAGCATGTTCATACATCTACGATTCTTTCGAGATAACTGTTGGGATGTGAAGCCCATGAGTCAATGAAAATTCGCAAGAGGTTCTAGATTAGCCGATTTTAATTTTATTAACATACTTTGATTAGATTCGTTCAAAGCGGAATAAATCTAATCTAGCAACTTACAATTTCGCGAGCAGATTTGTTTCTGTCTTTGGCGCACGAACGGGGATCCACACCAAGCCTTGAATCCTCGAAAAACTGATGTTCAGAAATTTACATCCTTCTTCCTTCACCAATATCTCTGGAATGGTTGATCTGATGGAGAAACCTTCGAACAAATTATAGTGCTATGAATTAGGAAGCTACCGTATAAATTTCAAGCATATCGGATGAACGATTGATTTATGATGAATTTCTTTGCAGGGCTGCTAAAAAATTTCGGGAATAATATTTTTCACTAAAAACCTATAATCTTTTATTGTATATCCCGGACTTCTTCTACAAGGATGGACTTGTACTTGAAGAAATCTAGATCTATAATTGAGAAACTTAGAGAGAAGAAGAAGAGAAAAATATTTTTCCCCAACTTGAAACGTGTGTTCGAATTCCCTATGTTGGATACGAAATTCACCTGGCGAGAGCTTGGCATAAACAAATCTCATAAGCTACTCAAGGGTTATTATCAATCCCATATTTCAGAGATGTGGATTCCTTTCGATAATTAATTTCCACCTATTAATTTTTAATGTCTCTACCCAATGCACATGGGGCCATTTGACTCAATATATGAATCTCTCACATGGTGACATCAAAGCAGAGATTATCAATTAAATGTGTACGTTAATTATCTAGGGATTAAGAGAGTAAGTTATTTACTGTCAACTAGAAATAATACAATTTCATTTATGAACAGTGATGAAACAATTATTTAACTTTGTCCGGTTCAACACATGCCGGGTGTGCTAGCACAATAAGTCAAAACAATAACTACAAAAGTTATTATCTGTTTGTTGTGATCAAGACCAATCACTTAAATATTGTGATACAATCTTTTACCAATGGTTAGTCCAAGTCCATCTAGATTATGAACAATTAACTTTATATCCTAAACGAACTTTCGAAATGATCTTCTGTCTGCCATAACACACCATCTCGAATACTATTAGAATATTAGACTTATGCTTTTAATTAATTGACAAACAATCAATTAATTGCATTGAATACATTAGTGCACATTCTCATAAAATGTTAATAAACTATTTTATTAATTAAATAATAAAATTATGTAGCTGAAAGGGAGACTTTTAGGGCTCGTCCGGTTACCTATATTGGATTAGATTGAATTAAATGAAATTGGATTAACTCCCCCTACGGGCTAATTAATTATTTAGTTAGTAGCATGTTTGGTTTCTTATATTAGATCTTCAATTAAATTTGTTAAATTCAGTTATTATATATGAATTGTCTATAAAACCACTTAGTTTAAAATAATACCATATAATTTTAAGGATAAAATTATCCTTTTCCTTTTTTAATCGCCCCCTGTTAAATTAATCTTTGGGGGAGGGGTGCTACGAATTTAAGGCAATAGTAGCATTTAATAGCGGACTTTGATTTTAGTAGCGGATTTGAAAAAGTGTGAATCTTGTCAACCAGACGTGTTATTAGCCCCTACTATTTAGGCAGTAGAACCTTATAACGGTAACCGAACAAGCCCTTAGTCTACTATCCTAACAATAACTCATGATTGAGATGTTGGGCTTCGATAAACCATTGAAGACTGATATTTTTTTGGGTCGATAACTCTACAAAGTGAATCGAACAATATTAACCCCTAGCGCCGCCAGATATCTCTGTAATGCCTAGTGTAGTTAAAATAGATAAACACATATTTTGAGAGAGACGTATATTAAGAGAGATGAGAGAGAGAGAGAGAGAGAGAGAGAGAGAGAGAGAGAGAGAGAGAGAGAGAGAGAGAGAGTTATTTAACATATATATGAAAAGAATATTATATATCTTTTAATATCAAATTTAAATATACTTTATTGCTTAGTTAGTTAGGGGTATAATAGTGATAATTAAGTGTTTTAAATAATAAAAGTTGTTTTGGATTTATTTAAAAAATGTAAAATAAAATTGGGCTCATGGTAAATAATTACACTTGTGTAATGGGGAACTTTTGTCAAAATTTCCCAATAAAATGTGCACAAATTTCCTATTACAATTGTTATTGTCATTTATATAGGGAATATCTATGCTACACCTGGTGAATATAACCAGACACCCTAATTGATAAGATTTCCACTACGGGTTCAGTTATGACCCATGGGATTTTAGAAATATAATTATAAAATAAATAAAAAAGGACACATGTCAAGAAAAGAGCCACCCGGTGAAAATCACCGGGTGTAGCATCGTATTCCCCATATATATATATATATATATATATATTAATTTAAAAATGTTATCTCGTGCATAAAATAGTACTAAAATAATTTAATTACGAAATAGTGTTCGGATGAAGCCAAACACGTCCTAAGATATAAGGGACAAGTACAGATAAATCCCCAACTCAAAAACAAACATACGGCTCAGTCCCCAATAATGTTTTACTAGCGGGTCAGTCCCTAAAGCAAACATAAACATGCAGTTCAGTCCCTGACCCCACTTTTTTTCACTTTATACACTCTCTCTCCTCTCTCCTCTCTCCTCTTTCTTCTATTTCTTCTACACTCTCTCTCCTCTCTCCTCTTTCTTCTATTTCTTCTACACTCTCTCTCATCTTTCTTTTTTCTTCCATTTTTTCTCTTCTGTTTCTCTCTCCTCTTCCTTTCCTCATATTCTCTGTTACTACTTTTTGTTTTCCGACCGCGAAAAAAAACTGTAATTTCCCACAGTGGCAGCAAATGGTGAATCAAACCCCATCGCCGCTGGTATTATTGGAAGTTGTCGGTACAGTGATTATCTGCACATCATTTTCATTAAGAATGATTCGACTTTAAAGGAGATCTATGAATCTATTTTAATGAAGTGGAACGATATACATCCCGACAAATTGGTGCTCCAATACTTGGCTCCCCGTGAAAGAATGTTTGTCACACTGACTTCTGACGAAGACGTGGTGAATATGGTTACATTGCATTTGGTAATGCACATGAGTGTGGTCGACATTATGGTGATCCGCACTGATGAACTTGATGGGCGTAGAAGGAGGACCCCCAGCAACGGGTATGCAGCCATTTTGTTTTGTATGCATTTTCAATTTGTTTATGTGATCATAGCATAGAATATAATACTACATAGTATCGTGTTACTATAGTGATAGTGTAGAATAACTAAGCTCGTAGTATCATATAAGGCTACTAATAGTATGGAATGATTGTATATCAAGTATCTTATAAATTGAGTTCTCGTATGCAAGCATTCCACTCAAAGTACTTATTTCAATTGTTACAATTTATTTGTAGTCCACTGTAATAATCCAATTTGTTTAATTGTTTTTGCATTTTCCAGTGAGTCTGTTAGTTCCAACAGTCCGTTGCAAATTGAGTACAATCCGGTTGGAGATTCAATTGATGCATGGAGACATTGCATACGCGGGGAGAATCAAATTTTCAAAGATGCTAATGATTTTAGGTTTATGCTAAAAATTTACTGCATTGCTAACAATCGAACCTTTAAGTACAAGAAAAATGATCAACAAAAGATCATAGCAGTATGCATTGTTGGTTTAGTGCTAAAAATTTACTGCATTGCTAACAATCGAACCTTTAAGTACAAGAAAAATGATCAACAAAAGATCATAGCAGTATGCATTGTTGAAAATTGCAAATGGAGGGTTTATGCATCAGTTCATAAATCAGACAAGTTATTCGGCATTCGCAAATGTATTCTTGAGCACAGTTGTGGTGATGCTACTCTTCGTACAAGGGGTCATCCCAAAGCCGATGCTACGTGGATTTCGCAACTTATGAAACAAAAACTGAGAGATGAGCCAGGTTACAAACCAATTGCTATTTTGAATGAGGTCCAAAGAAAGTACGGTGTGGAGCTTAAGTACTATACGGCGTGGAGAGGTAAGGAAAAAGCAATGTATGACATTCATGGGGATGAGTCGAGCTGTTATGATAAACTGAGACGTTATTGTCGTGCACTAAAACAGAATAACCCTGGTAGTTGTGCCGATTATGAGATTGACCCTCAAACTCAAAAGTTTCTTCGGATCTTTATTAGTTTTGGAAATTCTATTTTGGGTTTCCACCGTGGGTGTAGGCAAATGATATGTTTGGATGGGACTCATATTAAAAATAAGTACAAAGGTTGCTTACTTTCTGTTGTGTCCAAAGATCCAAATGATGAGTTATACACATTGGCCTATGCAATTGTTGATGCCGAGAATGATAGGAATTGGGAGTGGTTTTGTAATAAGCTGAAAGAGATTCCTGTTTATCACAATGGGGGTTTATTGAAAAATTACACAATTTTCTCTGATCGTCATTCGGGGCTTATTAAAGCCATTCCACTGGTATTTCCTGGTAGCAACCATGCTTATTTATTGCGACATTTGGAGGATAACTTTAGAATAAAGGTTCTAAGATCGTATCCATTGCACAACAAAGCATATTGGGTGAGTGTTCTACATAAGGCTGCAATTGCTCCTACTCGGCAAGAGTTTGAGGAACATATATCTCATATAGTTCAATCAATGCCTCGTGCGGAATCATTTATCCGAGACTCTGATCCCAATCGTTGGGCCAATGCATATTTTTCTGGGGATAGATGGGGAATAATGAACAGTAACCAAGTTGAATGTTGGAATGGTTGGGTTAAAGATGAACGATCTTTGCCAGTTCCATCCATGATTGATATGATACGAATCAAAATAATGAAGATGATAGGTAATCGACGGGAAGATTCTTTAGTCATGGCTGGTACAGTGTGTCCAAGAGTTGAAAAGAGATTATTAATCAACTATACGGCCTCTCGCTTATTAAAATATACCAGATCCAGTGGTACGCGTTATGAGGTGTATGAAGAGGATAAGTCGTATGGTGTTGATTTAGAGACTAGGACCTGTACTTGCAAATCTTGGCAGTTGGATAAACTTCCGTGCAAACATGCATGTGCATGTATTGAGTCGAAAGGATATTCGGTATTTGAATTTGTTGATCCTTGCTTCCGGGTTGATTTGTACAAAGAAGTATACAAGTACACAATTAATCCAATTCCTTCTTTTGATGAGGAATTTGATTTGTACAATGCACAAACAAATCATGGCCCGGAAGATGTATTTATTAATCCACCTGCATCGAAAGCTCAACCAGGCCGTAGAAGGACGAAAAGAATTCCATCGCAAGTCGAAACCCGTGCTACGAAGTGTGCACGGTGTGGTAAACCTGGACATAATCGCCGTACGTGCAAACAACCAGTCCCGTAGCACTACTCTGTTTCTACTTTCTTTTTATGTTGTTTGTACTTTGTTGACATATACTTCGTACTATTTATCCATTTGTATGTACCATGATATGACTATTTTAGTTACAATAGAGCGCACTGTTTTAGTTACAATAGTATTGTTGTTACGTTGATATGGTATAACGTACAACATAATATGGTTCACAGAAGAATAATAAGTGAATCGATTTGAATTTTATGACCGTTACAATAATATAGCCGTTATTTTTGTCGTCAGAACTTATAAAAAGCACCTAATTATGTTCATTTGCTTCTCATTCATGGCTTCTTCCAGTAGCAACTCTCAAAAGAGTAGCTTAAAATATAAAAAAGATAACTGCAAGCGTCGTGATTGTGGGAAAAAAACAATAATCATGGTTTCGGAGACAAGTTTGAATCAAGGGAGGCTATTTTATTGTTGCCCAGACCATGGCTATTCTCATTGGTGTGAGCCATTTGAAATTGGGAAAACTTTCTCCCACAACTATTCTCGATATGAAGAAAGTGAAGCTACGAGTGGATCGACGAACCAAGTTCATCGCGAAAGTAAAGTGAAGAATTCCAGAGATGAAGCTATTTATAGTGTTAAACCTAGTAATATTTGCAGTTTACATGATTTGTCAAACCTATGTATTGTTTCTTAACTAATCACCGTAACAATACAAGTTAAAAGTTAGTGTCGTGTATTGTAGCTCGTTAATCGTATTGTAATGTCAATGTGTAAGTACTTTGGGTACTTACAAATAAATTAACTCTATCGATGAATCAATTGTTGTTGTTCGTAAGAAATGTACTTATACAATATATTGATAGTTATTGTTCTTCTACTGTTCTGTATATCACGTTCACAACTCACGCATGGATCGTACAATATCTACGTATTATAGTTCCCACGATATAGTCCTTATGTACTGTACTAATGGTACCTTTGTTATAGTACCATTTGGGGTCAACACGACCATAGAAAACCATCGCATCCCTCATTTATTCATTTTGTGACTCATTTACAAGAATTGAGACAACTTGGGAGTTGATAGGTATTGAATATGGTCACTTGTGATGAAAACAATCACTTATACATAGAAGCCTTGTACATTAGTAGTGTATCTTGTAAGGAATTCGATATATTTGTTCATTTTTGGATGCCAAAGTCAAAACTAACCTGAAAAAACCTTACAACCTTAATTTAAAATATATTATATGTCTTTCCCACACTTATGGATCACAAATGTATAAAAAAATATCGAGCAATTCAAGCCATCAATATTATGGTGTTGATTGGTCTAACGACTAGTATAATCAGTGGAGTGTATATGGATGGACGGAACCGTTGTGTTGTATCCGTTTGCCAATGATATAGTACTTATGTACTATACTAATAGTACCCTTGTTATATTATCATTTGGGGTCAATACAGCCATAGAAAACCATCTCATAACTCATTTATTCATTTTGTGACTCATTTACAAGAATTGAAACAACTTGGGAGTTCATAGTTGTTGAATATGGTCACTTGTGATGAAAACAATCACTTATACATAGAAGCCTTGTACATTAGTAGTGTATCTTGTAAGGAATTCGATACATTCTTTCCATTTTGAACCCCAAAGTTAAAACTAACCTCAAAAAACCTTACAACCTTAATTTAAAACATATTTAATGTCTTTCCTAAACTTATGGATCACAAATGTGCAAAACAAATTTGAGCAATTCAAGTCATCAACATTATGGTATTCCTCATTTTAGGTAATGGTATAGATGGGGTAGGTTATACGCATCGACAAGAAACTAACAAAGTATTAAAAACTAATTTGCAAAACACTTACACTATTCAAAATAGGTGTCACAACACCACAAAAAGGGCACTAATCTAAAAGTACTTGTTCATGCAAAGACAGTCAAAAGCATATTGTTCGTGACAATCACAACCCAAAAACACCCATAAAACAGATTGTTCAAAAATAATCAAAAATAATTTTAAAAATTGTTCAAAATATGTTCAAAGCATCAGCATCTACTGCCTCTCTATCCACGCCTTGGTGCTTTAAGAAGACAATTGCTAGTTTTGGACGGAGTTTTTTGATCAAGCAAGTTTTCGCCTTTTTCCAAGTCTCAGCGTCATCTCTAGCATGACAATATGCCCACATGCAGACAAAAATCCCGCAATCATCATTCCCTTCTTGTTGTCTGCATCCTTCTACCCATTCGAGATGTGAAGGTATATCCAACGCGGTTTTATTTTCAATCACCCTGCTATAATAACTCGCCTAAAAAAATATACTATTATATTAGTATACATGTATTTTCATTACCATATTGCAGCACCTTTCAATCACAGTACCCAAACTATGTATTAATAAAACATATACCACATTCCCCAATATATAAATTAAAGAAGTAATCATCGATTTAAGGACTTACGATATAATTTGCAATTCCTGGGCTCGTCGATCGGAGAATGGGATAGGGAGTTCCAATGCCGAAAAACTTTTTCGTTTGGGTCCAATACAAGCAAGAACCAGTGATCTTTGGGATTTATAGGTATAAGAACATATTTTTTGCTGTAGAGACGTGCTATTCCAATCTTCTCAACTGCGGTAGATCCAAAATATGTTAAGCTCTTTAAAAAGGTATCCAACTCTGTATCACCCATCTTTCTGAAGTCCATTCGATCTCGTGCCAGTATCTCATACTACGAAACATAATAAAAAAAATATAAGATAAACCAGTATACACAGAATGCAACATATTTGTTAAACCAGTTTATACCTGGGCAAGGGTCTCGAGATAATCAATCTCATGCCCATGTTCATCCATGATCGCTTCGGAATTTAACAGGTTCATGTATATGTCGATGTGCTCCCCACTCAGATGCTGATCAAACAAAAGATCGCACATATGCTTTCCAGTCAATACGTTTGGGCCTCTTTCGATCACAATTGCACTACAATAGAAATAAACATGCACTATTTGTTTAGTACGCCGATACTACATAAGAATTTATTATATACCAAATGTTCAGTAAGTTAGTGATTTTACCTCAAATCAACATAATG
>NW_012192922.1:1322769-1377621 GCF_000504015.1 Erythranthe guttata
TCCAAAGCTGCAACAATAGGACCAGATAGTTTTCCACAGGTGAAACCAAAAACTTTCTCTCTTCTTTGTGCACGGAGAATGATATCACCTAATAAACATATAGAAAAATTGTACATTAGTTTATTACGTAAGCAAATAACACAATGAAAATGCATAAATCAAAATTGTTACCTTGTCTGGTGTGAGTTCTCTAAAAAGATGTTTAGCCTGACGTTCATCGGCTGGTATTTTAGAGTCGGACCATCGAAAAAATTTTGGGTATTCGAAAACGCTTATTGCGAATCCCAAAGAAGTGATCCTTTCACTCACCCATGCCAACAACCCAATGGTGCAACCATCAAAATACCCTCCTGCGCCAGCCAAGTGTGCCTCAATATTTTCAATGAGCACATCATACACCAACTTTCCCCACGCAAAATCTCCTACGCGCTCCAATTTTTCAACATGTGGATAAACGTACCTCGGCAGTTGAAAGTTGCCCTTTGGCAATAAGAAAGTATTGCAAGCGAAAATAATGTACAACCTACAAAAATCCTCAATTGATTGTTGGTCGGTCCTAACAGCATACTCTTCCAATTTTTCAGCAATTTGATGACGCTTTACTTGGGTCAATTTACCCCCAAAAACACGTCTAATGAAAGGAGTTTCTATTTTCAGGTTTTTATCGATGGGTATCCCCTTAAACTGTAATCCCATCATGATGCAGAACTCCCTAGGATCAAAGACGACAGGGATAGTTTTACCTCCAAACCAGAACGTACGTGTCTCCACGTTGTATGTCTTCTTCAACAGAGCAGACACATTTAAGAAACTATGGTATATCTTAGGCATATTTAAGAAATGCCCGAAAGGATTTTCCTCCAATGCAGCATAGTGTCTGGCCGTCATCATAGGTTTAATTATGTCCATTTGTTCTTTGAAGGCGCTAGGAGAGCACCTGCAAGCTTGTTGGGCGTCATCATCTCCAAGTGTATTACGATTATAAAGGAAAAACAATAATCAGAAAAAATACAATTGTAAGATAACAATGGTACTATGTAGGTATTGTAATTATACCGTCACTATATTGTATCAATACCATACACCTACAGTACTTATACTATTGGGCAATACGACATATACTATTTAATTACATCAGAAGAAATGCCATTACCTTTTTTTATACCTTCTAACTACAATAGCACTACCGTTGTGTAGTAAGACTAGGGGTGGGTTTGGTAGGGCAACCGTACCAAACCCGTCGAATCACTACCACTACCGAACTTTCGGTATTATAAAATCCATTACCATTGCCCTGCCAAAAAGTTCGGTATACCGAAATTCGGTATACCAAAAGTTCAGTACGGTAGGGTATGGTAATGATAATTACCAATTTAGGTTATCTACTATTTAAGTCTAAATTGAAAATCATTTTTTCAAAGCAATTCAAGGTATACATGTTTAAAATGTACAAAACTAATTTTTTAAAATATAAGTATTCTAAATATATGTTCTTAATTTATCCAATATAAAATATTTCTTAAATAAAATTATAACATAAATTTTTTTAACATCAATTATATCATTATTAATGAAAGCAACTTAATATAGTTTTGACATATCTAAAGAGGTATAATTAATTTTAGAGTAAAAAGCAGTTTGCCCCCTAAACTAAGGGCCGATTTGCACTTTACCCCCCGAACAAAAAAAATTTGCACTTTTTTACCTGAACTCGTTAATTCGTTGCACGGTGCCCCCTAAACTCAATTTTCCGGCAATTTTGACCGGAATGTTAAAACATGTGCTTTGCACGTGAGATTTTGAGGGTTAAATTCGTCCCTTCACTTACATCTTTAATATTATATACAAATAAATATTAAAAAAAATAAAAGGAAAGAAAGACAAAAAAAAGAAAAGAAAAAAAACGAAAAAAGAAAAAAAGAAAATAAAGGAAAACAAGCTGTCATCCATCAGACCACATCACCCACCTCCTTCCCCAAAACCCACCAAACCATCACCCACCTTCCTTCCAAAACCCAACCATGTCTGCACAAAAAAAACCTCAAACAATAATTTAAAAAAATTCAAAAAAATTCCGACGACCACCAATCCTCCTCCTTTCAAGGGTGTTACGAAGAATCAGATCAAATTTACCGGATTAGATCTGGAGAGAGACCCAAAGTTTCGTATCAAATATTGAAATCAAACAAAACCAACAAAAAGGTAGATTATTGATGTGGGTTTTCTCATTACTTGAAGAAAACTCACAGAAAACCCATAAACAAATGTCGATTTGTCCAAGTTAGAACATCTCTTCATGATTTGGTTCAACACCGCTGCTTGGGAAAGCTTGTTTGATTTTTTTATCACCATTTTTTTTAGTTTGGTTGCGAAATTTTTAATACCGGGCAGAAATTGAAGGACTGTGATGAAGGAGGAGGATCGGTCGAGGAAATGTGAAAATGGATGGTGGTGGAGACGAGGAGAGAGAGAGAGAGAGAGAAGAAGAAGAAGGGGCCAAATTCCATATTCAATCTTTTGATTTGGGATTTAGTATGTATACACGTTTTCTCCATTAATGAATATTGGAGAAAATTTGTTCAGAAAAATAAAAGAATGGCAGAGGACGAAGAAGAGAGGAGATGATGATGTTCAGTGCTTTTTTTCTTTTTTTTGTTTTTTTTTTTTTTTTTTAATGATTTATTTATATTTAATATATAGCACTTAAGTGGATTGACGAATTTACCCATGTAAATCTCACGTGCAAAGCACATGTTTTAATATTCCGGTCAAAATTGCCGGAAAATTGAGTTTAGGGGGCACCGTGCAACGAATTAACGAGTTCAGATAAAAACGTGCAAATTTTTTTTGTTCAGGGGGTAAAGTGCAAATCGGCCCTTAATTTAGGGGGCAAACTGTTTTTTACTCTTAATTTTAACTAATAGTAATTAATTAGGATACTATATTAACTTTTTAAATATGATAAATGAATTATTAAAATAAAATTTTATTTATTAATAATATTTCGGTACGGTAGGGCAATATACCATTTTAATAATATTGAGTGCCGTTGCCCTACCAAAACATTTCGGTAGGGTACGGTAGGGTACGGTAATAATTCGGTAGAAATATTTCGGTAGAGAATCGGTAGGGCTCGGTAGGGCAACGGGTTGGTAGGGCAATTTGGTAAAAAAAACCCACCCCTAAGTAAGACTTATATTATTTAAACACATCTAATGCCCAAAATCAAACCCTTGTTATGACCAAAAGTGATTTGGGAAAATACTAATATTTCAGACGAATGATACCCAAGAGCGAAAGTGTTCAAAATCATGCAATTCAACAGAAAATGAACAATTTTTGCAAGCATAAACAAGAAAACAACATTTTATTGGAACCAGTTGTTCGATTTTTTTATTTCAGAAAACCCCAATCTCGCCGTTGGATACTACCCACTACTGGAAATGTTCAAAATCATTCAATATGAGAACATGCAGTTTGTTTTTTGCTAACAGCAACAAAAAACAACAACAAATTTCATTATCGATTCCTGAAAAAAAAAAAAAAAACCTTGCTTCTCCTTCCCCTTGTTTGTCTTCACCATTCTTCTACTTCGAAAATTATTACTTTAGTTTCCTGTCTACTTTCCGCCTTGTTGGGGTTATTTATACAAGCAAACAAAAACCGAAGAACCTAAAGAATCACTTGCACGAAGAAAAACTGTCCGAAACCGCTGAGGAAATGGTTCGAAAATTGAATGACAACGGATAGTTAAAAGGTATGGAGCGTGATTCTCAACCGGCGCGTGAAAAAATAGGTGAAAAGTTGTGTCAGAATTTGCAGGTAATTTCAAAATAAAGTGAAGGGTTTTTCGGTCTTTGCACACCAGTTAGGGAGTTAAGTGCATATTTATGTTTGATTTAGGATCCAATACGCTTAAAAAATGTTGTTGGGGACTGACCCGCACTTTATGTTTGGGTTTAGGGATTTATCAGTATTTGCCCCAAGATATAACTCTCGCTCTCTCACTCACTCACTCTGATGCATATATATATATATATATATATATATATATATATATATATATATATATACCATCGTACATTCTCACTCTCTCTCTCTCCTCCAACACACGCACAGACAGACAAAAATTGACACGAGTCTTAATCGCTCACTGTGCGTATCTTAGTGAGTTAGTCTCTCTTTTTTGTCTTCTACTAAACCCTAATCTGCAAAATCTCAATAACAAAGGGGTTGGGATGTTATTATTATCACTGTTCTATCTATCTATTTCACTGGTGTGTTAGGTTTCGCAAATTTATTTGATTATGGAATCATCCGATGGCAAAGATTTCAATGATTTCACCGACCCCTCCACCAGCACCTCTGTTTCTGGTTCGCATTTTTTTTTTTAATTTGATTCTGTTTATTTTCCTGTTTCGATCCGTGCTTTTTTAATTTGTTGTTTGGGTTCCTTGTTCATGATTATCGTTTATGATTTGGTTAATCGAATGTGGATGTGATTTCTGCCGACTGTTATTAAATGTGTGCTACGATTGGGTTTTGATTGTGTGATGCAGGTAGCGGGATGTTCGATGCCTCCCAGTATGCGTTTTTCGGTAAAGAGATAACGGATGAAGAGGAATTAGGGGGTCTGGAAGATGAAGAAGCCGGTCTCTCTGCATTTACGGGTACATTTGGTGGCGACGAAGAGTTGAATGAGTATCATTTGTTCGACAAAGATGAGGTTAACATACGTAAATAATTCTTATGTAATTGCATGTTGTTAAAGTTTATGTGTTTCACTGTGCTATTTGTCCTTAATTGTTTTTTTGGCATGATGAAATCATTATCTCCTGGGGGTTGTTGCATGTAGTCTTGGACAAAGTTGAAGTTTATTTGTCGATGTTTTCACCCACTGCAGAAGTTGCACTGTCTATGTTCTGAGGATGTGAAAACCATCTATCCATTGTTTAAATTATTTTTTGAAGAATAAATAAAGGGATTTGTATTCTGCTATAGTAAAAGAGCGTGTAACTAAGCTCTAAAGAAAAAATGGTCTTAATATTTGGAGAATCGAAGGTGTTTTTAGAGTACGCGAGATATTAGATCTCATTATTATGAGTTTTCAGTTTATTCGGAATGGATTAAATAAGCTTTCAGAACTTGTAAGATGCTCTCACCGATTAGGAAGACGATTCTATCATTTGATTTGGTGAAAATAGTGTTATTTGAGATCTTTAAAGATAACTTAGGGTCTTAATCTTGTTAGCTCCTGGTTGATTGTTTTTGAAACGTAGAAGCTACTCTCTCATAATATTTTTAAGATGTTGTCGGCTCAAAACATCCTTTCAGTTTCTTAAACTTTTTATGAGATATTTTATCTAAAAAAACTAGTGCATTGCCCTTAAGTTTGTTATTGCTGCTATAGTATTAACATGTGTCGATTATTGAATGGGTATTCTTGTTGAGTGTATATAAATGTCCATGTGGTTAGATTGACCTCGAGTCTATGTGTATTTACAGAGTCATGTGTCAAACTGAGTGCCTTATGTTTCACGTCTAGTTGTTCTACCTTGTGCATAACAAATTGTCCAGTACGTTAATGTTTTCAAACCCTAATTTTCCTTTTACATCTATTTCGGTCTGATGACTTAATTATACATTTTTTTCTTTTGACAGGGCTCAGGATTAGGATCTTTATCTGACATAGATGATCTAACGACTACGTTTGCAAAGGTGCGTTGCTTTGGCATTATAATTTCTGGCTTATGGTTCAGGATGTTCATATTTTTTAGACTATATTCCCTAATTTTGTCATAGGAAACGGATTCTCCCTTGAACTTATGTTTCATTGCGGTTCTTAGGAGTTCCTCTTATAACAATGATATACCGGACATAAGTAGTCAGTGTTCCTGCCATAGCATTATTATTCTGTGCTTTGTAATTCAAATCTGCCAGCACTAACAAAGAAACAGTCCTTTTTGTTTGTGGTGGGGTAAGGTGCAGTTACAACCTTGACCGTATTGTGAGTGTGTTACGATAGTGATGTGGTTAGTTGGCTTGCATGCTGGTTTAGTCATTGTGATTTGCAACCATGGACATACTAAAGTATGTTTATCTTAAAGTTACTTAAGTATATATATTATATTCCCTATGATATGGAAAGTATTTTAGGCATGAAAATAGATTTTCTAGCAGGATGAATGATCTACTTAAATTTATTGATTTATGAGGAACAAAAAACATAAAGTAAGAAATAAGCCCTACTATTGGTCTTCTTGGAAGGAGTCTAAACCAAAACCTCGGGATAATACGGTGTAGTATACTTGGCTGGGAGAAAATGTGATCATCTGACTAGCTATGACGCAATTATAAGTGTGAAGATTGATTCTTGAACACAATGTTAAAGTGCTTGTAGATAGGTATTCCAAATTGAAATAGACAACAGTATTAGTTTGTAAATAAAATAACTAGATGATCGAGTAATGAGAAGTTTTTTTAGAATTTGCTATTGAGCCTTCCAAATAGATCCTAGATGCCCCTCACTTTTTATGTTTTGCAATTGTAGAGTCTTGATCATTTTATTAGTTGATTCATCTTTTCTCTTATTTGCATTATTTTGATTTTTGCAGTTGAACAAAATTGTTTCTGGACCAAGACATCCCGGAGTTATTGGTGATCGAGGATCTGGATCTTTCTCGAGGGAAAGTAAGTTCTTAGGATTTGTGATTGTAGAATCAATGGTCTCTGTTTATTTATGGCTTTCCTTACTATTTACTAGTTAATCATTGCACTTATATTTAATTTATATTAAATAATCACATTAGGCGACTTTTTCTTCCATCGAGTTAGTACCAAATATTTTGATGCGGATCTTTTTCAGTTTGAAGGATTTCGAAATTAGCTTTCTGGTCACTTGCACTCTACGAACCGAAGAATGTTCTCATGTATCTTTAACCATGCTCAAAACATGCTTCGGACCCACTCTTTAGTCTTTATCTTGGGACAAAGTGTTATAATAGCAAAAGTAGATACTAGTATTCATGTGGGAAAAAAGATTGTTGCATCGGGAATTGCATTAATTTGAGCATGAGGAACTACTGAAACATTTGAAGATATTGGATTAGGAAAAATTTATATTACAACGTGTTGTTTTGTGAATGCCTAAAGGGGTCTCTTCTTCATAGACTTCTTTTTATTTTATTATTTTATTTTTTTATAAGATATTTTGAGTAATATATGGGTTTAGACGGATTGGTTTTTAAATACGTTGAGAAGTATGATTTCTTTGTTAGATAAATGTCCTAAATGGTATAAGACTTCGATGAATCCTACTCTTGATATGTCAAGTCCATGTTGTTAGACTAGTAATCCTGCATCAATAAGGGTAACTTTGCAAAATTGTACTTTAGTCTGAATTACCTTTGTTTGTGTTGGATGGATAGCAAACTAAGTTAGAAAACAGCAAACTTCTTGAGTTTCCATTTAACTTTTACCCGAGAGCTTTCTGCTGCCTTCTTTTCATGTGTTAAAGTTTCATTCTAATTCACTTTTTATTGCTTATTTCTTGCTAATTTCTGCATGCTAGGTGTTTTAATTTGTAGCTTACAGTGTTTTTTTTATCTCCTGGTGTTATTTGATTCATTGCTTGTTGTACTAGCTTAGGGAACTTTCATGTTTTATTGGAGATTAAAAACTGAGGGTCCCCCCCCCCCCCCCCCCCCCGTCCACGTAATGATTTTTGTAGAGTCCTTCCTTATAGTTGACTCTGGCAGGTAGCGAATTAAGTATTTATTTCGGGTTTTGTAGAAAATGGAAACCCCTCTAACCGATATATATAATTAATTTAATCAAACTGGTAACTGAGCGTTTAAGTTTCACGGAAAAACCTAATTGGGCCCACTTCAAGCTCTTATAAAATAAAGCAGACCAGCCAACCGATGAGAAAAATGGAAATTATCTCCAACTGCCTGTTCAGTATACCTTGCACTTAAGATATTATGCTTGCTACTCTGCCCTGTATTCTCATGTTTTAGCTGCGTGTGCACTTCTATACGTTCCATTGCATATATCTCTCTTCAATTTATATGCTGTATATTATTTCTGGCCTCTGATTAAAAGGTTATTTCAGGTTCATCAGCTACAGAATGGACGCGAGATGCAGATTTTCCTGATTGGGTTGATCATCATCATCATCATCGTCATATGTCTGACTCGGAATGTTACGAAGAAAATAAGAGATGGTCATCGCAGCCCCATCTCTCTTCAATGTATATTCCTGAATCTAAACCATTATACCGGACATCTTCATATCCTCTGCAGCAATTTTCTAGTGATCCCGTTGTAGTCCCGAAGTCATCTTTCACTTCCTTCCCTCCACCAGGTTTACAACAAGCTTCTCTGAATAATTCACACCATCTTAACTTGTCTTCTCTTTCTAGTCTACCTCAATCACCATTCTCCGTGCAGAGTGATTCTCCGTTCTCTAACTCTAGTCTCCATTTGCCTGGCTTAAGTCGTGGCTACCATTATAATACTAACATGTCACACCTAACCTCACCTAATTTTTCTCATAACAATAAGCTCCAAAACCACTGGATTAGCCATGCTGGTCTTCTCCATGGTGATCAGTCTATCCTATTGAACAGTATCTTACAGCATCAGTCCCATCAAAATGTGTTATTACCTCCGCAGCTAATACCTTCACAGCCTCAAAGACGCCACCTATCGTTCCAACCGTCTTCAGCCCATTTTTCATCATTGCAGTCTCAGATGTTCAATAGTGTTCCTTCACCATCACATTTTAGTCAATACAGGTTAGCCGATAAGAAAGAGTCAAAATCTAGATCATCGCAAAAAGGTAAACAATCTGTTCGATTCTGTAATCAAGGATCAGACGCTAGTAGCAACAGGAGCGACAGTAATTTGCCACAGTTCAGATCGAAGTACATGAGTGCTGAAGAAATAGAGAGCATTCTTAAAATCCAGCATGCTGCAACACATGGCAACGACCCTTATGTAGATGATTACTACCACCAAGCCCGCCTTGCAAAGAAATCTTCTGAAACAAGATCAAACCATCGTTTCTGCCCGTCCAACCAGAAGGAACCATCATCTCGTTCTCGTAATAGCACTGAATCACAGCCACATCTCCATGTTGATGCTCTGGGAAGGATCGGTTTTTCTTCAGTTCGTAGGCCCCGCCCTCTTCTTGAATCTGATGTTCCTCCCTCTCCTTGTGGAGATAATAGTACTTCTGAGCAGAAATCATCTGGAAAACATTTGGACCAGGAACCAATGTTTGCAGCAAGGGTGACTATTGAGGATGGGCTACGTCTTATTCTTGATGTTGATGACATTGACCGGATCTTACAGTTTACTCTACCCCAAGATGGCGGATTCCAGTCTAGGCGGAAGCGTCACATGTTGTTAGAAGGCTTAGCCGCCTCTCTTCAGCTGGTTGATCCACTTGGGAAAAGTGTTAATTCTGTTGGGCTGTCACCCAAGGATGATATTGTGTTCCTACGAATAGTTTCTGTTTCAAAAGGCCGGAAACTTATCTCACGGTATCTTCAGCTTCTTTTACCTGGTAGCGAACTTGCTCGAATAGTTTGTATGGCCATCTTCCGACATTTAAGGTTTCTGTTTGGGGGCCTTCCCTCTGATCTTGAATCGGCTGATACCATTAAGGATCTTGCAAGAACAGTCGCTGTCTGTGTTAGTGGTATGGAACTTAATGCACTGAGTGCTTGTCTTGCTGCTGTTGTTTGCTCCACCGAACAGCCGCCTCTTAGGCCGCTAGGGATTCCTGCAGGAGATGGTGCCTCAGTCATCTTAAAGTCCGTTTTAGAAAGAGCAACTCAGTTGTTAAGAGAACCTCAGTCTGCCAGCAGCTTGGGCATACCGAATCCTGCTCTTTGGCAGGCTTCATTTGATGCATTCTTTGGTCTTCTGATGAAGTACTGTACGAGTAAATATGAAAGTATAGTTCAATCACTAATGAATCAAAACCCAGAAAACAAAGAGGTAGTTGGTCCAGAGGCAGGAAGAGCTGTTAGTCGGGAGATGCCGATTGAGCTTCTACGTGCTAGTATTCCCCACACTGATGACACTCAGAAGAAATTGTTAATGAATTTTGCTCAGCGATCGATGAAGTAAATTCCTGAATCTGTCAGAGGTTAGCTGAGAAGTTTTGTACAAATGATTTGCTTTTAGAGTTGCTGCTTTTATGCTCAGCATAACGATCGAAGGATGGGGAATGCGCATGCATGCTTTAGGCGGGATTTTAACGCCTTAAGTTCTACTTTTTTGAACCATCAGGTGCCCATACCTTTCGGAGAAGGGTTCATTTTCTGCTTATTTTCGTGAATATACAATTAGATCTGTGTATTATGTCAAAAGCTCTCTTAACTGCCATTTTTTTTATTTTTCGTTTTCATGGAGAGCTATTTGGCATGTGTTGTTTAAACTCTGGGTTAAAAATTCAAGTGTAAGGGTGAATGTACAGGTAAGCCCTTGGGAAAGGTGACAAAATTCGGGTGTCTGCAGTTTCATCGTCCTCCTTAAGAATAGTGTCTTTTTTGGGGGGAACAAATATACTTATATAGAGGCAATGAACTCATCGTATTTTTAACTAACGATGTCGGGTTCAGTTTGCACATATCTGGAGGCAGGTTAGTATTAGTAGTAGTAGTAGTTGTAGCTGCATTGCATGCTTGTTTGTTCAAATATTTCTTCTCTCCCTTTAGATATGATACATTATTGCATTTGTTGTTGACTTTGATTTATTGTACACTTTCTTTTTAGGTTCTACCTAATTCTATATGCCCTCTTGTTTCTCATTAATAGTTGGGCAACCCTAAGAATGGGGCGGCTATTTCAAATACCATTTTTTTCAGTTTATTATCATCTAATTAAAAAAAATAGATAATAAATAGATAGTGACATTTATTGAATTTAATCGAACATATATACTAATCAATCTCAACTCCCTATTATTACACTATTACTGCATAATCAATGTTATGAAAGATTATGCTTAAATACAATGATTGTATAATCATATATTTTAAATGTATTACATTATCAAGACAAGGTAATCATCTTATTTTGATCAATTTTATCAATCTAATCAAAATTGCCAAACAATGCCTAATGGTCTTAATTGTATAGGATGCATATCAAGTGTAGCACGTAGGATTATTTTATTTTTTTTTTATTTTTTTTTTTAATGAAGGAACCTGCAGCCAACTATATAAGTGCACTGTAAAAATATATATTCTTGTATAATAACTTGGTTGACTTAATGTAAAAACATAAAAATAAATTTTAGTGATAAATAATAGCTTGGATAATACTTCCTTGAATGGGGAATCGAGTAAAAAGTTGGGCATCCTACAATTGTATGGCCATAAGTCAATTGAGTAGATTTTTTCCACTCGTAACAGATAAATGAATTACTTATATAAATATATTGAATTTGGAGATATGTCATAAGACTATGTTACTTGCATTGTCTTTTAGTTAACTCACACATTCATGATTAATTACAAGCTAATTATTTCTATACATTTATAATTTAATTAATCACATTTTAGAAAGAATTAATTAATTATAGAGCACATTGAATTAATTACACTACAGTAGAACCTCGATAAATAATACCCGATAAATTAATAACATCGCTTAAATAATAAATTTTTCTAGTCTTAACTTGGGGACAACGTGCTAAATTAATAATTCGTTAAATTTATAAGATAATATACATTCGAAAATTTTAAGAAGCCCCATACAATATATAATTTAATAATGCATAAAAATAATTCTTAAATTACATGGTTACTGTACATACGTTATAGATCTATGTAGGCTTAATACAATATAATTTAATTGTCGTTTGTTTTTTGTTGAAGTTTACATTACCATCATTTTCTTCCCTGACTTTTTTTAACATGGTTAGAACTTTCGATATAGTTTTCTCATTACTCAACAAAAAATTGTTATATACCATTGCTTCTTTAAGACCTTTTGTTCGTGAAACGAGCTTTATAGTGCATTGAACTAATGGTACAATGAATAATATGCACGTAAAAAACTTTAAAAAATATGTATTTTTTGAAAATAATAATAAAAATAATTTCATAAATTAACAAATTATTAATTAATGTATAAATTAATAATTATTAATTTATCGATAAGTTAATATTTCGCTAAATTAATGGAATTTTGATGGTCCCAGTTATATTAATTTATAGAGGTTTAACTGTATTATGTGATTGAGATTACACATCTTTCTTTTATCTTGTAGGTATTAAGAATAAGTTTCTGACCAACAATCTTTATTATTCTAGATTCAGGTTATATCATTTCGCCAGTAAGTCATACCTTTAATATGTAATATAAATAAATGAAAAATTAATGCATATAACAAAATTACCCCCAACCCTTCCTAATTGTAACCACAATTTAACTTTAATTTAATCAATTTTTACTTTTTTTTTTCAAGTTTTTTTTCATGAATTTTTTTTTTGCCGCCAGTTTCCGGCGTTGACTTTTTTATTTTTATTTTTTTTGTTTTTTTTTCCCGAAATTTTTTATCCTTTTCTTTGCACTTGCCGCCGAACGTTGACCGTAATTTTATTGTCATTAATAGTAATTATACTATCGCTGACAGTAAATTTACGTAATTGTACTGTGGTTGACAGTACAATTACTGTCAACCACAACAATATTATTATTTTTTTGGTTTTTTTTTGTTTGACAAGTCAATGTAATATTATTACTGTTGTTGACGGTAAAAGTAATGTAAACACAATAATATTACTGTCAACCACATCAATATTTTTTATTTTATTTTTGCCTTTTTGTTTTGTTTGATTTGTTGACCGATTAACGTAATAATATTACTGTCTACTATTGTAATATTACTATAAACACAATAATATTACTGTGGTTGACGGTAATATTACTTTCGTTACAGTAATATTACTGTGGATGACAGTAATATTACTGTCAACCACATCAATATTAATTATTTCGGTTTTTTATTATGTTTGTCTTTGTTGAACGACAACATATTAATATTACTCTATTATTACGCAATAATAATGATTTTTGTTGTGTTAATATTACTGTGCTAGAGAGTAATACAGTAATATTACTATGTTAAACAATAATATAGTTAATATAACGGTCAACCACAACAATATTAATGTTTAAACGGGCAAAAAGATATTGTAGAAAAAAAATAAAAAATAAAAAATCGCGTCATTCTCACCTGTGATCTGATCGCATAGAGATCGGGGATCCACCACCCCTTCCCTACGACATGTATATATATATAGTCTTGAAGCACAAGGAAAACTACTCTCTCTGGTATACACTAATTTTCACCAAATCTCTTTAAATACACCTATATTGTCCCCTCACAATTCCAAATAACTTGAAAGTTGGAGTGCTAACATCAAAAAATTCTTTTCCAGAACTCTTTTTGTAGGTCGCTCATAAACACGTACGTTAACTTCCTTTTGTTTGGACTTTCTCTCATAAACTTGGATTAAAGTTCCCAAGTTTATATAAGCTCATTGTGCTTTACTAATCAGTTGTTCGACTAATTTCCAAGCAGTTAATCCACTGATTTTATCTCAATGGAATGGATTGGATTAGTTGAGTCGATTAATGTACAATTGAATCAAGTGATTTAAATCAGTTGATTCAACTAATTTTAAATGTTTGCAAATGCTTTTAGAAATAGATTATGATCTTTTTTTCAGCATATAATTTGTTTTTAGATATTTGCAGAACAAGCTTTTGCTTTTGCTTTTGCTTCTCTTAAAATAAACTGTTTTAAATTATAATTTTAAAAGCACCCATATACCTGTTTTTTTCTATTTTAGTTGATTTTTCAGTTAATCCCAAACACCCCAACTTTTAGAAATAAACATTTAATTTCAACTTAACTCACAATCACTAACTTCTACTCTTAAATAAGTTTTTTTATACACCACCTAACAATCAATTGGCCAAGTGATTGGGAAGTTGACCAACCGATAAAGAAGTATTTTTTGTTTTTTCAAATTACCCCAAGAAAATGTGTCCTAATCAGACATATAATAAAGTTTCTACTTGTAAAAAAATGAAAAAATAAAATAATAATCTATTAATATCATAATAAAATATCCACCAATGGTAAAATATCTCCCTTAAAAAACAAGAAACTAAGAGAGGAAAATATTTAATTATTTTTTGTTGATTTCTACTTGGACTATTCTCTCTCTCACACAAATACACACACTAATAAGGGTGCATGTTAATTTTCATTGGTTTTTCATGGCAATATTTGCGTGTTATCTCCTAATTTCATGGCTCATTTGTTAGTATATATATTCATGAAAAATGGTCCACTTTTCTTCCATTCCAATCTATTAATTACTATTTTTCTCACATTCTTTCTCGTTGACTCTTCTTCCACACACACACACACACACTAAAAAAAAAAAAAAAAAAAAAAAAAATTATAGGTAACTACTTCCATAATAAATATATATATTTGCGTTTTGACATTTAAACTGCCATTACATACTATTATTAGTCTGATCTGTAATTTGGTATTTATTTCTTCTCATTCTCATCAAATTTTAATTATTCAATTCAATCTTCTTCTTCCTCTTTCTGGTAAGTCATTACTAATTCAGATACTCTTTCTTTTTCTTTTTTCCCATTAATTCAATATCTTCAAAAAATGTATATGTATATGTATATATATAATTATATATATATATTTTTTTTTTATGGCCTTTAAGGGAAGAAAATATTTTCATAAAACCATATGATTTATTAATATTTTTTTATTTATTAATTTGCTGAAATGGAATTACTGAATTTACACATTTTCCTGTTCTATGCAATAATACATTAATGTATTATTTTGTTTTTTATTTTTTTGTTTCTTGATGATGAAGTTCAAGATTGGCTGCTAATCTTCAGAACTTTGTCTATTCTTCCAATAATAAAAAGGACTAATTTTGTCTAAAAAAATATCATAATTTGGTTGGCAGGAATAATGGATTACTTATTAGAGAACAAACGAAAAAGCAACTTCAGCAAGAAAATTCTATTGGCTGCTGCACTCACCGCTCTTCTCGTTTTCGTTATCAAGCGGCCTCCCGTTATTAGTCCCTCTACCAAGGTACCTTTCTTCGTTCACATACTCTTTTCGATTTTTCATTTTCGTTTTTTTCCACTTTTCTGTGAAAAAGGCCATTACATTAGTCGGTGATGTTGCCGGATTTCGTGGCACCATTTGAAAGATCATGAATGAGAAGTCGTCCACTTTCGGTTTCTGTTTTTCTTTCTTACATAATTATATTTATCCAAACCTTAAAAAGAAAATTGTTGTTGTACGATTCAGTTTTCTGAGCACGAGCCAGGCGTAACGCATGTCTTAGTGACGGGAGGTGCAGGCTACATCGGTTCTCATGCTGTTCTTCGACTTTTGAAAGATTCATATCGTGTAACTATTGTGGTATGTCGTACTTGTATACCCTTTTTCGTATATAATTCATCCTTACTTCGTTGAGTTAATATATTATTTATGTATGAATATTTTATAAAATTATCCATATTCTTACAAGATTTTATATATATATATATTTGTTTATGTGGACAGGACAATCTTTCGCGCGGAAACATGGGAGCCGTTAAAATCCTTCAAGAATTATATCCGGAGCCCGGAAGACTTCAATTCATATATGCTGATTTAGGCGATGCACAAGCTGTATTCTTTCTTTTCTTTTTTCAAATAATATAGCTATTTTACTAAGTGAGATTGCGCTTTCGAAAAAATAGAATTCCTTAGCTTTTTTATTTTTATTCAACTTATTTAATATCAGGTAAACAGAGTATTTTCTGAGAATGCTTTTGATGCTGTTATGCATTTTGCTGCTGTTGCTTATGTCGGTGAAAGTACAGTCGAACCCCTAAGGTATATATATCACTACTACATCTACACGGCATCCAATTCAATGTTCGTTTTTTAGTTAAAAGTTTTGATAGTATAATTCGTTAAAAAAAAGTTGAAATATATAGATAGGATTTTCGACTCGGGTGCGCTTGTATCTATCATTGTTTTCTTACATATATATATTTGCATGCAGGTATTATCATAACATTACATCAAACACACTGCAAATTGTGAAGGCAATGTCAGCACATGGTGTGAAAACATTGATATATTCAAGTACTTGTGCTACGTATGGTGAGCCCGAAAAAATGCCAATTACCGAAAACACCCCTCAAGTGAGATCAAGATAGAGAGTTCGATAATAATATTTCAATTTTTTTTTTTTTTTGAAACTATTGAAAAGTTTGATCGATGATCTGATGTATATTCATTCAGGTGCCGATAAATCCATATGGGAAAGCGAAGAAAATGGCAGAAGATATAATAATAGACTTCTCAAAGACATCAGACATGGCTGTAATGATCTTAAGGTACTTCAATGTGATTGGTTCGGACCCTTTGGGTAGGCTCGGAGAATCTCCCAGACCTGAACTCCGTGAACAAGGAAGAATTTCCGGAGCTTGTTTCGATGCTGCCAGAGGAATCATTCCAGGCTTAAAGGTCCATACATTCATACATACGTACTTCTCAAAATGAATATTCAAAAAAAAAAAAAAAAGTCGGTACTAAATAAGTTTTCTTGATTATTTCAGGTAAGAGGAATCGATTACAAGACAGCAGACGGAACGTGCGTAAGAGACTACATTGATGTGACAGATTTGATAGATGCTCATGTGAAAGCGTTAGCCCATGCTAAACCTTCTAAAGTCGGCATTTACAACGTTGGAACTGGAAAAGGTCATAACTCGTCATTTTCCGTTTTTAGTGAGCCTATAATATAATATAACTACTACATCTGATTTTACGATTATAACGTGCAGGTAGTTCTGTAAGGGAATTTGTGGAGGCGTGTAAGAAGGCAACGGGAGTGGATATAAAGGTGGAATACCTTAGCCGACGGGCCGGTGATTATGCAGAAGTGTACAGTGATCCTTCGAAGATTAACATAGAACTTAATTGGACTGCTACTTACACTAATCTTCAACAAAGTTTGACCACAGCTTGGAAATGGCAGAAGGCGCACCTTAATGGTTACGAAACTTAAAAACGACATGTAACTCTACTGTTTTATCGGATTTTTTTTTTTTTATTTCGGAATTTCGATTGTTTTTGTTTAGATTCGAAATAGACCAAAGTGGTGGTTTTGCAGCATAGCATACCCCCAAGGGTAGATTGGAAATAAAACTTTATTATTCTATTTTTATGTTTTCGATTTTTCGAATTCAAGTGGAAGTTACTAAGAACTCCTTACTCACATGAGAAATCCAAGTGGTGCGCATCAAATAGATAGATACACATGCTGTTTGTATACACCAATATAGTATATATAGATTATAGAGAGATGCCAAACAAATTTCTTTCAATACCCCAAAAACAAATGGCTCATCTATGCTAACAATTTCCTATGCGAGTTTAATATTACAAGTACGAAATTGCAAAATGATAATGCTTAATTTGCTTCAAGGCTCAAAAATCCCGGCGATTTAGCAAGAAAAAGCCGACCACCAAAACTGGGCTCAACTCTATTATGCATTTCCTAATCATATCATAGATTTACTTACTAACTATAATTAATCAATCGGTGATGGATGATGGATGGCCTTATACCTGCCCTCCTCGTATTGCAGGTGCATCCTCAAGCTTTGGTGTTTTGTATGTTACTCCCTCAATTATTATTTATTACAACTCGTCGTGAGCCTCGGTTTCAACATTTGCCTTGTCATTAGCCGCTTTGTCTGAATCGGCCTTGCTCTGCTCCTCTGATGTGGAGTTTTCCTTGTCAGTTTTATCAACCTTCGGTTTTGGCTTTGGTTTTGAGATTTTGTTCACGCTCGCAACCTACACACATGATCATGATAATAATGAATAAACTCCAATTATTAACTTAATAACACTTTCTCATGACAAACTTCTTCTCTGGCATCATTGGCTTGCAAATATGATAACCAACAAGCACCCAACTAACATACAATATTGTCTTAAAATCCTCGGTGTATGCATACATAAGAAGGAGATAAGATAACTACCTTGTCCTGGAGATCTAAAACTTTCTCGTATACTTCATCAGATGTGAATGCCGGTTTATTAAATCCAGAAATCCTGTTGGAGGGTGCCATTAAGTACTTTGTTAATAGAAATTATAAATATTTTTTATTTTTTTCCTCAACTGAAGGAGTTGCGGACGCCAAATTTAGATCCATGGAAGAAAAATGAAACAAACAAAAACCCACCAAAAATGATTGCAGAGAGGTGAAGGTAAAAAATCATGTTCTGAAAGAAAATAAAGATAAAACTTACTTCTTCTGCTCAGCCTCCTTATCACTTAACCAATTCTTCAATTTTTCAGCTTCCTTTGTTACCTAAAAACCACAATTATTTTTAAAATTATATTTCTTAAAATAATACGAAAAATTTATATTCAGCCAGTATGTGCCCCAATATGTATGGAATGCTTTTGAGATACGAAGTTGAGAGAACCTCATCTATTCTTTCTTTGGGCAGCCAAGATTTGTCTTTTTCCCATCCTTGCACAATCTAAAGATTCAGGAGACAAACAAGAAGTAAGAGACGGCCTTGTAATGTAAGTCCAAGCATGCATCCTGAATATCAAGAAAAACGCACTCCTAGATATAAACTAAAAATCAACAAAACTGTCACCTTTCACTGAACTGGTTTTATGAGAAAAATAAATTGAAATAATGAAGTGATCAGGCAAATGTAGACTTCGATGAGAGTTGACACTTTGGCTTAATAAACCAAAATTGAGCCTTCACTAAACCGTATTAGATTTAATTATTTTACCTTCTCCAGCTCAAAAAGTTCATAAACAAAAGTGCATTTGCATCTAGTAAACGAAGAACACACATCATCTTCAAACCAAAAATATTTTTCTTGGAAGTTTCTACTCAGTCAAACAAAGGCAGAAAAAACATGTACTTTGCCCTCTCCATCGCATTAATTATCACAAAAATACATAGTGTCCCAAAACTGTCTAGCAAACACTTTATACTTTAGAAGTTGTTGATCATAGAAAGAAACAAACTCACCTGCCGTAACTCCGTAAGGTATCTCTGTGCAAGTTGAGATGCAGCCGGCCGTGCAGTTAGTTCGTTAAATCTATAATAAATAACATGTAAGAGCCACACCCCTAACATGTAACAGCTATTCTAATCTATTGAAATGGATATAGCGGCAAACCTAAGGAATATGGGGTCACCAATAGCTTTCAACATATCTAAACGTTCTTGAAATTCAGATGCGGCAGCATCTTCACCGTCAGTATACAACCAGTCTTCTACCTAAATCAATGTATGTGTTCAGCCAGTATGTAAACGAGATACTTGAATAGGAAGAGTGCTAGAAACCAAAGACAAAAATTGCAAATGAACACGCACAGAGAGCAGAGAGAGAGAGAGAGAGAGAGAGAGAGAGAGAGAGAGAGAGAGAGACTGAGTGAGTGAGAGAGAACTAACCTCGTTAAGTTTTTCAATAAAAGATTTTCGTTCTTTGGCAGAAGATATTTTCTCAAACTCCTCAGATTCAAGCTATTTACATCAACATCAATAAAGCATGTGTCAGTTAATTAGATTCATAGAAATTTCAAGGACACAAAAAAGTCCGAAAATAAAATCTTAATAAAAAATAACAAACAGCAAGCTAATCTCTATACACATGACAAGGCTCAAGCCAAGTCCGCACCAGCCAGTATACCAAGGTAAAAACAAATGGCAAATGAGAAAACACAGTTAATAGTCTTAAAAAATGCATGTAGCAGGAGGAAGATCACGTATATGACCTTAATAGGACAAGGGTAAGTAATGTATGAATCCGTTATATTACAAATGCAGGTAAGCAAGAAGATGATTCGAACCTCAACGGGATTATTTTATATGAATCCATTAGCATCTAAATTGTCAACAAAAGGTAAGTGAAAAGTGAAAGACATGATCATGAGTTTACGTAGTCATGACAGTCAAAGTCTGCATATTAAACTAAACTTCTGACCTTATCTTTAGTAGAATAAATGTATGCCTCCAGGTTATTTTTCAATTCAGCTGTCCTTCTCCTTTCTGCATCCTTCTTGTCCAATGCTTCCAATTTGAGTTTGGCCTCCGCAAAAGATTCCTTTGGGAGAGGCATTCCAGGCCCTCTTGTTTTCTCAATAACCTAAATGAACATAGAGATAGGATTCTCAGAAATGATACATAATGCAATAACTATCAACTAAACATTGTTTCATTTTAAGTACCTTAAGGGGAACTCGGAAAGTTCGCTTCTTTAGCCTCTTTTCAGTACCAAGATCCACATTGCTAGAATCATTAGCACTGGAATCTGAAATGTTCGTATTGCCATTATTTGTCTCCAATTTGTCACTACTCTCCTCTGAAGCACTAGCATCCGCATCTGTATTGTTAGCTGAAGCAGATGTTGAGTTGTCCACTGTGAGATTTTTTCGTGGGACTTCTACCCATTCAGTTATCTCGATGACAGCTTCTGCTCGATCGAAGGAAAATACACCACTTCTACTGAGGGAGAAGTGTAAACTGGCCTTGATTGGGGAGGAAAGGTTCCGTGACGAGTACCTGACAAACAAAACAGCATAAAAAGAACCTCACTAAGAAAATAGAGTAATCTATTCAAATTAAATCAGATTTTTAACCGCCATAATCCTTACCTGTCACTAGCATCTTTAAGACCCGAGACATCATACTGTGCAAATGTAAGAGAAGAGGCACCCGGCGGTATCAGATCTTCATTCTCATAAGAAAGTGACACTTCAAAATCTTTATCGTGAACAATAGATCTGAACATCTACAATATAAGTTGGAACAAATCAATTGACATCTTGAAACGAAATGTAACACTTTCTGTACCCAAAAGTTCTTTACCTTGCTGGGTAACTTTTTCATTCTTGGTACAATCAGCTGTCTCGTGGTTTCATCTTTTAAAAGACCATCACCATTCAACTCAAACACAAAACCATAAGTAGAACCATCTATCATGCCTAGCTTACGGTTTAATTTGATTCCATCACTTAAATTTGCAGCATGTAGTGAGGCACCTAGAACAATAGCCTCATCGGCATCGAGATGCCTGTCCAACTCCTTCCTTCCAAGAAATTCCTGAAGTTTAGCCTGTACAACAAAATACAGGGTCAATTTTAAATACTCAGCTGTTGTGGAAATGGAAGCTGAGCTAACAGATGAAAGAACTTGTATATTTGTTGGGGATTGTTCTAAGAGCAAGTCAGCATCTAGTGTTAGCAAAGGGGGTCATTAGTTATATGTAAAATAAAGCAATGCAGATTGAAAATTGTAAATATTGCAGAGTTAAAAGAGTGACCCAAAATAGTATTCTTCCAGGAAGTTAAGACAAACGTGACGACAAAGTTCTATATATGAAGCATGCATCACATATCAGATGATGACTCAGGAAGTCAGTATTTCGTGACCTGCAACTTTGGAACTCGGGTGGCACCTCCAATCAACTCCACTCCGTATAAATCATCAGCATTCAAACCAGAATGCTTGAGAACTTCTTTTAGAGGAACAAGGGCTTTTTCCCAGATATCTTCACAAATCTCTTCGAACTTCTCACGAGTTATTGTGCTCCTATAGAAATAAATTCAAAAGAGACAAATAAGAAAATGAGTGAGCTATCACTCACTGCATATGTGATCAAAGCATGGGAACACTTGGAAAAAGAACCCATAATGCGATCTCAGGCTAAAATCATAAATAATACAAGATGTAACATACAAACTCATAGTCATAGAAGCAATAAAGTGGGGAGACCATGAAATAAGTGACAGGTGCTACCATATGAAGACATGGTTAGCATTGCATATATGAAGTCAGAGGCGCTTTCTGGAAAGATCTTAAGATTTTCAAGCAAAAGTCATGAAATAACTGCATATAGAATGCAACAGAGGTTCATAATCCAATTACTCTGCAAGTCGCCAGCATTTGGGGCATGATAAGTTATTGACATGATTCCATTCAAATGCATGCATTTACGAAATATATTTCCTCATGATAAGTTATTGACATGATTCCGTTCAAATGCATGCAATTACGAAATATATTTCCTTATTAAAAATTGTAAACAGCTAAGAAGCAAATCAACAGTATTACCTCTTCAAAGTTTACATCATTTTAAATAAAATTCAAATACAAACAGTTTACATCAGCAAAGCTTGTGCTTGACATGATCACAGTTTTTCAACATTCAAAGTAACTTAGTTGAATAAGTAAATTTTAATATTCTTTTTTGATGGGTAAAAGGAAACAAAATAATATAAACTGGCAGGTTAAAAATTCTGAGGACGTGAAAACGCAGATATGTCATATGGTAGCAGATGTAGTAGTGGCAGAAGAAAAAGACTCTTTAAGGTATCATCGCTTGAGTTGGAACCAAAAAGATAAAAGAAGTAACAGAATTATTTAGAGTGGTCGTTACATAAGAGAAATGAATAATTACTGAAGAAAAGAATCATTTCATAAAGAAGCAGAAGCAAAGAATGAACCATCAAACTATAAAGATCTTCCTTATATCTCAGAGTTTGCAAATATAGAAGAATTGCTAACCTGAAGTCACGGTCATCGTAAATGGATTCTACAGATATTGGAGCCATCATATTGGCACTCAAGATTTCTTTTGTCCTCTTAACCTGTTTCTTCAGTTTGGCCATTGCCTTAGGGGAGCTTCTAATGTCAACACCATTTCCAACCTGTTTGTTGAACTCGTCCGTAAAATGCTCCACCAACCTCAGTTCCATATTCTGACCCCCAAGTTCTATGTCCCATTTGACATCCTTCACCTGGAACAACCAAATGTCAAATTATCCACACTAACATTCATAGTAGACCAAACTTCTACAATTTTAATTTATTATATGAGATTTTATTCTCTATGAAAAACTCCTGAAACAAGTTCTAAATCGATGTTCTGTTACCCTAAAACAAACATTAAAATAAACTCAAAATTTGGCTACTTATTTGCATCTCGCTAAGTTAAATCTTTTCATTTCAGAGATGGATAAAGACGTCTTTATATTTTATCAGCAACGGCATAGCATCAATTCAATCAAGTAGATTAAAGTGCATGCAACACCATCTAGTAAGAAATTATCAGAATTCGGACCAACACTAATCGACAGAGAATCAAATACTTTTAATCAAAATTGAAAGAGAATATTTCACCTGAAATTGATTAATAGAAACAGTCTTTCCCGATTCCTTGGCATTATAAGCCGAAAAAGTAACCAATGCAGCGTAAGTACTGCCGGCACCCATGTCGTAAAATACGACATTCCTTGATCCATTGGAGAAATCCTTATCAATCCCGTACTGCAAAGCAGCCCCAGAATGCTCATTCACCAAAGACAGTACATTCAGCCCCGCCAAATCGGCGGCCACCAACAGTGCCCTCCTCTCAGCCACCCCTGTAAAAGGGGGTACTGTGATCACCACATCCTTCAAACTCGTCTTGGCATGGGTCTCCGCCAGCCCCACCGCGTACTTGAGCATCATACTCACCATCTCCTCCGCCGTGAAATTGCCACTTTCCGCTTTGAAAACCGCCACCTCCCGTGGATCCGCGGGGGCGATCTCGGAACTCAGATAAAGCTTTTGGAGGAAATCGCGCGTGAAAGTGTAGGGTTTGGCGAGGAGGGAAGGGAGATGCGAATATACCTTGGTCGGGTAACGCGCGAGAAGGTTGAGAGATTCCTCGCCGATTAATCGAGAATCCGCGTGGAAACTGATGAGAGAAGGGGTTTTGCGCTTTGACATCTCGTTGATGACGACTGAGATCGGAGGCTGGCCGGGTTTGAGGTTGACCACGGCGACCTTGAGCCATTCGGAGCCGAGATCTATACTCGCAACCGCCGATTCAGATTGGAATGAATTCAGTAGAAAAAGCGACAGAAGGAGCAATGCTCGGAGTGAATTTGCCGTCGCCATTATTGTGGAATTTTGAGCTCTGAGTGGTGGGAAGGGGGGGTTTTGTAGGGGTAGTCCAGGTGGAAAAGGACAGAGGTGGTCAGCGAATGGGGAAATGACATGTGTCGTAAAGTACACGTGGCAGTATTTGAGTCGCTGGGTGCGTTGTGTTTGGCGTTGTCATGGATCTTCGGTTTAGTCTAGTTGGGTTCGCTCATCGGGGCTCCATTCTATTCCTCTCAGTTTTTTGTTTTTGTTTTTGTTTTTATTTTCCTTTGAAAATATAATTTTCGACCAATGGATCCAAAAAATTCAATATTGGAATATTTGTTTTCATTTCGATTTTCAAATTCCCGATTTGCGATTTATTTGGATTGGAATCCGAATTAGATATAATATTTTAAGAATTTCCGATTCATACTTATTTTTAAAATCAATTTATTTTATAAACGAATGTATTAGATAATATTTTATTACGCGCAATAGATTTGCTACTGAATCACAATATATCGGGTACCGTTTTTCTCCACGTTTCGTTTATCGAATCATATCATACATTATTTGAACAATTATAAAAACAATAATAAATATACTTATCAACATAATAAAATATTATAAACATATAAGAGCTAGTATGTTAAAGTTAAACCAACACTCAAGATACATCTAAAGTTTAAGCTTCAACATAAAGTTAAAATAGGATGAAATTAAAATCATAACTGATGATGCTAAAGTTTAGATCACCTGGGGTAGTGTAGAAAACGAGCTGGGAGAGCAAAGCGGATCAGTAGCTTGACAACTTGATGATCCTGAGGTCCCAGCGAAATGAGCACACGTGAACTAAGCCGGGGGTTGATCCGGCGGAAACCCCTCCGACGCTCAAGTCAGATGTATGGATCGTGGAAATAGTAGAGAGAATAAACACTCTAGATTGTTGGTGAATTATCGAACGTACCTTAACAAATGAGTAAAACATCTATTTATATGTCGTTGATTTGGTTGGGCTTACTTTGTTGGGTCCAAGCCTCACTTTGAAGGTGCTTGGGCTTTCGTATAGTGGGCTCAATTGTAGGTGATTGGGCTTTCGTGTATTGGGATTAATTATTAGATAAATTGGGGCCCATTGGGTCGGCCCAATTAGGTATATCATTAGAGCATCTCCAACCGGTTTCACCATTTTTTCACCAAATCTCATTTATGGTGGTGAAAAAATGGGTTCATCTCCCACCGGTAGCACACCATTTTACTCTTCCACCATTTTTAGTGGAAAAATGGTGGTTTTGGTCTCCAATGGGTATCACCAAAATTTAGACCAAATATTAAAATAATAATATTTCACCATTTCACCACTTATAGGAAATGGAATTTGGTTTGGTCTCCAATGGCATTTCACCATATATACCCCAAAACTATAAATCTAATGTTAATCGTAATTTTATAATATTTTATTTCCTAAATATTAATTATAGATCCAATGCTAAGTAATAAATTTTCTTAACTAAATAATTTAAAAATTATGTTATTAATTTTAAATTTTAGTGCAGGGGGAAGTGGAGGAACCGATGAAGATGTTTATGTCCCGGAATCTCCAAACGACAACAACTATGACAACAGAGACTATTAAGTACGGCATGAGAACTTAAATAAGCAGTTCATGATGATTTAAATTTATATAATTTGTGTTATTGTTTATCATGTTTTGTTATCATGTTATGTTATTTGTTATTTTATGAGCTATGTATTTAAATTTAAATGTCCCGTCCTGTATTTCATCAATTAAAGTGTGTTTTGTTAATCATTCTATTGTTGCTTATTGTATTTTATTAATAGCAATTAGCGTATTAGTTAAGTAAAGAAATGAACTAATAAACATTGATACCAACAAAATAAACAAATTAATTAAAAATAAGCATATTTATAGTTTTAGAATTAATGTTTTGTTAATAATAACAAATGTATTTATATTTTAAAAACTAATTTAATAATTAATACCAATGTATTTACGATAAATATGCTAATAAGTTGGTAAGCGGGTGCAATTAGTTAAAATAGTCATTTTATATGGTACTTAATAAAATGGTGTTAATTACGCCAAATCCTATTTTTATCTCTATATTTGGTAGGAAAAATAGGATTTGGTGGAAAAAATAGGAAAATGGTGGACCGGTGGGAGATGAAAATTCTTTCACCAAAAAATTTGGTGGAAAAATAGGATTTGAGTATTTGGTGATATGGGGGTTGACCACGGTGGGAGGCTAAAACCAGATCTCTATAATTTTAGGTGTAATGGTGATATAGGAAGTTTGGGTGGGAGGCTAAAAACACCTAAATTAGATGAAAAAATGGTGTTATGGTGTCCGGTCAGAGATGCTCTTAAGCCCCCCAACTCTCGAGTCGAGATGGGAGACATGTTTAGGGGAATTCGGCTCGTGTCGAGAGTTAATTGTGTCGTGGCTTGAATAGTTTCCGTTGGCGTTGAATTGATCTCCGTAATTTAAATCAGGGATAATTGTATTTATTTGGCAGCGAGTTATATATTTAAGGGTTTTAAATAATATATCCCGGCCAGATAAATAGACTCCTTTTGCGGTGGAAGGAATTAAACTTCAACTTCTGCGTAATAAATATGGGTATGTATTTAACGTTGTTCAAGATTTGCGAGGAATTCAAGATAGGGTATAGTCAGCTAACCCCGACTGCTGTTCTGATGTTCGAGGCGTTTCACCATAGAGTGTCTCGAGTAGGTCTGCCTGTTACTGTGAGTTTGTTTAAGGCCTTATTTACATTGCATCGACCAACTAAGCTACCGTTCTTCTGCGTTCATCCTCGCGTTCCATAACAATTTTTTAAGAGTGTGAAGTTATCTTTGGGGAAATGGAAGTCCCAATTCCTTTATGTAAGGGCCCCCTTTTTTGACGTCCCTCTAGTATGGAAACCTACGTGTGAGAGCTTCAAGATTACTGCGAATATGGCGAAGAGGATTGAAGAGTCTAGGTTGTGCGAGGTGGAATTTGACCCGAGGTGTTTGATACCGGATGGTCAGCAACATATATCCTTTTGTCGTGTTGACTTGGTTTTTTTTTTTTTTTTTTTTTTTTTTAAGTGTTGTTCTTTGGTGGTATTTATCTCATGTCTCTTATGTGGTTGTTTTCTTTTGTAGATGGGTGTATCACCTTTGCGGCACTTCGAGCTAAGGCGAATGGGACGTCGAAGAAGGCATCGAAGAAGGTTCCCTCTACGTTGGGAGGCTCTGCGGGTGGTTTGTCTCGAGAGACGGTCCATGTAGAGACTCCTCGGGTGATCGAAGACGACCGTAGCTGTGCTGGTGAAGTGGAGGAGCGTACACTTACGAGAGACCGTGGCAAGGGAAAGAGGGTAGATACTGAGTACGTGGTTGTGCCAAAGCATCCACGGGTAGACCCAGAGGAGATGTATGATTTCCATGGTGGGGCAGGGAAACAGTTGTTTACCTTTGGCATGAATCGTGAAGGGAAAGAGTCGTATTGGGATGTGTCGGACCATGATTTGCCGATGTTAAGTACCGAGGGATTCGTTCGGGAGTACGACCGTGCTCGGATGTCTGGTAAGGGTCCTTCTCACATTTTGGAGTTGGCTGGTGGGGACATATGTCGGGTGAGTACTTGTCTATTTAAAACAAGATTTTACGTTTATTTCCTCTCTTTCTTGTTTAAAAAATTATTATTATTATTAATTTTTTTTTTTTTGTATAGTTGGTACCGACTTGGAGATATCTCATGTAGCAAGATGGGAACGTGGAAGCTAGGAAGGAAGATGAGAGGGCTCCAAATCAGGCGCGTGAGGATGAACTTCGTAGCCAGTTGGAGATAGCGCGGTCCGATCTTGCTCATCGGACGGAAGAGCTTGCTGAGAGGACAGATGAGCTTGCTCAGAGGACAGAGGAGCTCGAGGTTTTCAACGGTGAGGCGAAGGCGTATAAGGATGATGTTCAGAAGTTGAACGAGTGCTATGACCAGCTCAAAGAGAAATACGAAGTTGAGAAGGCAACGGGGAAGAGGTTCCTCGCGACGTCAGGTGGTGCTGCTTTTGAGGAGTCCATCGTGGAGGAAACCAAGCTTAGCTTCCGAGGTAGTGCTGAGTGTGCTACTATGATTGAGGAGCATGCTTTGGCTGTGGTCTACAAGCCATTAGTTCGTGCCTGTCGCAAATACCTTCGCGAGGCGGGTGGTATCAGTGAGAAGGTTATTCGTGGGATGGAAGCCGGCATATCCGATGAAGAGGAGGATGAGGTAGATGTCAACGAGACGGGCACATAGCTCGTAGATGACATGGTTGCTGATGACCCCACTGTGGGGGCGTCTACCGCCCGTGGTGGGGGAGTTTAGATTTATTTGCTACGATAGTTAAACTCCCCCTTTTTTTTATTATTTGCTATGGATTTCTTAGTTTATTTTTATCGCTGATGTAGATGGGTATGTCCACTACTATTTCGTTTGAATCTCTTCCTTGTTTGACATTTGAAGTTTGATATTTCGATTTATTTATTTTGACATTGTCAAGAGTTTTATGCGTTGCTTATGTGTATTAATATTTAGCGTTGTACGCGATGTACTTGAGGAGGGGATCAATCTCCCAAGGTTTTTGTTAAGGGTCGTGCCCATTGTTTGGACCGCTTGGGTCTTAAATATATTTGTCCGTGGCCACGTTTTAAAAGTAACACCTCGTGAAACAAATAAAGGGACTTAGACAATCCAGCTGGCCAGGCTATATGGTTTATCTAAATCTCTCTAAGTGTTTGTAGGGTTGTATTGAATTCAACTCATGGTAAGAGGTAAGTTGTATTGATGTAATGGCACAGAGAGTAAAGCAAAAATTTTGATTTATTCAATGATAGCAAAGGAGAATTGTTACAAGCCTATGTGAGGCGAATGGAAATAAATTGCTAATGTCATAGGCCTACGTGAGGCGAAGGTAAATAACTACTGCTAAAGCAAATACATTGACTCGATAAAAATTCTTCTAAGTGATTGTACTACACTTGTTCTTCTTCCACGTCTTCCTTGTACTTGTTCGTTTCGCTGTGCTGATGGTAGATTGAATTCCTTTGGCGTCTCTATGCCTGCAAAGTATAGTTGAGAAAAACATTGTTTAAACACTTGTATGGAAGACTTAGTAATTGAAGCTGGGGTGATGTGTACTGCAATTTCACGTACCCTACTACGGGGATTGCTTTCCTCGCACTCCGAGATATGAAATCAACTCGTGAGTTGTTGTGAGTTGCTATGTGATCATGCATGTTAGTGGAATTATTTTATCACGTTAGTAAGAGTAAACAAGAGCATGCGTGTGTTGTATTCTAGTGGAAGTATTGTTACCCCTGGCGATGTGGTATGGAGTGTCTTCGCTCATTGGGCCATTGACTGAGTAATATGCATCCCCTCGTAATTGGTTCTCAATCTGTAAGAAGATGATGAGATGTGATTATGAATTGCTGATGTAAGTAAAATTACTATCCCCCCAGTTTAGGTGGGACGTCTACGCACCTCGTTATGGAGTAGAAAGTTTCCAAGCATGTAGAGACAATTTTGTGAGACGAGTGACGTGGAAGGTCGCGGAGCCTGCAGGGGTAACGATTTGTAAGTAATTTTCATATAGGAGGGGTATGGGTGGTGACTTCAACGGATCTTAAGTAAGGTAGATGTATACCTTAAGCGTAGAACCGTTTGAGGTTCCCTATATTCCATGTTCTGGGTATAGGGTGTCCGTCAGTGTTCTCGAGGCGATATGCTCCAGTGTTGACCACTTTTGTGATTTTATATGGTCCTTCCCACTTTGGATCGAGCTTACCAATGGGGTGAGAGGCTTCAGCTTTTCGGATGACTAAATCTCCAACTTGAAAGGATCGAGGGCGGACCTTTGAGTTATAGGCCTTGGCCATGCGTGATTTATACATCTGTTGTCGGATGCATGCGATCTCTCGTAGCTCATCTACGAGGTCTAGGCTCCCCCGCATAGCTTCTTCGTTAGTTGTTGGATCATAGTTGGTGATTCTCCAAGATGGTTCACCGATTTCAACGGGTGCGATAGCCTCTGTGCCGAAAGCTAGATTAAAAGGCGACTCTCCGGTTGCTGCTCGTGGGGTTGTGCGATAAGCCCATAGGGCGTTAGGCAATTCTTCCACCCACTTCCCTTTGGCACTTCCAAGCCTTGTTTTAAGGTGTTGGAGTATGGTGCGATTCGTGACCTCCGTCTGGCCGTTAGCCTGTGGATTGGCTACGGATGTGAAGAACTGTTTGATGTCCAAGCCGAGGCACAAATTCTTTACTTTGTCGCCGCAAAATTGGGTTCCATTATCTGAGATAATGGAACGTGGGATCCCAAAGCGACACACGATGTTCTTCCATAGGAATTGGATGACTTCTTCTTCTTGGATGCATGCTAAGGGTTCAGCCTCCACCCATTTTGTGAAGTAATCCACTGCTACAATGAGGAATTTGCACCCTCCCGTGGCGGGCGGGAATGGTCCAACTAAATCCATTCCCCATTGGGCGAAAGGGATGGGGCTGTCAATCGGTTGCATTAATGCCGCTGGCAGGTGAGGGATATTGACATGTTCTTGGCAGGGCTTACACCTCCGGACTAATTTCTTTGCGTCTTCATGCATCGTTGGCCAGTAGTAACCTTGCCTCAGTAGTTTGAGAGCTAATGTTCTCCCGCTCAAGTGATTTCCGCAGATACCCTCATGTACTTCTCGAAGTACGTAATTTGCTGTGGTCGAGTCGAGGCACTTGAGATAGGGGAATGAGAACCCTCGTTTGTACAATTCTTCCCCCACTATGACGAAGCGAGCGGCTCTCGTTTTTAACTTCCGTGCTTCAGTGAGATCAGTTGGGAGTTCTCCCTTCTTGAGATACTTCATGATTGGAGTGAACCAGCATGGATCATCCTCCTCGGTGTACTGTACTTCACTGGGTGAAGTTATCTCCGGCTGAGGTGAGGTGAGGAGCGTCACCTTCCGACTTCCGATGCTTGCCATGGAGCTTCCAAGCCTAGGTAATTTGTCAGCATGGATGTTACTGGAGCGGGGTACTTGTCTTATCTCGTAGCTCTCGAATTTAGATAACAGAGTGTGCGTGAGAGCCAAATATTTGGCCATGGAGTCTTCTTTGGCCTCGTAAATTCCAAGTATCTGGTTAACGATGAGCTGAGAGTCGCTTTGGATTAGGAGCTTACGCGCTCCGGCTGCTAAGGCGAGGCGGAGTCCTGCTATCAGTGCTTCATACTCAGCGACATTGTTTGAAGCTGTGAATTCGAATCGTTGAGCATCATATTCGAATTCATCTCCGTCAGGGTTCGTTAGTACGATACCCGCGCCACCTCCTGTGGCTGTGGAAGATCCATCAACGTTGATAGACCAAGTAGGGAGAGAGGTGCTCTCTTCTACCGAGGTCATTTCTACTAAAAAGTCGGCCAAGACTTGTGCCTTGATGGCGGGGCGGGGTTTGAATTCTATTCTGTACTCACTCAGCTCTATCGCCCATTTGGCTAGTCACCCGGATGTCTCGGGACTCCTTAATATCTGCTTCAATGGGTAATTGGTGAGAACCACCACTTGATGTGATTGGAAGTAAGGTCGGAGTTTTCGAGCTGCATTAATGAGGACGAGAGCGAGCTTCTCCATATTTGTATAGCGTTGTTCGGCTCCTTGAAGGGCGCGACTAATGTAATATATGGGTTGGTGACCTTTTCCTCCATCTCGGATGAGGACTGTGCTAATGGCATCAGCTGAGGTGGCTAAGTACAGCAGGAGGGTGTCTCCAGGCTGAGGTTTTGTAAGCAAGGGTGGTGATGCAAGATATGACTTCAGCTCGATGAATGCCTTTTGACATGCTTCATCCCATTCAAACTTTTTTCCTCCCCTTAAAATCTTGAAGAAGGGGAGAGCCTTGTCCGCTGATCTTGAAATGAACCTATTCAGGGATGCCAAACAGCCGTTAAGCTGTTGGACTTTCTTGATAGATGTTGGTGGAGCCATGGAGGTGATTGCTTCGATTTTCGCGGGATTAGCTTCGATTCCCCGTTGCGAAATCATGTATCCCAAAAATTTGCCTCCCCGAACTCTGAATGAACATTTGAGGGGGTTGAGTTTCATCTTATATTTTCGCAGGGTGGCGAAACACTGATCCAAATCGGTTAAGTGGTCCGAGACCTTGACACTTTTGACGAGCATGTCGTCGATATACACCTCCATATTCTTACCGATCTGATCTGCGAACATTGTGTTCACTAGACGTTGGTAGGTGGCTCCTGCATTTTTTAATCCGAAAGGCATGACTTGATAGCAATAGATGCCTTGGTCTGTGACGAAGCTGGCCCTCTCTTGATCTTCTGGGGCGAGCAAAATCTGATTGTACCCTTGATACGCATCGAGGAAGCTGAGGAGCTCGCACCCCGAGGTCGAATCGATGAGTTGGTCGATTATAGGTAGATGAAATGGATCCTTAGGACAAGCTTTGTTGAGGTCAGTGAAATCCACGCATAACCTCCACTTGCCCCCGGGCTTGGGAACGAGTACTACGTTCGACAACCATTCAGGATACTGAACTGGTCGTATATGACCTGCCTCTAGAAGTTTCGCTACTTCCGCCTTGATGTGTTTGTTGCGTTCGGGACCAAATGTCCGCTTCCTTTGTTTGATCGGTTTCAATCTTTTGTCGACATTGAGCCGATGTAGAGCTACCTGAGGGGGAATGCCCGACAAATCTTGGGCCTTCCAAGCGAACACATCTCCATTGTGTCGTAGGAAGTTGACTAGCTGCTGTTCCATCTTTGGATCTAGATCGGATCCGATTCGTAGGAGCTTGGAATCATCTCCGGGTGTGAGCTCTACTAGCTTAAGCTCTTTGACGGCTGCTAACTTGATGCTGTCGTCAGGTACACTGATAAGGATTTCTTTATCATCCTCGATGATCGCGTTGACCCACTTCCGTTTGTCGGATTTTTGAGTGTCGTCTCCCCTTCCGGACGTTTAGGCTTCTTGGAAGGTTCTCGTAGGGCCCTTGCATAGCACTCTCGGGCGAGACGTCGATCTCCAAGTATTTCCCCCGTTCCATAAGGAGTGGGGAATTTCCACTTTTGATGGTAGGAGGAAGGCACTGACTTGAATGTGTGGATGGCTGGCCTCCCTAGGATGACGTTGTAGGGGGACGGCTTGTCGACGATGAGAAATTTGATTATCTTGGTGATTCGACAAGGGTTTTCCCCTAAGGAGATGGGCAATTCCACTTCTTCCATAGATAACACGCCCTCTCCCGTGAATCCTTTTAGGGGCGTGGAGATGGGGTTAAAGCGGGCATTATCTATGCCTAGCTGCTTGAAAGCGTGGAGATACATTATGTCGGCTGAGCTTCCCCCGTCCACTAATATTTTCTTAACCAATAAGTTGGCCACCGCTGTGATCACTAGTGCATCGACATGATCTTCATCTGGACCTTCAAGGTCCACAGAGTTGAAGATTATGCTCTGATCAGGTCTTCGTATCTGGTAGATAGATGCGGATGAAGAGGCATGCTCTTGATTCATGCGTGCTGACCGAGCTAGGGAGCGTCTCGCATTTTGTGAATCACCACCCGCCGGTCCTCCAGAGATAAAAGCAATGACCCCCCGAGTGGGTTGATTATCATTGTTCTCATGCTCTCGCCGATGTCCCCCCTCCTCTCGTCGTTGTGGTTGATCTCGATTGTTATCTCGGCGTGGGAGGTCATCACGGCGCTTGTTTCGAGTCTTGTCAATGTACTCGCCTAAGTGGCCCTGCTTGATCAATCTTTCAATGGCTACCTTGAGTTGTGCACAATCCTCGGTAGTATGTCCTCTATCTTTATGGAATCGACAATAGCGATCTGACTTTTCTCGTTTCTCATTTGGCTGCATAGGACGTGGAGGTTCTGTTAAACCTCTTTGTTCGATCACATGAAGGAATTCAGTGAGGCGAGTGTTTAGTGGAGTGAACCGATTGTATGAGGAAGATGATTGGCCTTGAGATGGGGGTGGTGGACGTCTATCATCTCGTCTTCTAATGTCCTGTCGATCGTCTTCCCTCTTCCTCTTGGGAGGAGCATGGGTAGAAGCTTCCTCTATTCGCACGTATTTCTCGGCTCGGTTCAACAATTCCTCTAGGTTGCCTGGAGGTCTTCCGGCGATAGATTATTTGAATCTACCCGGCTTCAAGTTTTGTTGCATAATCCCACAGAGCATGTCTTGCCCTACACTGGGGACTTCATGGACGGCTTCTACGAAACGCTTGATGTAGTTGCGGAGCGTTTCGTTATCTCTTTGTACTACAGAGAAAAGGTGGGCTGGGGTCTTGGCATACTGCTTGTTGATGGCGAATTGATTGGTGAACCGTGTTGACAGCCGAGCGAAGGTGTCAATCGATCATGCGGGTAGAAAGTTGAACCAATTCATAGCTCTCTTTGAGAGAGTGGTGCGGAACATTTTGCACATCGCAGCGTCCGTCGGGCCGTATAAATCCGCCATGGCGTTGAATTTCTCTATATGCTCTTGCGGATCGGTGGTCCCTTCAAATTGAGGTAACCCCGAGATCTTCACTCCTTGAGGTAATACCTCGTTGAGGATGTCTATGGTGAAAGGACTGCGTCTTACTGGGACGGGCATTCTTTCACCCATTGGATTATTCGGTTGAGGGAAAGGAATTTGGCGAGACATTCTGCTGTTTACCTCGCCTTCTTCCTCATTAAATAGAGGGACTCTATGCGGAGACGCATTGCCCCGTGAGGGTGAGCGCTGACGTTGCTGTCTGGGCTGTGCCCCCCTGTGATTGGTGGATAGCTGCACTCGGGACCGTGGGTCCGAGGTGGAGGAGGATACACTTATTTGGTTTTGAATTGGCGGTGGTGCCATAGGTTGCACCGTTGGTGGAGCTGGCGGTGGTATCGCATTGGGAGCGTTTGCTCCCATCGTGGCGATATATTGAGTCACGGCTTCGGTGGCGACGCGAGTTGAGGCTTCTGCTATCATGCGTTGGAGCGCATCCTCGGTTATTTGAACCGTTCGAGGAGCAGGCAGTGGCGGATCGGCGAGTGGTGGGTCCCGAGGGGGGATCACCTGAACCTCGCGAGGCGGATCCGCAGCACGTGGAGGAGGTGGCAAGCCAAATCCTCCACGGACTGGGAGGTTGTTAGCTGTGTCATTTTCTCTCCGAGCATACGCCTCAGGAGGATCTTGTTGGCTACGTGATCTGGTTTGCATCGTTCCCACAGACGGCGCTAAAATGATGATGCTAAAGTTTAGATCACCTGGGGTAGTGTAGAAAACGAGCTGGGAGAGCAAAGCGGATCAGTAGCTTGACAACTTGATGATCCTGAGGTCCCAGCGAAATGAGCACACGTGAACTAAGCCGGGGGTTGATCCGGCGGAAACCCCCTGACGCTCAAGTCAGATGTATGGATCGTGGAAATAGTAGAGAGAATAAGCACTCTAGATTGTTGGTGAATTATCGAATGTACCTTAACAAATGAGTAAAACATCTATTTATATGTCGTTGATTTGGATGGGCTTACTTTGTTGGGTCCAAGCCTCACTTTGAAGGTGCTTGGGCTTTCGTATAGTGGGCCCAATTGTAGGTGATTGGACTTTCGTGTATTAGGCCTAATTATTAGATAAATTGGGACCATTGGGTCGGCCCAATTAAGTATATCAATAATTGTTTATCAAAATTCAAACTCAAATAACCAATATCTAAAAAATAATATTTAGAATTTTACCAAATTTGGAAAAATAGAAACGAATTGTGCATGGCTCACCATCTTATCTCTGTATTAGAAACTGTACTTAAGATCTCCCAAATTGCTAAGGAGCATTCGACTGACGTTTTTGCTGCTGAGACCTTAGCTATCAAAGAGGCCACTATCATCTCAAATAAGGCGAAGGCAGCTAAAGTCATCTTTGAAACTGATTCTCTTGTCGCTACCAGCTTCATTAATGACCCTGCTAGCGAAATGGAAATTTCGATTCTCATCCATAAGCGCAACACCCGCCGCTCACAATCTTGCCCATTGGGCTCTTCGGTGAATTGGGAGGTCTTGTCCCTCGTAATGTTATCCCTCTTTCCCTTTTTTTGCGATTATGGATTTCCGATTGTAGACTCTTCTTCGTTTTTATTATTATGTGATTGTCTTTTAATCATAAAAAAAGAATTATCATTTAACTTGTCCTACACTATTGACTAACTTAATTTAGCAGAATTTGTTTTTCTATTTTGTCCAAAAATAACACATAAAAACCCTTGAATGAAAATGGAGACGCAACTCACTCTAGTTCCTTTGGGATATGCGCTAAGACTACCCGGTGAAGATGACCCGATATAGGATGTAACCCAATTTTGCATTTTTTTTTCTAAAATTGGATCAGATATTGATCCATACAAGCTATTGGAATATTGGGTCACATTTGAACCGGTTCAACCACTGTTCAACGTTTTTTTATTTTCATTTTTTAACTATTTGTAATAAAGAAAGCATATTTTCTTTCACACACATTAACTAATTACTTATTTTTAAATTGAAGCGTAAATCAAACCCACTTTTATTTTACACACACAATATATAAACACACACTATCACACAGAATCATTTCAAATATTATAGAAATTATAGTCTAAAATAGTATGTCTTCCAATTTCAAAGTTTCTTATTTTGAATTTTTTTTGTTATTCAAATATGTAGTAAAAAGGCGTCGCTTTAGTCATTTTGTTTGTATATTTTAAAAAAATGCACAATTTTGCAAAAAAAACCCAATTTTCACTGGGGTTCCGATATTACGATTCAACCGGTCAAACCGAACAGGGCAAGACAATAGTTCGCGGTTTAACCAGCCTGACATTAAGATAGACACAAATTTCAAAATTTGTTTCTACCAAGCTGACCCAACTTCGAAACAACACTGCTTGTAATAATAGAAACCAAAAAAAAAAAAACAAGAGTACATTACATGAGACTATCATAAAATTAAAAACCACATAAAAACACAGTGAACTACTTTCTTTTGTTACACACTATGTTCTATGTGATGTCTTCTTTTTGCTGCTATACACACCAAGTAATGGACTCATATTTTCTCATTTTTATATATATATATATATATATATATATATATATATATATATATATATATATATATAAAACAAACTGTATTGTCAACTTCCCATTGCTTCTTGATGACTATGCTTAATCAGAAAGTTCCAAGCAAGCAATGCAGCACCTACTGCAGGCTCCACCTTTTTTTATTAACGGGCAAAAAAACAACGGAAAAACATGCTTAGAACGTGAAACAAAGAATATGTACGAAAAAATACGGTTATATATAAGTCTCGTGAATTTGCAAAATTTTAAACAACAATTCCCAAAATGAGCACCTCTCGACTTCCATGTATTCATATGTATACATATATAAGTCTCGTTATTTAGATTATATATAGTTCGGCTACCATAATAAATAACTAGTCAGATTTGAGATGAGAACTAGTTGGCAACAACGAAGAAACACTAAAGATTATAACATCAAGTTGTTTAGAACCAATCTTGAATGAACATCTTTAACACCGAATATTCAATTAAAAAAAAAAAATCATCGTAAATAAAATATGGCTTTATCAGTTGGATAAATGAAAATTGTATCTGAAAAACCACGGCCACGGACTGAAAATGACGAAAATAGCCTTACCTTGGGGCGAATTGGAAGAACACCTGGGAAATCCTTTGAGATGCAACTCATGACTTGGTTACCAATGTCCCATCTCTTATTGGCTTCAAGAACACTACCAACCATCACTAGTGGAAATTCGTCTTTTCCATCTGCGTGCATTCACAAAATGTATTTTACAATAAAAGTAAAATTATAACACGATCGATAATTCAAAAATGAAATCGCGAATGTAATTGTAAAAAAGGCACCTTCACCACATAGCTCCAATCTTTCGACGACTGCTTTGACACTTGACGCCAACTCATGCACGGAATTGTACAAGATGTCAATTGCGACAGGGTCCATTGCATCCGCACACGAAACCACGACTGGAAGAAGTTCTGCTATTCGAGCCCACGAGGGGTCCGCGTAGGTCCACCTTAAACCCAAATTACAGATACCTTCTTATAACCTTCTATTATAAATTTATTAATTCAATTACACAACCGTAAATAAAGATTTAAAAGGCATACATACCCTATAAGTTGGTCGGGTGAAGAAAGTTTAAGTGTGTCGAGAATAGAATTAGTAAGAGTAGTGAGTGGACCGCGACCGTCGTGGGCCCTTATTACAGCAGTGAGTGCCTGTGCAGCTATACCATAACCACTGCAACCAAAGACACGATGAAGTCTTAAGTTCCTGTAATAAGAGAGAGTATCGAGATCGAGTAAAGAAAGTAAAACACGAAGGAATAGTACCTTCCCCAGTCACCTAAAACGGGGCCCGCACCAGCAGCGCGAGCTTGTCTGCCATCTTCAGTGAAGCCATAAGCAATAGTACCAGTGCCAGCTATCAGCACACATCCATGTAGTTTCCCCATCGTCCCGCTCGCCAGAGCCGCCACAGCGTCGTTCTCAACGAATAACCTCACGTCACTCGCAAATATTTCTCTACACACACACACACAAACAAACGTTAACTAACTAACTAGTATCGGATTTGTTTCAGGAAATAGATATTGACTAGTCTAGTCTGGTGTCGTAATCGAGAACAAAATTCCGAAGCAACCTGAGCCAATTGAGTATGCGATGCTGATCCGTTGGATGGTTGACACCGGAAACCGAGAGACAAACGGCTTCGACGGACGAACGAGTCGAACGTGACCTTGCGAGAGCATCCGCCATTACTTGCTCCAAACTCTCTCTAGCTGCTGTTTCTGTAAACACAAACCAATTTGGTAAATTCATTAAAGAATGAATCATAGTACTTAGCAAATACAAGAGCAGTATAACAACATTATCTGAATTGATTAAAAGAATATTTACAGAGATATATATAAATACCACCAACGCTGTTGTGGTTGGAGCAGCCGGCAACGGTTCGGGCAAGGACGGGCAGAGGATCGGGCAGGTGGTGAGTGAAGGGTATAAAAGGCATACAAATGCAAACTGTATGTGCGGTCCCACCATCTATACCAAGAATCACCTTCTTAACATCATCATCATCTCTATCAACCATCTTCAATTCATGCTCAAAATCCCAGATTCTTCTATTCCTATACCTCTTCATTTCACTAATCCCGAAGTAAAAAATTAAAAAGAATTGCAGCTTTGGGAGTGTGTTGTCAACTGGGTTTTTCTTCTTCTTCTTCTTCTTCTTCTTCTTGTTGAAGAATTGAGTGATTGGTCGGGGTGGGGGGTTAAAAATGGTTGAATTAAGGAATATAATATTCGGGCGGCAACAAAGAGACAAATGGTTGGAGGTAATTGTTGTTTGATTGTATGTGAAATCGACGAGTCTGCAGAGCAGAGGAGGAATTGGATTTGAATAATACAGGTTCTTGATTCGTGGATTGCACGCACATAAACTATTCGACGAAATGACCAACCTTTTCTGGCTTACTATATTTGAATATGCATGTATATATATAATAAGCAAAGATCCTTGTCCTCGTGTGATTTGGCCTTGAAACCATGACGTTGATTTATATTCCATGTGGTGTGCGTTTAAGGATTTGGTTCTATTATTCATCCTATTCTTGATGTTGTTATTTGTTGAAATGTTTATGGCCATCATTTTTTTTATGAATTTTATATTATTGTTTCTTAAATTATTAAAATTACGGGGTTTTTGCTCATAAATACCTATTATCGAACAATGTTTACTATTCAGTCCTTATACGTTTTTTCTTTGTCTACACTCCCTACTTTTAATTTTCACTTACACTTCACTCCCTACCCCATCCGAAATGTCTGGAATACCCCTCTCTTTAATACCAAATAACATCCGCCCATTCTATTCCTTTACAGAACGCGTTTTTTTTGTAAAAAATGTGCCGAACAAAAACACGCTTTTTCTGATATGTTTTTGTCAAAAGAATACGTTTTTTCGTAAAAATGTGCCGAACAAAGCACGTTTTCCAGATACGAAACGTCGGTTCGACTTTGAATAAACCCAACGTTGTGAATACCCGCGAAGAAGAATTAGTTGACGACAAGAAAAAAAGAAAAGAAAAAAAAGAAGAAGATATACGAAAATACTCCACTAGTCTTCAACCTCGAAGCAGAGAAAATACGAAAATTAACCTGCTTTGAAGGTTCGGTTCTTGCTCTGAAACAATTGCATGTTTATTTGAAAAATTATAGAAACCCAATTTCAAAAACCCTAAAATTACACAATAAATTTTGTGCTTTTGTTGCTGAGTAAAACACCTTCGCGAAAACGTCTTGTTTTTTGTCGAATTGAATGATTTTGAGTATTTAAGTGGATGGGTTTTGTGATTACACACACATGTTTAGTATATTGTAAGAGACATGTGCGTTTATACCCAGACCCTTTTGGTCAAAAAACTCTGCCTTTTTAGTTTTTTCGAGTTTGATTATTATTTTTTTAGCTATGGTAGTAGACTAAATTACAAAGCATTTTCGTATTCCCATAGAATTTATGTAGTGTTTAGTTTTTTACCCATTTGTATACAAACTAAATAAAAAGCGTATAATGCATAAATGTATATAGTATTTAAAAAACAACTACGCTTTGTACCTTTTTTCTAAAGTTATCAATCAAGTGCCAAACAATAAGTATGGTGGCTATCGGGAAACATCTTTGGGACTACTTTGAGAATCCCAGAGTGACGGTCGGAAAAGAAAGTAAAATTTACATACGACAAAATTCCGCGAGAAACTAAAATTTATCTCAACTTGAGGTAAAACCATTCCCAATTCACGTTATTTTCGGAACTAACAACTGCATATGCAATCGTGAATAGATCATCGTCTGGATCCTAGCACACAACACTAAGCAAGCATCCTTGTTTTTAATATGTGTTCCATCTAAAAATATCATGGGCCTACATGCACGAACAAAACCATCGATACAAGCCCTAAACGCAATAAACATCCGAACAAACTGCTAAGTAACAGAATCGATCTCATAATCTGCAATACTCACTGGATTTGTAGTTTTTACAGTGCGACAATATCTCCTTAATTTATCATAAGACATACGCTCAGCTCCATGGATGTTATGCATCGCTATTTCCTTACCCCCTCAATGCTTTGTGATACTGAATATCCACACCATAGTCTTTTTGGATATCAATCAACATTTCAATGGCTTTAGGATGACTTCTTGATTTTTCCTTTATGATGACTTCTTGAACGGAGACTATCCATTTCACACGTGTGGCGGAGATCATCTTTTCGGATGCAAAATAACGAATCTGCGGCATGCACGATGCATAAACTCGCCATTTGTATATATTCCGCATCAACGCAAACAACTATGATTTTTTGCCAATCATTTTTCTTATATTAAATGATCACAAATTGGCAACACAATATTTCTTTAGCATTACTCTAAACTCATCAGCACCTCTGAAACTTTGGCCCTCTCCTCTAATAGAGTGTCTCCATGCATCAATTGAGGATTTAAGAAGCACATTGTTCGCATCCTCTTGTTCAAATAATGGCAACCTTTCAGATGAAAATAAATAATTAAACTAATCAGCGATTATACTATATTTATTGTGAAACGATACGTCCTTAAAATACGTTATCTAACGGATATCGCCAAGTATACAATACTACAGTAACGTACATACATATTTACCACGTGTGTATACGTGTTATATGTACACTAAATACGTTAATGTAAACATTAATGAGTAAATATTAACCTTCTATTGTCCTGGGCGTTGTCACGCAAATGAGCCTCGTCGTCTCTCTCGTTTCTATTCATAAACAGGTCAACGATGTTCATCTTCATAATCGAATACATCAATAGCATTGTGCGCACGTCCTCGTCGGTGTTCAACCTCACGTGAATTCTTTCACGGGGGCCTAGGTATTCAAGTACCATTGTGCTGAATTTTGCATCAGACCACCTCTGTCTACAATCAAATAAAGGTCCGCCAGAGTCGCATTATTCTTGATGGCGAAGATATGGAACTGTCCCCTGGATCGATACCTTGCTAAGATTTCGACAGGGGGTTGTTGATCGTCATCCTTTGCTTTCATTGTTCCCGTATGTAGCAGACGGACATACCTCAAATTAAAGCAAAGACAACAAAAAAAGGCCGGTCGACGGCGACCAGTGGCAGAGACAATAATCACGACAACGACCAGAGGATGAGAGAATGAAGACGAACATCGTTTTTTTTTTGCCTCGGTAAGTTTAGAATGATGCAAGATACAGACATGTTTGGGAACTAGGATAATTGATTGAAAGTGGGTGTTTGACTGTAATTTAAACTTCAAATCATTCGATTTATGAACCTACGTTATGTAAGCACAGTGTCTACGTTCTTGGAGAACAATGGTAAACAATTACCGTTCTCTATTCATACGATTATCGTGCTCTAGTCATACGATTTATGAACGCGATACATAACACATACGTTATGGCGAACAACGGTAAACAATTACAGTTCCGTAGTCATACGATTCTTCGAATACAATTATTTTTTCAATAAATATTGAGTTTATTGATGTTTTAAACATGTTTTAGGGACATGTAATGGCTACTAATTATTTATAAATTAAAAAATTCTTAAACTTTAAATATTGAAAATCACGGTATTACACATTCAACACAAACGTATGTCTAGAGTACCTAATAAGTATAGTCGATTGCCATATAATATATATGTTATGTACCGAAAAGTATCATCGATATGTGTGTCAATGTTCGCGGCAAAAGGAATTGCAGGGGAAGATTGCCCGTAGCCCATGTCGTTTCTCCCAAAAATTGTTTCCGATTCACAATTACACCGATCATATTCAAGATCATCATACAATGCACAATCCATATCCCTGGTGAAAATTCGTCAAGAACAAAAACCGATAATTAAAAAAGAAAAAAGGAAGAAGAAGGAAGAGCAAGATGAAGAGTAAGAAGAATACGATGAAAACAAACAGGGATGATGATGACAATCTGGAAAAAAAAGTTGTCGTTTTTTTTTTTCCCGGCGTTTTTTTAATTTTATTTTGGGTGAACGTTGGAGTTGTTTGGGAACTAAAATAATTGATTGAAGTAAGAATATGGAGTGTTTGGTTATAAGTATAGTAATATATATAGAAGAAAAAAGAAATACAAAATCAATTATCGAAGGGCAAACATGTCAATTCAAGTAGGTAGAGAGGAAGTGTAAGAGAAAGTTAAAAGTAGGGAGCGCAGACAAAGAAAAAACGTTTATGGACTGAATAGCAAAAGTTTTTGGGCATTAGGTATTTATGAGCAAAAACCCCTAAAATTACCTGTTTCTTTGTGCTTATTAGCAACTTTTCTTTTTTCCGGTGGGTAACGTTGCAAAAAGGAAGAAAATTTAAATACATAATAATTAAATTATATTAAAAAATTAAATTATGCAATATGAAAATAATAAATTGTGAAATTCAAATTATCAAAATAAAGTTGAATTAGGCAGAAATCCACATTCATGTGTGTGAGAGCTAGAGAGATTTTGTTTTACTCTTTCGATAATTAAAGTAGAAAATTTCCACATATGCGTGTGTAAAAGAGGGGTCAACAAAGAAATTGCAAAAAGAAGAAAAAAAAAACCATTTGAGTTAATTAGGATTTTGCTAGCCGATTTGTAAATTTCAATTGTTAAGAAAGTAAAAAAAAAAAAAAGGAAATGAATAAAAAACAATTAATTTAATAAAAATTATAAATATATAACGTTATTAGATGTTCGTAGGTTGCCCTAACATCTCTTAATTTTATATATAAAGATTCAGATCAACTTGTCTTAATTTATTGTATTTAGAGCATCTCCGACCGGTCGCTATATCGCCATTTTTTTCATCTAATTTAGGTGTTTTTAATCTCCCACCCGAAATTTTTATATCACCATTACATCTAAAATTATGAAGATTTGGTTTTAGCCTCCCACCGTGGTCAACCCCCATATCACCATACACTCAAATCCTATTTTTCCACCAATTTTTTTGGTGAAGGAATTTTCATCTCCCACCGATTCACCATTTTCCGATTTTTCCACCAAATCCTAATTTTCCTACCAAATATAGAGGTGAAAATAGGATTTAGTGTAATTAACACCATTTTATTAAGTAGCATATAAAATGACAATTTTAACTAATTGCACCCGATTACCAACTTATTAGCATATTTATCGTAAATACATTGGTGTTAAATTACTAAATTAGTTTTTAAATTATAAATACATCTATCATTATTAATAAAAATATTAGTTCTAATAATAGAATATGGTTATTTTTAATTAAATTTGTATTTTTTTTAATCAATGTTGATTAGTTTCTGATTTTAAATTAATTTATGTTGTAATATTTTATTTATGCAATAATTTATGAGATTATTGTTTATGTATGATTTTATTATATGTAAAATAATTTGAGTTCATATTCAGATAGTTTTTAAAATTGATAACAAATTTTTTAAATTATGTAGTTAAAAGAATTTATTACTTAACATTGGATCTATAATTAACACTTAGGAAATACAATATAATAAAATTACGATTAACATTAAATTTATATTTTTAGGCTTATATGGTGAAATGACATGGGAGACCAAACCAAATCCCATTTCCTATAAGTAGTGAAATGGTAAAATAATATTATTTTAATATTTGGTCTAAATTTTTGTGAAATCTATTGGAGAACAAAAACACCATTTTCCACCATTCGTGTACTACCGGTGGAAGATGAACCCATTTTTTCACCACCAAAAAAAGGATTTGATGAAAAAAATGATGAAACCGATTGGAGATGTTCTTAATAACCTATATTGTGTCGGATTGCTAAAAACCATGTATTACTAATATTTAAATAATTTTGACATGTCTAATTTTAAGAATACCATTCATTCAAAAAATTATTTTCTCTCTTTAAAACTCCCAAACCCCCAAACTTCACAAACACATCCAAGTTGGGCTTGGAAAATCACATCTCATACCCAAATCGAGCGTGAGAGAGACACTTTTTTAATAATTTAAGGTGGTGTTTGCAAATGATTATTTAAAAGCAGAAGTTAGTGATTGTGATTTAAGTTAGTTTTAAGTGCTTATTTCTAAAAGTTGGGGGTGTTTGCAAATATTTCGGAAAATGAACTAAAATTGAAAAAGCAGGGTTATGGGTGCTTTTAAAAAAATAGCTTAAAGCAGATTATTTTAAGAGAAGCAAAAGCAAAAGTTGATTTTGCAAACACCTAAAAACAGATTATGAGCAAAAAAATCGCATAATTACTTTCAAAAAACATTTGCAAACACCGCATAAGCCCAATTGGTTAAGTCTAAATAAACTTATCACAATTACTAATTAACTACTTTTTTTTTTGAGAAAAACTACTAATTAACTACTTATTAGGCCTAAAATGGCACAAGCCCACATAAACTTATTTAGGGTTTTAATCTAGCAGTTTGCGGTTAAAAAAAAAAATTAGGTTAAATTATTTTAAATTAGCCGTATGCTCCCACGTATCTCTTTTTTGTATTTTATAATATATTTTTCGCTAGGGTTTACTTTTAGGAGTTTTAGAAATATAAAAAAAGGGACACGTGGCAGCAGAAGACCTACCCTGTGTTTATCACCGCGTGTAGGGTCGAAGGAGCCAAATTTTTAATATAGAAAAAATGAATGTCCCTAGCAATAATAAAAAAAGATTAATCTATGGGGAATGTCCTTAACCATATTAACAATAAACCTTCTTAACACTCATTGCTCTATCTATATATTTGATGGGTAAATCAAAATATTTTCGGCTATCTAAAGAACAAATTCAATTGTATAAAATTTAAGTACAGATGAATATGTAATTTTCTTTTGCACATGATACGTGTGCCTTTTGTAATTGTTACTTGCTCGACAAGTGTGGGATTCGACAAATGGAAAAAAGGTTATAATAAATATTTGAAGTTAATTAATTTGGCTCCGCTAAAGACTATCAAATATTGTTACCCAAATATTCATTTTTTTTTTTACTTATTTAATTAAATTTAAATTTGTATAAAAATTATTAAAATTCCAATAATCCACAATTTGAATCGACTCATCACTCAAGTCATTTAAATTGTTGTTCATCTTCTTTTCATTTCATTGTACTCGTATCTACAATCCTATCTAGAAATGTAAATGACCCGACAAAGTCGAACCTTTTGAGGAGTTGGCGCCCGAGCTCATTTTTAGTTACTAATGAGTTGCTCGCGAGTTTTTTCATCTTTATTTCAAATAAATAATATAACAAATATAAATAATCCCAGTTCATCTCTTATTTTGTAACTTTTATTATAATATAAATAATTATATAATAAAAAAATAATAATATTTAGAAAAAAATGAACCAGAGCTCGAGCTCGACAAACTCAACTCGAACAAGAACGAAATTTGTCGACAAACTAATCAAATTTGCTAAGTTCGGCTCGACTCCGACTCGTTTATAATCCTAACCACTCACTTTTATATTCATTTCATTTACAATAGTATCTTAGAAAAATATCTATAGGCTTTTATACTGTGGACCCCACCACACCCGAAGACCGCCTCGTATATTATTCATTCATCAGTTGCTTGCTTAACTCTCATTTCATTCGTCGCCCCTTTCCTAAACCCTAACCAAAACCCTTCCTCCACTATTTAGGGTTTATATCTCTCTCTCTTCTCCTTCACACTAAATTCTCTTTCCACAGAGAAAAAAAAAAATAAAAAATGGGCAGCCTTCTTTTGATTAGGAGATCTTCTTCATCATCGTCCAAGAGATTAGCTATCACCGCTCTCAGCCATTTCTTCTGTGAGAAGCCGCTCCCGATTCCGTCAAATGCCCTCTTTTCTCAACATATTCACACCTCTGCCACTGGTTCCTTTCTCCCCAAACCTTCTTCTGTATTTGGATTGACCAAGGGTTTCCATTCGAGTCTGCCTTCGCGTGCTGGTTTTGCCGTCGCTGATTATTCTGACGCCGATGAGAAAAGGGCTTCGAGTGGGCCCTCACCCTCCGATGAAGGTCTTGAGATCTCCAAGCTTGGTATTTCTCAAGAGATCGTTGGGGCTTTGGCCCGTAAGGGTATCGAGAAGCTTTTCCCTATTCAGGTATCATTTAAAGATTCCTTCTTTTTTTCCAATTTCATGTTAATAGATCCATATCATTGGTTAATCTCTTCAAAGCTTTTTCAATGTGTGCAAGTGTTATGTTGCTAAGTTTTTTTTTTTTTTTTTTTTTTATCAGCAAAATTTATCCTGTGTTACTTGTTAATTTGGTGTTTTTCATACTGGAAATCGTATATATAACTTGGGTCCAAGTGTAGGATTGACAGGGCAGTAGTTGTAGTGAGTGAGATTATTACTAACATTGCACAATAGTGCGCATCACTTTGTGTTACTAATTGAAGAAGTAACGAAAATAATTTAAAGCTGTCTATAGCTTATGAGTTTATTTGTCTTGTTTCCAGTTTTTGATGCGACAGGGGAGTTGAGTACATATATGAATCTAATTGTATTTATTTTTAGTTATTCTCGTGTTTGTTTTAGACTCTTTGCATCTTGTTGATCAAATATAGTTCACGAATTTGTTTGCCTTTGTTTATGAGTGTCAATTTTTGCATTGTAGAGGGCTGTCTTGGAACCCGCTATGCAGGGTCGTGATATGATAGGCCGAGCAAGAACTGGAACAGGGAAGACACTAGCTTTTGGGATCCCTATCATGGATAAAATCATCAAGTTCAATGAGAAGCATGGGTTAGCTATCTTCCATCTTATTTCCCTATTACTTTCTTTGTTGAATAAATAATTAATTTGGAATTTATGTGTTGTTATAGGCTGATAATTTCTTATTCTTGTTGTCAATATTCAGACAGGGCAAGAATCCTTTAGCACTTATTTTGGCTCCAACCAGAGAACTTGCTAAACAAGTGGACAAAGAATTTGCAGAGGCTGCCCCAAAATTAGACACTCTATGCGTCTATGGTGGTGTTCCAATATCACGCCAGATGAGTACTCTTGATCATGGTGTTGATATCATTGTTGGAACGCCTGGCCGTGTCATTGATTTGATTAAGCGTGGTTCCTTGAATTTGAAGGAAGTGCAATTTCTTGTTCTTGACGAAGCTGATCAGATGCTTAACGTCGGGTTTGCAGATGATGTTGAGACTATTTTGGGATTTATTACACAGAAGCATCAGACAATGATGTTTTCAGCTACAATGCCAAATTGGATTTTGAGACTTACTCAGAAGTTCTTAAAGAACCCACTTACCGTAGACCTTGTGAGTGCAGCCCTTGTGTTTATGCGTTTGTGCTTCGATTTTTCTTATTTGAGCAAGCATTATAAATTGTAATTATGACTTCGTAGAATATTCTACTTTGACTTGCTAACCTTACATGAAAGGATTGGTTGAATGTGTGCTCAGGTTGGAGATTCTGATCAGAAGCTAGCTGATGGGATTTCCTTATACTCAATTGCAGCAGACATGCGAGAGAAGCAAGCAATTATTGGGAGCTTGATAACAGTATAAATTTAGAACTTCTATTTTTTATATTATTTAGTTAATTTTGTCTTGTGAGTGATTAAGTCTGTTCTGAACAAAAAAAATCTGGTTCATTTGATAATAGGAGCATGCAAAAGGAGGTAAATGTATTGTATTTACTCAAACAAAGCGTGATGCTGATCGATTGGCACATGCCATGCAAGGGAACTTTAAATGTGAAGCGTTGCATGGTGATATCTCACAAAACCAAAGGGAGAGAACTCTTTCTGCTTTTCGAGATGGAAGGTTCAATACTTTAGTAGCTACTGATGTGGCTGCCCGTGGACTTGACGTACCCAATGTTGATCTGGTGATTTTTCTTCTATATCTCTATTTGTACTTGTTTGCCTTCTTATATGACAGAATTTTGGATAAACTGCCTATGTGTTCTGTTTTTTTTTTTTTTTTCTTACTCTCTAAGAAATTACTTCACTCACTTATGTATACATATAATTTTTTTCGGATTCCAGTACATCTAAGGCTATATTTGGTGGGTAGAAACGTTTGAAAGACCTATCAACCAACCTAAGCTGTTGTTTGGTTAAAAAAAATTGCAATGTTTTTTAGGCCTTAATTGGTTTATGGATCACACATACAGAGGTGTGAACAGTTGACATATAAAGCAATGTTGAGGCCTCCAAAATGTTAATTAATTTTGAGGTTTGACAAATAAAATGTTTTAATTTATTTGTAGATCTTATTACAATCAACTGTAACTTGTATGCATGTGTATTAATTATTGTAACTAAATAATAATCATTTCAATAAAGTACAAGTGCACCTACTTCTAAACCTTTATGTAAGTATATGTAGTTGTAAACGTTGCCAAACAAGGCCCCATGAGCTATCATTCCATATGTTTCTCTCATTTGTAGTTTGTTTTAAAAGCAGTCTCCTTAATATCTAGTCCAGTCATGGAAAACATGATGCATGCTTAATATGTGACAGTATCTACACTTGATTTCTGACAGGCAATATCATTGGTGTCTGTGTGTCAGTTATACCTACTTATCTATCCACATCTTCATTGTTTTATCTTATGTTATTGGAGCTTCAATAATGTTTGTGTCCGTATATTATTGAAGGCACATAATTAATTATAGATAGATACAGATTAAATATATATAGTATATATATATATATATATATATATATATATATGCTGCTTTAGGTAGACGATTGATTTGTCAGCACTTGTATTTACATGTGGGTATTTTATGGTGGTCAGATTATCCATTATGAGCTTCCAAACTCTTCAGAGATATTTGTCCATCGATCTGGACGAACAGGGCGTGCTGGGAAGAAAGGTAGTGCAATTCTGATATACTCAACCCACCAATATAGGGAAGTTAAGTCTATTGAGCGTGAAGTAGGATGCCGATTCACAGAGGTAAGTTATCATCAACTTTATATCCATTATGCATATTTCTTTCTGAATTATTGAATCCTTTAACCTCATTATAATTGCAATTGGACTAAATTGTTTGTAATTTGGGTGGTTTTATTTAGCTCCCTAAGATAGCTGTTGATGCCGCGACCATGGAAATGTACGGTAGAATGGACCAAGGTGGTCGTGGAAATTCGGGAGGTGGTCGATTCGGTGATTCTGGATTTGGAGGACGATCTGGTGGTTATGGTAATTCCAGGGGTAGTGGATATTCCGGTGGTGGTGTTGGTGGTCGCTTTGGTGGACCTGGATTTGGTGGTCAGGGTTCTGGCGGTGGCCGCTCGAGTTTTGGATCTGGCGGCCGGTCAGGTAGTGGTTTTGGGGACTTGGGTGGTCCGGTTAGGAAAAGTGGGTTTGGAGAAAGTGGTCCCAATCGCTCGAGTGGTTTTGGGGACTTTGGTTCAGATCGTTCCAGTAGGTTTGGTCGTGATGACAGCGACGGTGACAGAAATAAAGGGAGAAGATTTTTCTGAACCTAGCTACTATTCAAGGTGATTCCTTTTTCTCTTTCACGAATTATTAATTTGTATTCGGCATTTATTAATTTGCATTCAACCTGTGTCTTGATCTGAAAATCTACCACTTACGAACTTATTTTAATTGGGATAGTGGTTCTTATTTGAAATTATGATACTCATAAAACCACAAAAGAAGAAAAGAAAAGGAAAGAGATAATATGCCACAAAATGTGCACCAGATAGAAGTGCTTTCATTGAGTTTTATGGTAAGATAATCAAACACGCATTGTGATGCACTGTAATTCATGTTTATAAGTGATGATCATAAACCTGAGGTCCCCTTTGGTTTTTTTTTTTCCATTGCTTAAGAGTTTCTGTTTTACGAGGTATAATTTATTTAGTAGTGCTTATATTTTCTTGTCTTCTTGCCTTGTGTTTTTTTTTTCTTTTTCTTTTTCTTATGAATATTGTGTGTGTAACTTTGTATTGTTTCAGTATGAGATGGCATTAAAGGTGTTAAGGACAGAAGTTTACGAGGCAATCTAGAAGATGATGTCACTTTGAAAGTCTCTTCCTTCCGTGACCAAATAATCGAAGACTTGGATGATATATATATAATCATTTATCTCTTTGCTTGAAAAAAAAATTAGAGATTAAGCACAATGCTACGAGTGTTGCTTAGGATTATAATATATGTAATTTATTATCTTGTTCTTAACATGATTTTCTTCTAGTGTTCATAGTTTTTGCCGATTTAAAACTTGGAATGATATCTAGAACGTGCAATGATATGATGTGGTGGTTCTTTGCTATAAAATATTTTAAATTCAGTTTTGCATTGTATTCTATATCAGAATGTATACAAAATTGGTTATTTTGATCTCAGTTCTAAAACATGATATGTATAATGTATGTATCTAGTCCAATCTGTTGGCCTTTGAGATTTGTCTTAGGATACGAGCTTTCGATAATTGTGTTGAATTTCCCCTGCATCTCCAACTCTCAGGCCTCAAATCAGGAGTTATTGCACGAACACGAAAGCCGAGACCGGTCAAAGGTTCTAGAAGCTCCGGGCCCTTTTCAGAATCCATAGTTTTTGACAAGATGATCAAACAACTTTGTGGGGTTTGTCTGACATAAGCTCTCCAATCCGTAAAAATCCCTTTCGGTGACTATTCGACAGGTAAAATGCATGTCATGAAGATAGCTTCCCGAAAAACTCAACTCTTGAATCGAAAAAAATGGTCATAAGGTGATAATCGATGGAGACAAATCCATTACGTTACATGTAAATCGACGGAGACAAAGTCAAGAAAATAACTCGATAGTATTAATTTGAAATCATAAATAAAAAAAAAACAGATAATTGAATACTGGAATACATCCTATGGTTTTAAGTTATAGAACAACCAATTCAATATGTCGAGGTACTTGTGGTGCAAGCTTCTGCTTTACGTTCAACCTTGCAGTTTCTTCCACCTCTAATTTGTCACGGAACCATACAAAATCGGGATCAATTATTATTTTCTCAAGAACGATGCAATTCTCCAAAATGTAGCTGAGTAATTCAACATCATTCGCGCTGCCATAATAGCTACAAAACTTGAAGATTTTAAGGTGATGGTGGGGAGAATTTGCTACGGCACCCTCGATTTGTCTATCTTCCCTCGGTAGTGTAGACCAATTAAACTGTAAAACAAATTCCTCCAAGTACGGAGATGCCCTTATCAAAGCAGCCAACCTAATAAGACTTTCATGACCTCTTCCACAATATTCGATGACCAACTTCTTCAGATTGGGCATTTTAGGAAGGTCGCAAATCTCGTCCATTTCTCCTCGTAAAAAACCACAGCTGTATTGCCCCAAGTAAAGAGTGTGCATATGAGAAATGCAGCGAGACAGTACAACATCGAATAAACGTTTTATTGAAATACTGTCAGGGTCACACCTGACAGATACGTTAACTAGCATCGGAACATTCTCAAGCAAAAGTCCCGTTACAGTCGTAACAATAAGTGTAGTAAGCTTTGGCGCAGAAACTTTAAGTGATTCCAAACCCGGGCAACAATGGACTATCTCCAAGTGTTTTAACTTGAGGGATGAACCACAGACTTGAAGCTTTGATAATTTGTTTGATTCATGGACAATCAATTGTTCGAGTAACGGGCAGTTATGTAACAAGAACTCGATAGCTCCACCACTCACACGAACAAATTTGAAAACTAATGCTTTGAGGGACTTAAAGCCGGCAGCTACAAGCATACTGTGTGAAGCGGGTTGGAAATTAGGTGGTGGTCTGAAATTGGTTAGGGTAAGAAACTCGTCGGGGAAACAATAATATTTAGACGAACCGTGACGAGTTTTAATGTCCAACTCCAACCTCTCAACTTTTCTGGAGAATGCAAATTCAAGCCACTGAGTGATTGCTTTTGATGATGATTTGTTTAGATTAAAACGGATTTTGAACTCTTTTAAGGCGGGTGATATGTGTGATTGAATAACGGAGTTCACCCATTTCACGTACTTGAGTCTCTCACTCTCGAGTAACTCGACGTCAAGATAAAGCTTGTCTATTAAACTTTGTTGAGCATCAAAGCAGAGAGAGGGGGTGTGTTTCCACAAGTTGATCCAACGAGACGAAAGAACACTAGTGCGTGCTGCTTCCTTGAGCGATAGCAAAGACAATATATGAACCAGAATCTCATCAGGCAACTCACTTATCCAATCATCAGCTTCCCCCACAAAACTCATCTTACCACACTGTCAGTTAAAAAAAAAAGGATAATAGTATGTTAGAATAAGAAAAAAACCTTATTGAGTTGAAAATTGCTATGAATTAGCGGAGTCAGGATTTCAAGCACGAGGAACGAATGCATTAAAGAAATTATGAAGGGGGTTGTTAATACTATTGTATACAATTCTTTTATGTTTTTATATAAATTAATAGTGATTTGAAAAATATTCGGGGTCATAACGCCTCTGGCTCTATGCTGCTCCGCCACTGCTACTCATAAAGCTTGAATCTTTGGACAAAAAGCTTTGAATACCTTACACCAGAGCAATTCCTAGAAAAGCTTATTTAAACTATAAATTAATTATTAAAAAAAGAAAAGCCTTAATCTTTAGTGTTTCACATATTTAAATATCAACTTCTTTGGTTGAAATTAGGGGCTTCCAGTGGCAGAACTTAATAGTGGCTGGGCTGTTGACCCCCCAAAATTTAAAAAAAAAAAAAATAGTTTAGGTATTTTGGCACTGTATTTTTTGAATATTACTTTTGGCTCCCCTAAAATTTTTGCAAATATGTAACTTAATCCTTATTTTTCTATTTATTCTCCATATATATATATATATATATATATATATATATATATATATATTAAGTACGATACATTATTAGAATATTTTGAATTAATTTAGATTTTTTTGTCATACTTAAAATACGATAAAATTATAATATATATAACATTTTAATTAAAACATATCAATATAAACTTATTTTTGCAATGTATTGAGAACCTAAATTTTTTTTCGGGGCGCTGCCCCATATCCAAAATTTTAGTTAGCCCCCCTACATTTTCATCCTAGTTGCGCCCTTGGGGACTTCGATTCTAGTTTTAGAAACTAAGATAGAGATTGTATTGTATGTAGCAGCCAAACAACAGATAGGCATCATCATATAAGAAAAAAAAAAAAAAAAAAAACAGAAATCAAAGAGGCAAAAGGTTTTTGTGGAAATGAAAGCTGACCTTGTTGGGTTGAAAATTGTTATGAATTTTGAGTCGCTTACTATCCATAAAGCTTAAATCTTTGGACAAAAAACGGAGAAGATAAAACAGACAGAATGATTATCTGATCTTTCGACCAAAGGAGTTTTCTCCAGATCCTATGATGTAACTTGTAATACTAATCAGCTACCAAATATAGCAGACGTAGAAGCAGATTGTTTATTTTCTCTCTCTCTCTATATATATATATATATTTTTTTTTTCTTTTTGAAAAATCCAAATCCTGTTATAAATTGGTGATCTAGGTGAGGGGCAGGATCCGAATGCCACACCACCTCTAGATTAATAGTAGAGGTTAGGTACACCTCTCCTATGAAGGTTTTCTACTCTAAAAAAAAAAAGGGTCGGGATTTTTTTATTTTTATATATATATATATATATATATATATATATATGAGACCCCCCCAAAATTAACACCCGAAAAATAAAAACCCC